>CM076582.1:1257988889-1258543186 GCA_034641835.2 Pinus albicaulis | reverse complement strand
CACGATATATGCTCTTGTTGACAGCTAGAGAGGGGGTGTGTCAGGGATTAAATGTTTCAGGTTCGCCGAATTAATCGATCCCCATACCAATCGTTGCGATGATGACAAGTGTAGGGCATCGGCGTTTAGGGTTTTAGTGATTTCAGTTATGGTTTTTCTTTAATACTAAGACTGCATGGCTCTATTATTTTCTCTCCCTCCGATCGAGCTCTGCGGCCATTACTTGGCTCGGCTAATTTGATGAAGGCGGGAAGGTTTCAGAGAGGTTTCCTATGTTCTATCCTCCACATGACGTCTCTTAGCCTGCTGAAATCGTTTACCCCAGCAATCTAGTGAAACCCCAGAATCATGGATACTCCTTGCTTCAGAACGCAGGTAACTTTGTTTGTTGGTGGTTTTTATTTGTTTTCAATAGCCATTAACTAGAATCATTTTCCTATTGCGTATTCATTTCCAAATTCTCTTCAGTCGTTTGTCCCAGTGTCTTTAAGGTATCTCTGAATTTTTAAGAGTAAGACATTTCTGTTCACAGAGAATGAAATTTCTTCCTTGACGTAGCATGGCACCGATTTCTGGGAGCAGTTTTCATAAGAGCTTTCGCTCCTCAATACCTTCACGTTCAGGTACTATTTGTGAGGTCGATTTTCGCTCATGCTTCTTGGCGAACAAAAATTGGTTTAAGTACCCTTACTGGTATATTAATGGCTGTAGTTTTATTTTGGGAACGACTTTAAATTTTACCCTGGCTCGTAGTATCAGAACTTTAACAAAATTCACTTCCTTGAGATGCTATATGCATTTTGTCTTTTCCCTACTGTTACTTTTCACTGATTTATAATAAATCTCTTCTTGTATGTTTCAGGTGCCAGGTCGTATTCTGTAAGTGAAGTTTTTCATTTGTTCAATTCGATTCTTGTGTATATCGTAACCGCAACTACGCGAATTATACACATAGGTTCTTCCATTTACTAATTCCAAAATTCTGCTATACTCACAGGTCGGTATCCGTGGCATTTAAACAACTCAGATACGTTCAAGACGATATGCTTGATGGCAGGAATTCGGTTCCTTTAATTTTCTTGATGGAACGATGCCATCGTTACTTGCTACCGACAATTAGTTTTGTCATTTCCTGTTATATGATGGATAATAATTTTTTTTCTAGTTTCGCACTGAAAGACTGTGTTTACCACCGGCGATAGTCATCTCAGAGTTCTAATTTTTGTTATGCTTAACGATGGTTTTATCCCGCATTTATGCCGAGACACTTTATACTTCTGGTACTACTCTTTAGAAATTGTCGTGGAAAAATTGAACATATTGTTCGGATTGATATATATATATATATATATATATACATATATATATATATATATATATATATATATATATGTATGTATGTATGTATGTATGTATGTATGTATATTGCAACTGTTTGTTTAATTTGATTGGAATTAGTTCTCCATATAATATACACATTTTGTCGTGATACCGAAGGACAGTGATCTACTCTGTTATAATCCTTCAGTTACTCATCATGTTATTTTAAAACTTGTTTTATATACATAACGTTCCCTTCTCTTGGGAATATACCTAACGAAAAGTTCAAAACTGTAAGTCTTATCTAGAGGAAAGTATTTGGCTATACTGTAGAGTTAGTAGGTTTAGTTCTTACTGCTAGGCTTCAATTGGTTATCTTCAACACTTAACAATATTCAATGTCTGTCATGTCTTTTTAAAACCGCTTAATTCTTACTACTTCATTCTTGTTTTGTTAACATTAATTTAACCACTTGCTACCAGAATGATAAGTTAAAATTTCCGGGCAGCTGGCTATGGCTCTACCATAATGAAGCCCACAATTTTTTTTCTTGTTATATAAAATGTAGATGATGTTAAGATTTATCATCCATTCATATTTATAACCTTGTAACTAGAATTTATGTGACAAATTTATACCCCCTGTGATTTTGTGATTTCTGCCTTATAAAACTTGTATGGAAATATATTTCTGTGTTGGTTATATTTTCAAATGGTTCTACCTACTGGTTTAATAGAAGAAGTTTCATGGTTCTTTTATTATGTTAATACTCTTCTATTTATTTACAGAAATCTCTCCCTTCTCCATTACAGATTCCATTTTAAATGTATCCATGGTAAAGTTTGACTAGATTTGTCTCAATTGAAGATTTTATTCCAAGATATCTAAATGTTTCCAAATTTTACAGGCAGCAACATATTTATTTTTTTTCTCTACTGTACCTAAAATATTTTAGTGCAGAAGCTGCTTAAAATTACACCTGAGTCATTCTTGGGAATTTTAGTAGTATCCCCAGATTTAAACCCACTTTGGGTTTAGAAATTCTGGTGGATAATGTTCCTAAGATACTGTTCTTACTACCATACGGAAGGTAGAAGATTTAATTCTTCTATCCAATTCTGTTAAATGTAAGAACACCACAGACTTCAATAATTGTTCTTTTCTCTGTCCTTAATTCTAACTAATTCATTTCTTACTGTTCCTTCTTTTCAGAAGCAGAGTAAAGTTACAGTTAAATTCTTTCTTAATGTAACTACTCTTACTCATAATAAATACTGATAGGCCAGAATTACCTACAGCTGAATTTCTTGTCTACAACTACACAGACTTTTGAAGGAAATTTCCTGATGATTAATTCTGTGGAATGTAACATTAAAACTTCTAATACATAAGTAGTTAGTTATATGTAGCCAATTCATACTACAAGAAATAAAATCTCCAGGGTGTTTTAAATACATACCACTCATGCAGTCGACCAACCTCCCAACCTTAGAGTTATTTTGTCTCCCAGAACTCACCCCCGAGCTGAGATCACCTCCACCACAGACCAACCACTGATATGTTTAGGAGCAGCTTATTTAAGCTCATGTTCCCCAAAGCATGTTTCTAATTCTGCGTCCAGAATAGCAGGATGTTTTTCTTCCTGTTTTGCCTAGGCTTCCTATTTTAGGGACTCTTTAAAGCTGTTTTATGCTTTTCCTCAGCTTTTCCAGCTTTTTACCTCTTCCCAACTACTTTCCTCATCATCAGGGAAATTTAGATTCTTCCTCAAATATCTAAATTAGAAATAATTCCTTTCAAGGATTTTTGAAAGATTGTGGGGAATAGTTGCCTTATCCATCCTCATGGATTTAGCAAGTGATCTCATAATCTCATTTTTGGTCAATATGCACACCATCATTTTATTCATTTCCTCAACTTAAATATTAAATTACATTCACAAAATATTTATCCTTTGGGGTCCACTCCCCTTGGGATTAAAGTTCAAATGTCTAACTTTGAAATTCCAACACATAAATTGGGGGTGTTACACCTATATAGAGGCTAGAGACTCTCCATTGAGAGATGTCAACAATTATTGTATTGGCAAGCATATGGCTTGATGAGTGATGTCCGTCCTTACCTAGGGGGTGTGATATAGGGTACAAAGGGAGGTACCCAAGGGAATAATATGATATAATATTGTAAGAATGATAAACAAACGGGCTATAGTTAATAAATAAAGTGGTTAACCCACATTATGCAAGGGACCACATGTAGCTATTGAATAAAGTGATAATCTCATTGTATTGGATGTATGGTATTGAGAGGCCCATGGAAACTACCCACGGTATTGCATGTATGAAACCTATATAGAAGCTAGAGACTCTCCATTGAGAGATGTCAAGGATTATTGTATTGGAAAGAATATGGTTTGTGGAGTGATATCCTTCCTTAAGGAGTGAATGTATGGTGTTTCCCTACCTCAAGGGTTTTGATATTAATGAAGATATGAAGTTTTATATTCTATGGTGTTATTTCTTGGGCATATTTTTCATTGATATATATTTTCTTGTCGGATCTACTACAATGAGGGTACAGTTCCCTCACCCTTCTAGTCTGGATTCACTAAAATTTTCCATTTTCTTCATTTGGAGCTTTTCACAAAAACTAAGCTTTTTCCTTGAATCTTGAAACCGTCACGCTACAATTTCCCTGAATTTGTAGAGCAGCAAGTTGTTCTTGTAGAAACAAAATTATTCCCACCTCGGTCATCAATCAAAGAAAACTTAAAAACTTTCTCACCTTGCACACTGTCATCATAGTGATTCTTAGCTGCTCTTGCTTTGTACTTGCATCTACTTTTGAAAATGTATATTATCCATTTCCATGTACCCATTGGAAACAAAAAATATAACTTTTGGAACTTATGCCTTCTTTTTCAGATTTTTTTGGCACTTTCTCTTTGACCTTTGCACTCTCTTGCACTGACATCTTGTTTCCAACACTACTCAGCAGTGATGTTGACCATTACAAAACTGTCACATCTTGGTTACCTCCTTTCAAAGGTAAGATGTTAGAGTCCTAAAACATATCATTACAAGCATAAGCAACTTCAATGAAATCAAGTTGTTCAGTTGATGCATCTTTTTAAATGCCTCATTCAAAAAATTTCTATGCTTTATCATTAACAAACTCAAACATCGACTTGCATTCAGTTTTCTCTTCATTTATCCTACATGTATAAGAGACACACTTGTCTTCTTCTTATGCACTCTAACTATGTACTCAATTCCATCTTTAAACAAGTGATACATATTCTCATGGTGATCAAATAATGCTTTCCTATCATAAAGATAAGGAATTCCAAAAAATAATACCTAAAATATCAAGAGGTTCCATATCTACTTCAACTTCATCAAGAAAGTTTGAATTGATGGCGAACCTTAGTATGCACTTCCTTGTCACTTGCAAATTTTGATTCTTGCATATCCACCCTAAAGGATAAGGCATGAGATGTATAACAGTTTCAAGGTTTTGCTTCTTAAGTAAGACTTTGGAAATCAAGTTAGCTTGAGACCCACTATAAAAAAGTGTGTTTATCTTGGTATGTTTAGAAATGACTTTAATATGGAAAAGTTCAATTCTTGTATCATAATCTTGAGTGACATTGGAACAACTTGAAGAACTAGTGTTCGCTATGTTCTTACCTTTCGAACCCATGGTTGAAATCTTTGTTTCATATCTTGAATATGAACCTAATTCATATTCAATTACTGGAACAATTTCCCCCTTCTCTTTGGCTTTCATTTTATTTCTCTTCAACACTGGATGAAGCTGCCAATAATGGTATTCGTCATTTCCATTCTTCGAATAATTTTTACATGTGAGTTTCTCTTTCTCTATTTTGACAAAGCTATTTCTCTTTCCTCTTCCATAAAACTTTCCCTTTCCTTTACCTTCACTATCACTTTTCTCATCCATATTTTGTTTCCCTTTTGCTTCTAAATGTGTGGCTTGTGTTAGTATGAATCCTTTGTCGAAGTGTACGAAAAAAGACCACTTTAGCTACGCATAACTAATAGCCCTAACATCAAATATGGATGCCAATATCTTCAGATCTGCAGTTAGTTGATCAAGAAAAGAGCTGCAAAAACCAGATCTATGCATAGAAAGACATTAAGCAGTAAAAAAAAGGTTTTGCTCCATATATCCAATAGACAAGACAAGAACAATTTTTGAAAGAATTTTTTGTATTAAGGGCACCTGGGAGGAAAACAAGAAGATGCTTCCAATTCTCCTCAATGGGATGGGTTCTTGGAAGTCCTCAGCACTTCAGATCTAGCATTTCTCTCTCCCGTTGGTGTAGAAAACCCAGACAAAGATAGAACTCAAAGGGAGCTCACACAGCAAATAATGGAAAATATGACAATGATAATGGCTCAAAGTCAGACCAAGAGTTTAGATCCAAAGTGATCTAATAGGCAACAAAAGGTGAAGAATGGTAGGAAAAACCCTCCTATTTATAACAAAATATTGGGTCATTCTAGATCTTGGTGGATGATTAAAATAACATTAACCAAATCTAGATCCACCTTTTATGGAATATTTTATTATATTTGTTGGAGGGAAAAAGTATTTGACTTGGGTCAAATCCCTTTATTTGTGAATACTAAATAAACAAATGATTTATTTATCATTTTCAGGAAGTGGTTGAAAGATAATCAAATAAATAATGATTTATTTAATTATTTGTGGGTGATTTGGTCATATTTAACAAGGAATATTATCTAAATAAGGTTTAAATAATTATTCCTAGAAAATAATAAGATAAATAAAGGTTTATCGAATTAATTTCTTTGATTTTGGGTTAAACATGACTGGGAATAATAATTAAATTATGGTTTAATTAATTATTCCATGAGGAAAATCAAACAAATATGGGTTTGTTTAATATTTCCTTTTGGGGTTTCCTGTTTTAACATAGTGAAAGCAGTTTTACTTAGGGTAAAACTGGTCTTACATGGTGTACTTGGGTTCATCTAATGATAAGAAGTTAGATGACCAAAAAATGGTGTAACAGATTGCCCCCCAGCGTGCGAGTGTTAGGAGCAAATCGTATGACCGAAGTACGTTGTAAGAACTCAATCACCAGACATCAAAAGGGAAGTCAGAGAGAGAAATGGGAGGTAGACCAATGTGCTGAAGAACTAGACCCAGAGGAGACGAGACTTACAGGTGCAACAAGTCTCTTTTTATGAGAAGGTACCTGTGCTAAAGGCGGCAGGGGAGGCATACCTATGCCCGCCGAGACAAAGTACAAAAGAATAGTGTGTCCAGTAAACAAGGGACCGAGCCATAAAGTACAACCGGCATAAACATGAGCCAGATAGAAATACAATGAGGGATCCCATATACATGTTGTGCCTGGGATGACAGCTAGGACTTATACAATAATATCTGAGTACATGAGATACAAATACAACCCAAATGCCCCTTACAAGCGGGGAAGGGCTTACAAAATCTGACTGATATATGCAAATCAAAGAGGCGCTGCAAGCGGCTAAGGCCGACATCATCAAATATATGGAGCTGCATCGAAGGCTGTAATGAAGAGGTCATCCGGGCATGTGGGGGGCTACCTGCTGGGCCACCCCCTCACGAGGGTTGAGACATCTCACACACACCCGGGCATCACCAATAGCTGCTGCTGCATCACTGGACCATCAAGCATACATATCTCAATCATGCTGAAAGAAGCTGGAGTGGAGAAAAAATCAAGTCAAAGGGAAATGAGAGATCCCTTTGCCTGATCCGAGGCACTGAACAAGAGTGGAAGCTGGAACCAAGGTACACCGCTCTCTAGACCTGTCTTCTGGAATGAAGGAGATGATGTCGATAGAAGGAGGTCCGCCGTAGGTGAGGCAATGAGAGATCCTCAACTAAGGCACGAGAGAAAATAGTAGAGCGACGGACAGACTAATACTAATGATGATGGTGGAATGGAGGGGACTGAGTAGCGAATGGATGACTTACCTTGCTAGAGCATAAAGGGCATGAATGACATGGCAGTGACTGACACAATATCATCAGGGATAGGGGACAGTGGGACTGAAGGCCATAATGTGCGACACAAGAGGGAGACCAAGCAATGAAGGATGGAGGACTATAGTGGGGTGCAAAAGGGACTCGGGATAGACTCCATGAATGCGATGATGACTCAACTCAGATGCTCTAAACAAGGGCGACTCGATGGTGCTGCCACACAGTAAAGGTCGAATGGGGGACCATGAAAACATGAGTACAAGATGGTAACTCACGACGAAGATCAACACGAACATGGATAAGTATGGAGGCCAAACGGTGCCCCTATTATGAGTGTTGCAAGTGAAGAAATTTGATTTTGAGGAGGGTTATGGTTGAGGGGCATAGGTTCCCCCAAGCATGGTGTGGTCATGCCAAGATGTATTTAGAAAAAGGGGAATCTAAACACATTTTAATGATGTGGTGTGCCATTTTTTTTCGTTATGGTTATGTAGTGTGAGAAAGGAAATGGAGGATTACCAATCTCTTTTAGTACTGTATATATGAAGAAAATGGACTTTAAGTTTTCGGGTTGGCATAGCTGGTGTCACTATCCCAAAGAGAGCATTTGGAGATAATGAACTGATGCTCTCCTAGAAAACCCAGAGGTTGGTCAACAACAATGTCTAAGAGATTGGGTTGTTGATGGAAGATGAGGGAACGATGAGGGGTATCATCCCTAGAGTGATCTGAAGTGATATGGGACTCTAGAGGTTCTTCGAAATGTGGAAGAATAATGGTACTAAAGTCGGCACGACCAAGTACACTAGGAGAGTTGTGGAGAATTGCTTCTCTTGGTCTCTCAAATGTGGGTGCCCCCTTACCCAAACATTGGGTTTCAATGTAATGGCCACAAGGTGTATGTGGTGTGAACACATGGGTTCGATGTAAGGGGGAATAGAGAAAGTCAGGGGTGGGGATTATTTCCATAATGTCGTCATCGTGATAGAAGATGGGGTGACTAGTGGAAGAAAGACCACCTGACGTGGCGAAGCGACCTGAATCATCATCATGAGAAGAGAGGTTCACATGCACATCGTCACAAGGGGTGAAAAAAGATTAAGTAGATAGAGGATCTACCAATGTGAAGCCCAAGGTGATCGCTAAAGGAAGGCCAAGCGAAACAACAGGGGAGGATTCAGATGGAACGTTCCCCGAGGGTCTCATGGATGATGATAGGTAGAAAATGCTGGACGAAGGCTCCGTCATCTCGACATCAGGAGGGGGAATGGCAATGGGAGCAGTCATGTCTGGTAGTTTTGTTGAAGAAAAATGTGCAAATAGAGGAGAGGTGGACTCATTGCGCTTGGCCTCGAATTGGTGGACCGCGGCTAGAGAGGTGCGGAAGTCCTCGAGGCGGAGACAAAGATGGGTGTAATGGCCATGGAGATCACACAAAGCATAGGGGTGTTTGGTGTGAATAGTCTTTGGGTTCTTGATTGCGGTCATGGAAGGAATAGAGGCTTTCGGGACCGTGGACTCAGGGAACGCGACATTAACCATGGGCTTGAGATGAAGAAATTCAAGACAGGTATGGGTGGCGTGGCCAACAACATCACACAAAGCACACTGGATGGTATGATTTGGAGGCCGAGGAGGGGTAGGGTTTGTCGGGGCAGCCTTGTCCTTTGATGCCCCCTTGTGAGCTCTGCCCTTCTTACCTGAAGCGGTCGCAACATGAGGTGGTTCCTGTTGAGGTGACTGAGGCACTGTTGCAGCGGGAGAAGTCATGGGGACTAGTTGAACCGGGGTCAAAGCAATATAAGGTTTGGGTTTACCAGGCAGGGTTGCAGCTGGAGGATCATGGTACCAGATGGGAATCCCAAGGGGCAGGTTAGGAAGAGAGAGGGTGGCCATGACCGGTACCGTGTACACTCCTGGTGGGGGAGCTAGGAACGGTATTTGACTAAAGGGGTAATGGCTAGGTGGGATGGCTTCTAAATGGCTAAGGCTTGGAGGAACCGTGCCAGGAGGATAAAGAGGCTCATGACTACCAGCTTCAGGTGAAGGGCTAGGAGCAGGTTGCGGAGAGCGTGGTTCCTGACTAGCCGAAGCAGGTTTCTTGAGAGCAGCCCGAGATGATTGCATCATGCAAACATTCGATAAGCTAGGGTCAGAGATAGGAGGAGGAAGACCAGGGAAGGTTCCAAGCAAAGAGGAGTCTTTGTAGACGCCAGGAGAGACACTGGTCAAGGAATTGATGGTTTTCTTGTTGGCTATAGAAGAGATGGCCATCTCAGGTGAGGTCTGAGATTTTGGCTCATGATATGTCAACTGGTCAATGGTGACTATCTTTCCATTATGAGGGAAAGACATCTTGCGGAAAACCACGGATGGGACAGCAGACATGGCATAGGTGTAGCTCTGCCCCAAGAGAATGTTGTAATCTAGAGGGGCGTCAATGACTTCGACGTCAACGCAAACAGTATTGCCCGCAAGAGTGATAGGACAATTACGGAAGAGGCCAATGGGCTGGGAGGCGTGGCCATCCCACGCTCGAAGGGTGATCGTGGAAGGGGCCAACTCAGGAGATCCGAGTTGCTTCCAAACCGAAGTAGACATCACGCAGGTGGATGCCCCCTCATCAATTATACATTGGGAAACGTTAGCGTTTCGGATTTTGACTGGGATTTGGAAGGCGATGGAAGCAAGAAGAGGAGGATGTTCCGATTTATGGGCGTCGAAAACAATCATTTGGTCATCAGAAGGATCGAAACCAGATATTCTGGGTTCGATCCCCAGTGGAGTCGCCAATTGTTAGTATGAATCCTTTGTCGAAGTGTACGAAAAAAGACCACTTTAGCTATGCATAACTAATAGCCCTAACATCAAATATGGCTGCCAATATCTTCAGATCTGTAGTTATTTGATCAAGACAAGAGCTGCAAAAACCATATCTATGCATAGAAAGACATTAAGCAGTAAAAAGAGGGTTTTGCTCCATATATCCAATAGACAAGACAAGAACAATTTTTGAAAGAATTTTTTGTATTAAGGGCACCTGGGAGAAAAACAAGAAGATATTTCCAATTCTCCTCAATGGGATGGGTTCTTGGAAGTCCTCAGCACTTCAGATCTAGCATTTCTCTCTCCTGTTGGTGTAGAAAACCGAGACAAAGATAGAACTCAAAGGGAGCTCACACAGAAAATAATGGAAAATATGACAATGATAATGGCTCAAAGTCAGACCAAGAGTTTAGATCCAGAGTGATGTAATAGGCAACAAAAGGTGAAGAATGGTAGGAAAAACCCTCCTATTTATAACAAAATATTGGGTCATTCTAGATCTTGGTGCATGATTAAAATAACATTAACCAAATCTAGATCCACCTTTTATGGAATATTTTATTATATTTGTTGGAGGGAAAAGTATTTGACTTGGGTCAAATCCCTTTATTTGTGAATAATAAATAAATAAATGATTTATTTATCATTTTAAGGAAGTGGTTGAAAGATAATCAAATAAATAATGATTTATTTAATTATTTATGGGTGATTTAGTCATATTTAACAATGAATATTATTTAAATAAGATTTAAATAATTATTCCTAGAAAATAATAAGATAAATAAAGATTTATCTAATTAATTTCTTTGTTTTGGGTTAAACATGACCAGGAAAATCAAACAAATATAGGTTTGCTTAATATTTCCTTTTGGGGTTTCCTGTTTAGACCATAAACAACCTAATAAATGTGTTTTATTAAGTTATTTTACATAGTGAAAGCAATTTTACTTAGGGTAAAATTGGTTTTACGTGGTGTACTTGGGTCCATCTAATGATAGTAGGTTAGATGACCAAAAAATGGTGTAACAGATTGCCCCCCAGCGTGCGAGTGTTAGGAGCAAATCGTATGACTGAAGTACTTTGTAAGAACTCAATCACTGGACATCAAAAGGGAAGTCGGAGAGAGAAATGTGAGGTAGACTAATGTGCTAAAGAACTAGACCATGAGGAGACGAGACTTATAGGTGCAACAAGTCTCTTTTTATGAGAGGGTACTTGTGCTAAAGGCGGCGGGGGAGGCATACCTATGCCCGCCAAGACAAAGTACAAAAGAATAGTGTGTCCAGTAAACAAGGGACTTAACCATAAAGTACAACCGGCATAAACATGAGCCAGATAGAAATACAATGAGGGATCCCATATACATGCTGTGCCTGGGATAACAGCCAGGACTTATACAATAATATCTGAGTACATGAGATACAAATACAACCCAAATGCCCCCTACAAGCGGTGAAGGGCTCACAAAATCTGACTGATACATACAAATCAAAGAGGCGCTGCAAGCGGCTAAGGCCGACATCATCAAATATATGGAGCTACATCGAAGGCTGCAATGAAGAGGTCATCCGGGCATGTGGGGGGCTACCTGCTGGGCCACCCTCTCATGAGGGCTGAGACATCTCACACACACCCGAGCATCACCAATAGCTGCTGCTGCATCGCTGGACCATCAAGCATACAGATCTCGATCATGCTGAAAGGAGCTGGAGTGGAGAAACAATCAAGTCAAAGGGAAATGAGAGATCCCTTTGCCTAATCCGAGGCACCGAACAAGAGTGGAAGCTGGAACCAAGGTACACCGCTCTCTAGACCTGTCTTCTGGAATGAAGGAGCTGATGTTGACAGAAGGAGGTCCGCTGTAGGTAAGGCAATGAGAGAACTAAGGCACGAGAGAAAATAGTAGAGTGACGGACAGACTAATACCAATGATGACGGTGGAATGGAGGGGACTGAGTAGCGAATGGACGACTTCCCTTGCTAGAGCATAAAGGGCATGAATGACATGGCAGCGACTGACACAATATCATCAGGGATAGGGGACAGTGGGACTGAAGGCCATAATGTGCGACACAAGAGAGAGACCAAGAAATGAAGGATGGAGGACTATAGCGGGGTGCAAAAGGGACTCGGGATAGACTCCATGAATGTGATGATGACTCAACTCAGATGCTCTAAACAAGGGCGACTCGATGGTGCTGCCACACAGTAAAGGTCCAATGGGGGACCATGAAAACATGATTACAAGATGGTAACTCACGATGAACATCAACACGAGCATGGATAAGTATGGAGGCCAAATGGTTCCCCTATTATGAGTGTTGCAAGTGAAGAAATTCGATTTTGAGGAGGGTTATGGTTGAGAGGCATAGGTGCCCCCAAGCATGGTGTGGTCATGCCAAGATGTATTTAGAAAAAGGGGAATCTAAACACATTTTAATGATGTGGTGTGCCATTTGTTTTCGTTATGGTTATGCAGTGTGAGAAAGGAAATGGAGGATTACCAATCTCTTTTAGTACTGTATATATGAAGCAAATGGAATTTAATTTTTCGGGTTGGCATACCTGGTGTCACTATCCAAAAGAGAGGATTCAGAGATAATGAACTGATGCTCTCCTAGAAAATCCACAGGCTGGTCAACAACAGTGTCTAAGAGATTGGGTTGTTGATGGAGATGAGGGAACGATAAGGGGTATCATCCCTAGAGTGATCTGAAGTGATATGGGACTCTAGAGGTTCTTCGAAATGTGGAAGAATAATGGTACTAAAGTCGGCACGACCAGATACACTAGGAGAGTTGTGGAGAATTTCTTCTCTTGGTCTCTCAAATGTGGGTGCCCCCTTACCCAAACATTGCGTTTCAATGTAATGGCCACAAGGTGTATGTGGTGTGAACACATGGGTTCGATGTAGGGGGAAATAGAGAAAGTCAGGGGTGGGGATTATTTCCATAATGTCGTCATCGTGATAGAAGATGGGGTGACTGGTGGAAGAAACCACTTGACATGGCGAAGCGACCTGAATCATCATCATGAGAGGAGAGGTTCACATGCGCATCGTCACAAGGGGTGACAGAAGAGTAAGTAGATAGAGGATCTACCGATGTGGAGCCCAAGGTGATCACTGAAGGAAGGTCAAGCGAAACAACAAGGGAGGATTCAGATGGAACGTTCCCCGAGGGTCTCATGGATGATGATAGGTAGAAAATGCTGGACGAAGGCTCCGTCATCTCGACATCAAGAGGGGGAATTTCAATGGGAGCAGTCATGTCTGGTAGTTTTGCGAAAGAAAAATGTGCAAATAGAGGAGAGGTGGACTCATTGCACTTGGCCTCGAATTGGTGGACCGCGGCTAGAGAGGTGCGGAAGTCCTCGAGGCGGGGACAAAGATGGGTGTAATGGCCATGGAGATCACACAAAGCACAGGGGTGGTTGATGTGAATAGTCTTTGGGTTCTTGATTGCGGTCGCGGAAGGAATAGAGGCTTTCGGTACCATGGACTCAGGGAACGCGACATTAACCATGGGCTTGAGATGAAGCAATTCAGGACAGGTATGGGTGGCATGGTTGACAACATCACACAAAGCACACTGCATGGTATGCTTTGGAGGCCGAGGAGGGGCAGGGTTTGTCGGGGAAACCTTGTCCTTTGATGCCCCCTTGTGAGCTCTGCCCTTCTTACCCGAAGCGGTCGCAACAGGAGGTGATTTCTGTTGAGGTGACTGAGGCACTGTTGTAGCGTGAGAATTCATGGGGATCGGTTGAACCAAGGTCAAAGAAATATAAGGTTTGGGTTGACCAGTCAAGTTTGCGGCTGGAGGATCATGGTACCAGACAGGAATCCCAAGGGTCAGGTTAGGAAGAGAGAGGGTGGCCATGACCGGTACCGTGTACACTCCTGGTGGGGGAGCTAGGAACGGTATCTGACTAAAGGGGTAATGGCTAGGTGGGACGGCTTCTAAATGGCTAAGGCTTGGAGGAACCATGCCAGGAGGATAAAGAGGCTCATGACTACCAGCTTTAGGTGAAGGGCTAGGAGCAGGTTGCGGAGAGCGTGGTTGCTGACTAGCCGAAGCAGGTTGCTTGAGAGCAGCCCGAGACGATTGCATCATGCAAACATTCGATGAGCTGGGGTCAAAGATAGGAGAAGGAGGAACACTAGGGAAGGTTCTGAGCAAAGAGGAGTCTTTGTAGATGCCAGGAGAGACACTGGTCAAGGAATCGACAGTTTGCTTGTTGGCTACAGAAGAGATGGTCTTCTCAGGTGAGGTCTGAGATTTTGGCTCATGATATGTCAACTGGTCAATGGTGACTATCTTTTCATTTTGAGGGAAAGACATCTTGCGGAAAACCGCAGATGGGACAGCAGACATGGCATAGGTGTAGCTCCGCCCCAAGAGAATGTTGTAATCTAGAGGGGCGTCAACGACTTCGACGTCAACGCAAACAGTCTCGCCCGCAAGAGTGATAGGAAAATTACAGAAGAGGCCAATGGGTTTGGAGGCGTGGCCATCCCACACTCAAAGGGTGATCGTGGAAGGTGCCAACTCAGGAGATCCAAGTTGCTTCCAAACCGAAGCGGACATCTCGCAGGTGGATGCCCCCTCATCAATTATACACCGGGAAATGTTAGCGTTCCGGATTTTGACTGGGATTTGGAAGGCGACGGAAGCAGGAAGAGGAGGATGTTCTGATTGATGGGCATCGAAAACAATCATTTGGTCATCAGCAGGATCAAAACCAGAGATTCTGGGTTCAATCCCTAGTGGAGTCGCCAGTTGTTAGTATGAATCCTTTGTCGAAGTGTACGAAAAAAGACCACTTTAGCTACGCATAACTAATAGCCCTAACATCAAGTATGGCTGCCAATATCTTCAGATCTGCAGTTAGTTGATCAAGACAAGATCTGCAAAAACCATATCTATGCATAGAAAGACATTAAGCAGTAAAAAGAGGGTTTTGCTCCATATATCCAATAGACAAGACAAGAACAATTTTTGGAAGAATTTTTTGTATTAAGGGCACCTAGGAGGAAAACAAGAAGATATTTCCAATTCTCCTCAATGTGATGGGTTCTTGGAAGTCCTAAACACTTTAGATCTAGCATTTCTCTCTCCTGTTGGTGTAGAAAACCCAGACAAAGATAGAACTCAAAGGGAGCTCACACAGAAAATAATGTAAAATATGACAATCATAATGGCTCAAAGTCAGACCAAGAGTTTAGATCCAGAGTGATCTAATAGGCAACAAAAGGTGAAGAATGGTAGGAAAACCCCCCCTATTTATAACAAAATATTGGGTCATTCTAGATCTTGGTGCATGATTAAAATAACATTAACCAAATCTAGATCCACCTTTTATGGAATATTTTATTATATTTGTTGTAGGGAAAAAGTATTTGACTTGGGTCAAATCCCTTTATTTGTGAATAATAAATAAATAAATGATTTATTTATCATTTTAAGGAAGTGGTTGAAGGATAATCAAATAAATAATGATTTATTTAATTATTTATGGGTGATTTAGTCATATTTAACAAGGAATATTATTTTAAATAAGATTTAAATAATTATTCCTAGAAAATAATAGGATAAATATAGATTTATCTAATTAATTTCTTTGTTTTGGGTTAAACATGACCAGGAAAATCAAACAAATATAGGTTTGTTTAATATTTCCTTTTGGGGTTTCCTGTTTAGACCATAAACAACCTAATAAAAGTGTTTTATTAAGTTATTTTACATAGTGAAAGCAATTTTACTTAGGGTAAAATTGGTCTTACGTGGTGTACTTGGGTCCATCTAATGATAGTAGGTTAGATGACCAAAAAATGGTGTAACAGATTGCCCCCCAGCGTGCGAGTGTTAGGAGCAAATCGTATGAGCGAAGTACGTTATAAGAACTCAATCACCAGACATCAAAAGGGAAGTCAGAGAGAGAAATGTGAGGTAGACTAATGTGCTGAAGAACTAGACCCTGAGGAGACGAGACTTATAGGTGCAACAAGTCTCTTTTTATGAGAGGGTACTTGTGCTAAAGGCGGCGGGGGAGGCATACCTATGCCCGCTGAGACAAAGTACAAAATAATAGTGTGTTCAGTAAACAAGGGACCGAATCATAAAGTACAACCGGCATAAAGATGAGCCAGATAGAAATACAATGAGGGATCCCATATACATGCTGTGCTTGGGATGATAGCCAGGACTTATACAATAATATCTAAGTACATGAGATAAAAATACAACCCAAATTCCCCCTACAAGCGGGGAAGTGCTCAGAAAATCTGACTGATACATGCAAATCAAAGAGGCGCTGTAAGCGGCTAAGGCTGACATCATCAAATATATGGTGCTGCATCGAAGGCTGCAATGAAGAGGTCATCCGAGCATGTGGGGGGCTACCTGCTGGGCCACCCCCTCATGAGGGCTGAGACATATCACACACACCCGGGCATCACCAATAGCTGCTGCTGCATCGCTGGACCATCAAACATATGGATCTCGATCATGCTGAAAGGAGCTGGAGTGGAGAAACAATCAAGTCAAAGGGAAATGAGAGATCCCTTTGCCTGATCTGAGGCACCGAACAAGAGTGGAAGCTGGAACCAAGGTACACCGCTCTCTAGACCTGTATTCTAGAATGAAGGAGCTGATGTCGACAGAAGGAGGTCCGATGTAGGTGAGGCAATGAGAGATCCTTAACTAAGGCACCAGAGAAAATAGTAGAGTGACGAACATACTAATACCAATGATGACGGTGGAATGGAGGGGACTGAGTAGCGAATGGACGACTTCCCTTGCTAGAGCATAAAGGGCATGAATGACATGGCAGCGACTGACACAATATCATCAGGGATAGGGGACAGTGGGACTGAAGGCCATAATGTGCGACACAAGAGAGAGACCAAGAAATGAAGGATGGAGGACTATAGCGGGGTGCAAAAGGGACTCGGGATAGACTCCATGAATGTGATGATGACTCAACTCAGATGCTCTAAACAAGGGCGACTCGATGGTGCTGCCACACAGTAAAGGTCCAATGGGGGACCATGAAAACATGATTACAAGATGGTAACTCACGATGAACATCAACACGAGCATGGATAAGTATGGAGGCCAAATGGTGCCCCTATTATGAGTGTTGCAAGTGAAGAAATTCGATTTTGAGGAGGGTTATGGTTAAGGGGCATAGGTGCCCCCAAGCATGGTGTGGTCATGCCAAAATGTATTTAGAAAAAGGGGAATCTAAATACATTTTAATGATGTGGTGTGCCATTTGTTTTCGTTATGGTTATGCAGTTTGAGAAAGGAAATGGAGGATTACCAATCTCTTTTAGTACTGCATATATGGAGCAAATGGACTTTAATTTTTCGGGTTGGCATACCTGGCGTCACTATCCCAAAGAGAGGATTTGGAGATAATGAACTGATGCTCACTTAGAAAACCCATAGGTTGGTCAACAACAATGTATAAGAGATTGGGTTGCTGATGGAAGACGAGGGAACGATAAGGGGTATCATCCCTAGAGTGATCTGAAGTGATATGGGACTCTAGAGGTTCTTCTAAATGTGGAAGAATAATGGTACTAAAGTCAACACGACTAGATACACTAGGAGAGTTGTGGAGAATTGCTTCTCTTGGTCTCTCAAATGTGGGTGCCCCCTTACCCAAACATTGGGTTTCAATGTAATGGCCACATGGTGTATGTGGTGTGAACGCATGGGTTCGATGTAAGGGGGAATAGATAAAGTCAGGGGTGGGGATTTTTTCCATAATGTCGTCATCGTGATAGAAGATGGGGTGACTGGTGGAAGAAAGACCACTTGACGTGGTGAAGCGACCTGAATCATCATCATGAGAAGAGAGGTTCACATGCGCATCGTCACAAGGGGTGACCGAAGAGTAAGTAGACAAAGGATCTACCGATGTTGAGCCCAAGATGATCGCTGAAGGAAGGTCAAGCGAAACAACAGGGGAGGATTCAGATGGAATGTTCCCTGAGGGTCTCATGGATGATGATAGGTAGAAAATGCTGGACGAAGGCTCCGTCATCTCGACATCAGGAGGGGGAATGTCAATGGGAGCAGTCATATCTGGTAGTTCTGCTGAAGCAAAATGTGCAAATAGGGGAGAGGTGGACTCATTGCGCTTGGCCTCGAATTGGTGGACCGCGGATAGAGAGGTGCGAAAGTCCTCGAGGTGGGGACAAAGATGGGTGTAATGGCCATGGAGATCACACAAAGCACAGGGGTGGTTGGTGTGAATAGTCTTTGGGTTCTTGATTGCGATCGCGGAAGGAATAGAGGCTTTCGGGACCATGGACTCAGGGAACACGACATTAACCATGGGCTTGAGATGAAGCAATTCAGGACAGGTATGGATGGCGTGGCCGACAACATCACACAAAGCACACTGGATGGTATGCTTTGGAGGCCGAGGATGGGCAGGGTTTGTCGGGGCAGCCTTGTCCTTTAATGCCCCCTTATGAGCTCTGCCCTTCTTACCCGAAGCGGTCGCAACATGAGGTGGTTTCTGTTGAGGTGACTGAGGCACTGTTGCAGCGGGAGAAGTCATGGGGACCGGTTGAACCGGGGTCAAAGCAATATAAGGTTTGGGTTGACCAGGCAGGGCTGCGGCTGGAGGATCATGGTACTAGATGGGAATCCCAAGGGTCAGGTTAGGAAGAGAGAGGGTGGCCATGACCGGTACCATGTACACTCCTGGTGGGGGAGCTAGGAACGGTATCTAACTAAAGGGGTAATGGCTAGGTGGGACGGCTTCTAAATGGCTAAGGCTTGGAGGAACCATGCCAGGAGGATAAAGAGACTCATGACTACCAGCTTCAGGTGAAGGGCTAGGATCAGGTTGCGGAGAGCGTGGTTGCTGCCTAGCCGAAGCAGGTTGCTTGAGAGCAGCCCGAGACGATTGCATCATGCAAACATTCGATGAGTTGGGGTCAGAGATAGGAGAAGGAGGAAGACCAGGGAAGGTTTCGAGCAAAGAGGAGTCTTTGTAGACACCAGGAGAGACACTGGTCAAAGAATCGACGGTTTGCTTGTTGGCTACAGAAGAGATGGTCGTCTCAGGTGAGGTCTGAGATTTTGGCTCATGATATGTCAACTAGTCAATCTTGATTATCTTTCCATTATGAGGGAAAGACATCTTGTGGAAAACCGCGGATGGGATAGCAGACATGGCATAGGTGTAGCTCCGCCCCAAGAGAATGTTGTAATCTAGAGGGGCGTCAATGACTTCGACGTCAACGCAAACAATCTTTCTCGCAAGAGTGATAGGAAAATTACGGAAGAGGCCAATGGGCTGGGAGGCGTGGCCATCCCACACTTGAAGGGTGATCGTGGAAGGGGCCAGCTCAGGAGATCCAAGTTGCTTCCAAACCAAAGCGGACATCACGCAGGTGGATGCCCCCTTATCAATTATACACAGGGAAACGTTAGCGTTCCGGATTTTGACTGGGATTTGGAAGGCGACGGAAGTAGGAAGAGGAGGATGTTCCGATTGATGGGCATCGAAAACAATCATTTGGTCATCAGAAGGATCGAAACCAGAGATTCCGGGTTCTTTTTCCAGTGGAGTCGCCAGTTGTTAGTATGAATCCTTTATCAAAGTGTACGAAAAAAGACCACTTTAGCTATGCATAACTAATAGCCCTAACATCAAATAATGCTGCCAATATCTTCAGATCTGCAGTTAGTTGATCAAGACAAGAGCTTCAAAAACCATATCTATGCATAGAAATACATTAGGTAGTAAAAAGAGGGTTTTGCTCCATATATCCAATAGACAAGACAAGAACAATTTTTGAAAGAATTTTTCGTATTAAGGGCACCTGGGAGGAAAACAAGAAGATATTTCCAATTCTCCTTAATGGGATGGGTTCTTGGAAGTCCTCAGCACTTCAGATCTAGCATTTCTCTCTCCTGTTGGTGTAGAAAACCCAGACAAAGATAGAACTCAAAGGGAGCTCACACAGAAAATATTGGAAAATATGACAATGATAATGGCTCAAAGTTAAACCAAGAGATTAGATCCAGAGTGATCTAATAGGCAACAAAAGGTGAAGAATGGTAGGAAAAACCCCCCATATTTATAACAAAATATTGGGTCATTCTAGATCTTGGTGCATGATTAAAATAACATTAACCAAATCTAGATCCACCTTTTATGGAATATTTTATTACATTTGTTGGAGGGAAAAAGTATTTGACTTGGGTCAAATCCCTTTTATTTGAGAATAATAAATAAATAAATGATTTATTTATCATTTTAAGGAAGTGGTTGAAAGATAATCAAATAAATAATGATTTATTTAATTATTTATGGGTGATTTAGTCATATTTAATAAGGAATATTATTTAAATAATATTTAAATAATTATTCCTAGAAAATAATAAGATAAATAAAGATTTATCTAATTAATTTCTTTGTTTTGGGTTAAACATGACCAGGAAAATCAAACAAATATAGGTTTGTTTAATATTTCCTTTTAGGGTTTCCTGTTTAGACCATAAACAACCTAATAAATGTGTTTTATTAAGTTATTTTACATAGTGAAAGCAATTTTACTTAGGGTAAAATTGGTCTTACGTGGTGTACTCGGGTCCATCTAATGATAGTAGGTTAGATGACCAAAAAATGGTGTAATAGCTTGAACGCAAACGTCATCTAAGTTTGTGGGATTGAACATGAGAATAGTATGCCTAAGGTAACTGTGCAAACCCCCAATATACTTTAACACAGTTTCTTGAGAATATAAATTAATACCTAAGATAAGAGCTCTTCTCCTAAATTCATGAGTATAATCTTACACACTTTTCCCTTTCAATTGTCTAAAATTTTGGTAGCCCATAATAGCCTTTTTCATGTAAGATAAAGGAAATAATTTCTTTTTAATGAAAGCAATAAAGCTTGAACAAGGCATTGAAATCTTACCATAGTTTTTAATTTCTTCTTGAGTCCTTTCTTCCCACCATACAAGTGTTGATCCTTCCATTCTCGAGGAAGCCAATTGAATCTTTATGTCATATGCTTGAAGGTTTTAAATTCTTCAATAAACCTCCAATTTGAGAACCCAATTGTCCAAATTCTCTGCATTTACATCACCATTATACATTGGAAACTCAAATTTGGCATAAATTTTGAGTAAGGGAGTTTTCTCCTTTTGTGGTCTTTCAGTGAGTATGGGTAGTTTTGGCTATGGAAGTGGAAGATGATGTTGATGGTCATGATGATGATGATGATGAAGATGGTGGAGATGGAGGAGCCTTTCCTCCACTACCATTTGAATCCTTCTCTTAATCCTTCTTGCCTTGTGAGGTTCCCTCTCCATGTGGAGACTTAGAACTCTCTCCAACCATCCTGGTGTCCCTCTCTTCAAAGAGGATCCTAACTCTTTTATTTAGTTCATAGAAAGCCTTATTGTATGCTTCCTCTTCTGAAAGACCTTTAGTCTCTCCAAAACCTGACATGATAGCTATGGATTCAAGCTCAACTTCTGATGCAACTTTTACCTATTCAATCTCATCTTCTTATGCAACTTGTACCTCTTGAATCTCAGCTAGAGATAAAACTTGAGGTCCTTCAAGTGCAACTATGAGTGGAACTTTGGGTGGAGATGGTGCCCTTGTGGCTCTCCTTCTTCTAGTCCCAATCTCGGGACTTTCAACTAATATTTTTCCTTCTCCTCTCTCCAACTTCAACCTTGTAATCATCACAAATTTCTAGCCATTAAAACACTACATCAACAAAACTCAAGCAAATCAAGAAAATAACCTTTGAAACCTTTCAACCAGGCTCTGATACCACCTTGATCTAAATAAGAGTGTTAATTTTGCTATGCTAATTTCATCCTGAGAATTATAAATGACTTGATGATCTCTTGCTTCATGTGCATAGGTTTCTTGAGGTGTTTGTGAGTGTTAAATAGGTAAATGAGCAGGATTTTATGTTGAATTCATGATCATTTAACTTTAAAAAATAGTATTGAGAAACAAAAATAAAATATACATCAAACCATAAAAATTATCCATTAACACAGTGTTTTTATGAAGGATTTCACCCCTCCTAGGCTACATCTCCTTGGACTAGCTTCCATGGCTTAGGGCTATGTATTAGCTCAAATGTGCAAAAAGTGTTATTTACATTCATCTCCTACTCCTAAAACCTACTTTAATGTGTTCATACTATCCAAATCATCTAGAATAGATTCTTCTTGCTCCCAATTTGGTCGAATGTTGTAATATTTATGGCCAAAATAGTTTGGCCTAGGAATTCTCCACTAAATATGGAGATGACTCCAATTAAGGCCGCTAAATTTGGGGCTGGCACCGAATTTGGCAGACCACCATATTTTCCATCGAATTAAACTCCATTTTCATTAAGTTCTAAGCGGGATTAATTTGGATAAGTGTGATTTAACTGCGCTATAAGCCCAAATTAACATAATTTTGCATTAACATAAAGGTTAGTGCTAATTTGTATGGATTATAGGCATTAAACCCACATTACAAACTGAAATCCGCGATTAACATAAACTATGCCACGTTTGGTGGTAGTGGAAGGTCATGTTGGGAGGGGGTTGTCCCCCTCCATACCCTAGCCAGTCAAACCTTACAATAAAAAATATATGTCGAAGGCATTGTATTTTGTGAACTATATTGGTGGCTTGGTGGTAAGCCGGGCGGTTCGCACGGGGGAGGTCACAAGGTCAACCCCGACATCCACCCATCCCTTGGTAAAGTTTTTCTACAACATAAAACATGCCCATCCTTTGAGTTCGGACTTTGATATGAAATGTGGACCTTGGTATGTATTAAAATGCACTCAACCTTTGAAAAATTATAAATTCAGACTTTGGCATCGATAATTAACCAACCTTTCATATGAAATATGAATTCAACACTTAATCATATAAAATGCAATTTGGACTTGGGACTTGGTCCACTAGAGGGGGCACATGTCAGCCCCTGGCTACACCACGTGTTTTCCCCTCGTTGGATTATCCAACCATTAAAAAAAAAATTCAAATTCAACCTTAGGATAGATAATAAAAATTCACCATCTAAACTTGACTGACGAATCCTGCAATGACACTTGTCACAATATCATTGGGTGAAAATGATAGAATATTCCCAGAATATCCCTTTTTGCTATCTGGGCTACCATGTTACTATTCTATCATGTTCTGCAATTTTTTTATATATGTATTAAAATGAACAACAGGCTCTATCTTCCTCATCCATACTTTGTTTTCAACGAAATGAATTGCATCGGATTCCTAGCGATGAGCTCTTCGTTATCGTTTAGTTTCAAATCGATTTTGAGTAGTTTCATTTTTGAGCTTTTACACTAAGCACATGATCATAAATAGAACCTTTTAACTCTTTTTGAGGCACATCTTTGTTAAATTTCTCATGGTGTTTTCGATTTCCTCTATAACCTTATGGTGCCAGAAAGGGAGGGGAAGATTTGGTATCCTGTCCCATCCCAAAATTATTGAAATCAACATTGTTTTGGCATCAAAATATGGAAGCCAAGGGGTGATAAAGAGCATACGTATTTCCCAAAATGAGGGCCCATCATTCAATACTTTCTCCTAATCTTCGTGAGTATCGAATAAACATGAAAAAAAACCTTGGAGCATATGTAGAGATCACAATTTGAGCTGTGAAAAGGTATGGGAGCTGTGAAACAATGATAAAGGAAAAAAGTGGTAGAACTATTAGTTTGGCGGTGAATTTTTCAACTAAGGAAAATTTAAATCTAGATAAAAATGGTGAAACCATGCTAAAACATGTTAAAAAAGGAAAAGTTGCTAAAATATGCAAATAAACTTAGTTCAATCTGCAGAAAATGATCGTTGAATGTTGAGAACTTGGTAAGCATATTGAGAGGACTGAAATGAACAAGAAAAAGAAAAAAAAAGGTTTCATGCAACAATACAAGAAAAGAAAAGAAGTAAAAATATCAAGCCAAAATTCTATATAACCAATCTTGAGCAAGCAGGTTGACGTGAGAGAAATTTTATAGAAAATTTAGTTTTGTGATTGAGTCGATTCTATTTCTTAGTGATCAGAGACTACTTAAGGTGTTGGTAATTGAGGAATTTCATTTTTTTTTGAAGTAGAGAAGGAATTCATTGTTTCTAGTATGAAAATGTATAAAAGGTGAAGCAGTGAGTGTTAAAGTAAGTTTTAGCTTGCATATCATGGGTTGGTGGTCCTTCAAGAGGGAATTGGAAAATACTTTGGGTTCTAGCTCAATTTATTTTTAGCTGATAAATTATGGATTTGTAGCTTCTTGTTGGTTGTAGCGATAAAATTGTAACAACAAGTTATATCTTGTCCTATGCATAAGTTGAAGAAGAAATTTTAAAGAAGTTAATTATTCTTTGTGTATTCCATTGATTTATGAAATTATTACTCATCATACTTGTTGTTGAAAGTACTCTTTGATGTCTTATTGTTATTACACAAAGTGAAAAGAAAGTTTTAATTTGGTAAAATTCCTACACTACTGATCCTCTACTGCTCTAAGTGGTGTCCTGGCTTCCAAAAATTAGTATCAGTTCCAAGTTACTTCAAATCAGTCTAACAGCTGGAAGAAAGATGAAGGATTGTGGTGAACCAGGAAGGAGGATTTACCAACATGGCACTGATGTTCAATGGAACAAACTATGGGTTATATAAAGTGTGGATTAAGACCTACATTCAATAACTTGGATTTCATGTGTGGGATGTTGTAGAAGAAACATATCAAAGAACTCCAATAGTGGTTACCAAACATCAAATGTTGGAGTTTACATGAAACACTAAAGAAACGAATGCCCTAATTATTGGTCTACCTTAATCAGATGTAGTCAAGGTGATGGACTACAAATCTACCAAATCAGTATAGGACAAGATGAGAAAAAAATATGAAGGAGACAACAAGGTAAAGCAATGTAAACTCCAATGATATAAGATGAAATTTAAATTATTAAGCATGCATGATGATGAAGATATTGCAAAGTATTTTATGAGAGTTGATGAATTTGTGATCACCATAAGAGAGCTTGAAGAGAAGCTAGAAGAAACTATGATAGGTCAGAAAGTGTTGATATCTCTTCTTGAGAGATTTAATCCTATTGTGTGAGGCATTAAAGAAATGACTAACCTCAGCACTCTCACTCTAGATCAACTATTTAGTATAATCACTTCCTATGAGATGAGAATTTTGAAAGGCAAGTCTACATCTAAAAAATTAGCTTTAAAAGAAGAAAATAAGTGAAAGGATGAGAATGATGGCCCATGTTGTGAATCAGAAGAATAAGAATCCAAATTTTTGATGAAGGTCGAGTTAGGATTAGGAAATTATAAAGGTAAGTTACCATTTAGATGTTTTAATGGTGGAAAATTTGGTCATGATGCATCAAATTGTCCTTATAATAAGAAGGATTATGATCCTAAATAAAAATTCAAGAAGATTCAAAAGCACGAAAAGAGGACTAGGAATAAAGGTTTTTATGTTAAAAAAGAGAGCTCCTCAGAAAGTCAACCCAGCCAATCCTCATATGAGGAGAGAGATGATGAGATCTCTATAGAATTTATGTTATTGTCCATATAAAATACACAAGTCAATGCTATTAATTCTGATTATGAAGGAGAGGTTGACCTTGAAGGAGAATTGGTAAGTGCTCTTGAAGAAATAGAAAGAGTGAGAATGAAAAAAAACCTAGAAGTAATATTTGATAAAAGAAAAGGTTGAGTTTTTTCAACCATTTCTCTTGTAAATAGAAGAAGGCAAGAAGATACAAGATTCCTTGAACTGACAGTTGAATGAAAAGGCTTAAAGATGTGATAAGTTGGAAGGAGAAATTGTATTTCTCAAAAATGATTTGGAGAGGGCCAAAACGTAGATTATTTTCAATCAGAAATTTTGAAAACGGACTGAACATTTAAATGGGATATTGGAAGCAGAGAAAGACTTTGTAATATTCAAAATAGGAAAAGAAGCAATATTGAATATAAAAATGGAAATTAGGAGTTAGTATCAATACACCAAGATATGATACAAATATAGAGTTATCTTCTTAATAATATCAGCAGTGTTGAGCACAAAATATTGACATTAAAGTCACTCAAGCAATATAACACAAGCCTGCAATAATCAAATAGGCCAATACATGAAGATGTGCTGGTATACAAAATGATAGAGGATCAATACAACACAATCCTAGTGGGAATAGTTTCAGTTGGAAACATAAAATGATATATAAAAACTGTTATATGGCCCAAGATATGTCCGAAATAGAGATCTATGCTCCCAAGCACATTTCCAAGACAACTGAGAAATGGTTTATGGAAATACACAAAAATGCAAAATGGTGAACTATAGCCCTAGGGCTGAAGAATCACTGCAACTGAATAAATAGTGGGAGGTGGCTGAAATGATATAGAAGAATATGGAAACTCCTCCAATAGAATTTACAAATGAAAGGTTGCTCCCTTCACTGGAAATCTAACTCCCCAAATGAGGCACTGAACCCTCCTCTGTAACTACTCACTAGAATAACATAGTTTATGAGTGAAACTGCACTGTAGGAGATGGGAATAGCTTGGCTTGGTTCCAAATGATGAAATGATGCTCAATGACCTCCATTGCTAGCCTCCCAGTGGAAATAATTATCTCTCCACTAAAAACAAGCTCAAAAAATAGTCCTGTCAATCCTCCACTGCCTCTACCTGGCAAAATAACATAGTTCCTCAAAACGACTACGCTTTGTTTGTTGGATGAAGCTTGGCCTGATGTTGGAATGTGGAAATGCAGGTCAAAAATCCTATCCTGAGTGGGCACTTGAATTTCCTTGAGGATGAGGGTGGATTCCTGCTCGGGAACACCCTTGTGCGAAGCAGCACATCAGACTCTGCTAAACAGCTAAAGCGTGCAAGAATTCATAAAATACCAAAACATAAACAATAATCATAATACCTTCCATGGCTTCCTTCCCTTCCTTATATGCATTGTAAGCATTCTAACCTTGGGCCCCACTCATTAAAGCCAGTACTCTCATGCAGACTTCCTCCCATTAACACTACATTATCCCTCATTAATTGTTCACTCCCTCCATACCAGCGCTATTGATTTGGTCAAAGTTGACCCTATCCACATGATTCAACCTCTATTCACACATGAGGGTGCTTTATCCAGCTACTAATATGATCCCCATTCACATTAGGAATTATTTTATTCCTACTAAGGATATTTACGGGTCTCCCTACCCTTTTATTCATCTATCTAAGTGGCAAAAGAAAATTTTAATATTCCAACTAGATGGAAGCTAATTTGGAATATTACCAGTCCTCCCCCCCCCCCCCCCCCAAATGTTGCTTGTCCTAAAGCAACAGTAAAGGTGAGTGTTGCAAAACTTCTCCTCCTTCCCTTGTGTCACCTACACATGATAAGTTCCTCTCATGAACCAGGTGTCCTCCAATCAATTTATCGCTGAGATGCTCCTCCCAAGTGCTCAAGTTAGCCAAATGGTTCACATCATAAGGAAACAAGACATCTACTTTAGCAACCATACACTGTCCAATGTCCTCCCTGAAACATGAGGCATAAGTAGTGTGGGGGATCTCATTCCCAAGGGACAACTCTAGTTCATGTGCCATCCCTCCAATCAACCCAACAACAACGATAAAAACATCATCAACGTATGGGATCATAATCAAGGACACACTTGCTACCATATGAAATACCGGAGGATGATAATAGTCCCTCAAGTAGAACCAGCGTAGTTCTAATCCTAACTGCCTTAGGACATGGTATGGTGAGTGGCTTCCCAACCACTTTCTGGCTGCCACTATCCTTTCATATGCCTGGAGAAAGTGACTGATGTGTGGCATCAACTGAGCACACCCTGAGTAAGATACCATCTCCCCAATACCTCCTAAGGAGTGGCCATTCCCATCACTGATTGTGGCCCCAAGTAGACAATGTAGTCTAAAGAAAAGAGTGCCCCTTTTTGGAGAAAAGGACTATAGATGAATGATAAAGGAATACAAGTACTTGTTTAGTTTAACATGATGCACAAAAACACAATACTTACCATGTACCTTGAGCATGCTGGTGAAGTGGTTCATATATGAGCCTTCCCCTATCTCCATCAGAAAGGGAGGTGGCTGTGAAAACCCTGCAAGGTGGTTGTCTTCCTCTTAAATATCCAAAAAAACCATACACCTCCTAATATGCTTGTGCATCTCCTCTTTCAGACCTTCCAAAGAGAATCCCTCCATGATAGTTTGATATGCCCCTGTGAAATTTGTGTGACTAGAGAAGAAAGGTTCATATGCTGCATGTAGAAGCTTATATTTGAGCTTAGAGGTTTTGGTTAAGAAGATCTTATTATGATAATAGATGACCCCATATATCACTACATATCTCTCATCTGTCATCCGGCCATCAAGTAATCTGCATGTGAAGAGATCCTTGGAATATTCCACCAACAACTGGGATTTCCAATAAGGATCTATACCCAATAATGACAATGATGCTGGTCTGCGTGGTCAAGCACTGGTCATGTTTTTTCCCTCCTCTTTGACATGTCCCATGCCAAATTCATATGCTGCGATGATGCTATCATGTCCCTGTTTCCTCTCCTGTAGTTTCTCCTGCTCAAGTAGGGGTTAAGGTTTATAGAGGTTAGTCTTCCATAGGAAGTTATCACCCATCCAAAACTTCCTGATTTTGGCCAGTGTATGCATGAGTTCCCACAACCCTCTACCATATATGGAAGATTCCTCCCTATGGGGAAGTATCTTCAGGTCCTCCACAGCCATGGAGTAGCCCTCTTGCACCATGATGGTGCCATCCTCAATCCCTAAAACATCTCTTCTTAGTGTAAGTTGTTGAGTGAGAGTTGGTAATACCGATACTGGGAGAATGTCTCCCCTCTCCTTGAGCCTACTAGAGACTCGTTGTGCTATGCTAATTCCTCCCAAGGTTCTCACCTCATTTGGATATATGAGTGGTGCAAAATTTTGTGATAACTCTCTAATAAACTCCTAGTCCGGGGCCCTTCCTGATGGAATTCCTCCAAATAGTACTGTATCATGGGCTAAGGTCAACTGCATAACTGAATGGACAAGTTTATCCTTGACTCCACTATGCAAATCAGGTTCTATCTTATGTGAAGAAACTGTCTGAGAGGGATAAGTGTGCATGCCCCTGGTCATTTGATGCTCACCACTCTACTTATCTATCTACTCCATCTACAAAGTCTCCCAATCTATGGTGACCTTCCCCAATGTAAACAACCACTACACACCAATATCGCATTGGTGTCAGGAATATCAACCACAAAGAAGTGATCAGTCAAGGTGTATGTTCCCATGGTGACAGATAATGCCGGAACATACCTTGTGCACTGCATGGCTCTACCTCCTGGGACCAAGATTGAAAATCCCTCAAAATCATTAGTGGGTATTTCTCTCCCTGCACTAACTGAGCATCAATGAAGTTGTGGGTAACCCCATTTTCAATCAAAATTGATACCATCTGATCCTGAATGGAACCTCAAACTCTCAAATTAAAATACTTAGGTACTCCCTGCAAAGATGCATGAGCCCCTTCCATTGGAGCAAAGGCCCCGTTCCCACCTCCTAGTGGTGGTGGATCCTCTCCTGCTATCCCAGCGTTGTGGCCTCCTTCTAGTTCCTCTTCTTCCTCCTCTTCAATATCAGAGAAAAACTCTATATAGTGTGCCTTCCTTTACTACACGTCGATGTCCTGGTGCCCATGGTTCTTGGCATGTGAAGCAAATATTCCTTCTCCTCAAGTCCCTTCGGACATCACAGATTTGGTTCTCCTTTGAAGTATGACCTTTCACAGATTTCCCCTTCTGCTGGAAGGGTGGCCTTGGTTGAAATGAAGTTTTTGCCTTTGGCAAGGAATTTTTCAAATATCTTTCCCTTTCAATAACATCTTGAAGGGTGGTTGGTTTAGTAGATTTAACCAACCCATGTAGAGGCTTTGCTAGCCCATCAATAAAAATATAGACCCTCCTAGCTGAACAAATCAGGAACCATAACAAAAAGTTTTAATAAATCAGAAATATATGTCTCCAGATTACCTAAGTGCTTAAGCTAGGATAGCTCAATAAAATGTGCCTCCAGGTCTCTTCGATTAGACCTCTCTACTAACCTCCAAGTGAAATCTGAATATGAAGTCACGTTGGCATGCCCCAATGTAGAAAGTCCATGAAACCAATAATCATGCGCCTCACCTTCAAGGTGTAGATCTGCTATTTTGATGGCCTCCATCTCTAGTACTTGATTCAACTGGAAGTAGAAATCTATCTTCTCTACCCAAGACTTGGCTGTGAATTTGGATGATCCATAAAAAGTGGGCGAGAAGAATATACCCATAGTCTGGTGTAGATCATTGTTCTGTGTGAATCCTCCACTTTTATGGTTATACCGGGGTCTCCTGTTGCCCTTGATCTGACAAAACTCTTAAAATGTTAGATTATATTTGAATCTCTAAGATTGATACTCATACTCTATGAAATAATCTTCGAGAGTTTCTTGCTCTTGGGATACTCCATTTCCCACTACTAAGAATGTAGGCATAGTGGAGCACTTAGAAACTTGTTGCCTCATTGGTTGATCATACCATTGATGTCAAATTTTGGAGCACTCTCCATGTACAAACCCTTTAGGGTATTCCTTGTGTCTATCCATCTGCATCTCCTTGATTTCCTGGGAAATATCTTGCATGGTTTGAAGAAGAAGCTTGGGAAACTCCTTCTCATCATATTCTCCTGATATGGGAGTTTTTCCTTTGTCTTCTTTATTGTCTATATAATCATATCTATGGTTACTATTGAGATACCTACTCTCCCTTTATGTGAGAGGTTATCCTTCTTCTGATGACATAATAACTGAAATACATAGGCTGAGCCAAGATTATGCTTTGATACCAGTGTAATATTCCAAATAGGAAAAGCAGCAATATTGAACATAAAAATGGAAATTAGATGTGAATATCAATACACCAAGATATGAGACAAATATAGAGTCATATTATTAAGCATATCAGCAGTACTGAGCACAAAATATTGAGGATCAACTCACTCAAGCAAGGTAACACAAGCCTCCAATAATTAAATAGGCTAATACATGAAGAGTTTTTGCAATACAAAATGCCGAAGGATCAATACAGCGCAGTCCCAATGGGCATAACTGTACCTGGAAACATAAAATGGTATAGAGCAACTAGTATATGGCCTAAGAGATGCTGCAAATATAGATCAATGCTCCCAAGCACATTTCCAAGACAACCTAGAAAGGGTTTTCGGAAATACACAAAATTACAAAATGGTGAACTACAACCCTAGGGATGAAGAATGACTACAACTAAATAACTATTGGGAGGTGGATTACCTAATATATAAGCATATGGAAACTCCTCCAATAGACTTTCCAAATGAAATGATGCTCCCTTCACTAGAAATATAGCTCCCCAAATGAGGCACTGAACCCTCCTCTATCACTGCTCAATAGAATAACGCAGTCTATGAGTGAAACCATGCTGTAGGAGATGGTAATAGCTTGGCCTGGTACCAAATGATAAAATTATGCTCAAGGACCTCCCTTGCTAGCCTCCCGGTGGAAATAATGCTCCCTCCACTGAAAACAAGCTCAGAAAATGGCCCTGCCAATCCTCCACTGCCTCTACCTTGCAAAATAATGCAGTTCCTTAAGAAGAGTGTGACGTGGTTGTTGGATGAAGATTGGCCTGATGCCAGAATGTGTAAATGTAGCTCAACAAACCTCTCCTGAGTGGGTAGTCTAAGCTGCCCAAGGATTAGGGTGCAATTCTCGCTCGAGAACACCCTTGTGCTAAAAAACACAACAGACTCCACTAAACATCATTAGCATGCAAGAAGTCATTAAAGACCAAAACATAAACAATAATCACAATACCTTCCATGGCTTCCTTCCCCTCATATGCATTTTGAGCCTTCTCACCTTGGGCCCCACTCATTAAAGCCATTACTCTCATGGAGACTTCCTCCCATTAACATTGCATTGTCCCTCATTAACGGTCCACTCCCTCCATACTAGCATTGTTGATTTGGTCAAAGTTGACCCTATCCACATTCTTCAACCTCTATTCACACATGAGGGTGCTTTATCTAGCTACTAAGATGATCCTCATTCACATTAGGAGTGATTTTATTCCTACTAAGGAGATTTATGGGTCTCATTGCCCTCTTATTCATCTATCTAAGTGGAAAAGGAAAAATTTAATAATCCAACTAGCTGGAAGATAATTTGGAATATTACATCATTTAAACTGAACTGGTCTAGGCTACGAATTTGAGTCCAATGAAACATCTCAATTAAAAGGAAAGAAGAAAATCACCTTTGTTTATGAAGTTAAGGTAGGGTTTCTACAACAACAAAAGGAAGATATTCAAACAAAAGATAAGATCCATAAAAATAAACAACAACAAAATAATAATGTTGGTTATGAAAATCAACCTTCTTATAATTTAGTCCAGCGAAGAAGGTAGCCTTCGAGGAACAATAACAAATTCCTTGGGTACTATTTCACATGCATAAATTATGGCCACATAGTAGCAAATTGAGAAGTTAATCTCTCTTATAGACAACTCAAGTCTAGCAGAAGAATTCAACAAAGAAAAGGAATACCTAGGTATAATAACTCTTTTTCTCTTCTAAACTATCTGGTACAATATTTTTAAGTGTCCAAATTTGTGACATATAGCATTCAATTTCAGATTTAAGGAAAAAGAGATTGGACATGTTATTGACAAAACTGAAAAGAAGCCCAAAGTCTAGAAAGAAAAATAAAACTTAGATCAATGTGATAATATTGCTTTCTTTACACAGAATGGTGGGAGCAATTGTTATGTGGAAAATGGATGTTCTAGGCACATGAAAAGATACATAAATTTTTTTTTGACATGGAAACGTGCTGACAGAGGTAATGTTACTTTTGGAAACAATTATCTTGGAAAAATAATTACAAAAGGAATGGTTAGTCTTTGAATTGGAGAAGGGAAAGCCAAAACTGTTTTTATATGTCAATGGGTTGAAGCATAACATGCTTAGTGTCTCTCAAGTGTGTGACTAAGGCTATGATGTGATATTTATATCCAAAAACTATCAAATCAAGTCTATATTGTTTTTGAGGCTATGATAATGGAAAATAATGCCTATTTTGTCAAAGAAAAGACAAAAAGGTGTTGCTTCAAAAAGATAAATGAGATTTGAACATGGAAAAAAGGCTTGGACATCTTAACTTTGAACAGATTCTTAAGTTGAGAAATAAAAACATTTTTAAGAACTTTCCAAGGCTTTCAACACCATATAATACAATTTATAAATATTTCCAACTAGAAAAGAAAACTCGCGTTCCATTCAATGCAAAGGAGAACTAAACATCAAAACCATTATAGCTCATACACATGAATTTGTGTGGACCATCTAGAATGTAGTCACCCATAGGTAAATTATATTTATGCTAATAGTTGATGATTTCAGTAGGGTGATGTGGGTTTCCTTCATCAGAGAGAAATCTGAAGCCTTTGAGAAATTTAAAGAGTTCAAAACCATGGATGAGAATGAAACTGATTGCAAAATAAAACCCATAAAGTCATATAATGGAGATGAGTTCACTTCAAAAGAATTTATTGAATTATATAAAAAGAATGGCATCAAAAGGAAATTTACAATAATAGAGAATTTCAAGCAAAATGGTGTAGCAGAAAGAGAAAGCATATCAGTGCGGTAGTTAGGTAGAGCCAGGATGATGCAACATAATATTCAGTGGAGGTTTTTGGAAGAATTTATTCATAGAAAAGTAGTTATCCTCAACAAAGCTCATTTTAGACTGAATAATGACAAAACTCCCTATGAGATGTGGCGCGACATACTTTTAATATTCAAACACTACATAGTTTTTGGTAGTAGATGCATTAGAGGAAATTTCAACCTAAAAGTGGCCTCCTAAGGAAAAATAATAAAATAATAGTTAAAATAATAAAATAAAAGTTATGAATTCTTGAGGGAAAAGAAGTAAACTACTTTCTTTAATTGTATTTTTGGCTTTTCTCCTTATAGGTTTACTCAAATTTCAAGTGTAGACACTTTTTGGATGTGGACTTAAATTCCACATTGAGTACCCATTATGCATACTTTTGAGAAGACCCACATTCATAAAAGGCATGTTTGAATACAATTTTCTAATTTATCTTCATTTTTTATCAATGCGGTTCTTCTCAAAAGTATGCATAATGTGTAATCGTTGGATGTGGAATTTATTTCTACATCCAACAAGTATCTACACTTGAAATTTGAGTAAACCTATAAGGAGATAAACCAAAAATTCAATTTAAAAAAATATTTTTTCTTCTTTTGCCTCCAAAATATTTACATGTACCTCATTTTAAATTTAAGGGATTTTGATTGGTTTACATATTATGACTTGGAAATTGCGTGAAAATTTCATCGATACTTTTAGTCTAAAATTTCCTGTAATGCCACAACTAGAAAATTTTTGGGAAACTTGGGAAGTTCGATGCGGGAGAAGATGAAGGAATTTTTCTTGGATACTCACACAATAGCAAAGGATACCAATGCTACAATAAAGTGACCAAGAGGATAATTTACTGCACTAATGTAAAGGTGTATGAGTACATTTATCAAGAAGAGAAACAACTTGCAAAATAACACTAATGAAATAGTAAGCATTAGTGAGGAGCATGATGAGGCACCTACAGAAGAGAGAAATGAAGATCTCTTTAGTCCTCAAGCCAAATATTCCCCAAGGTATGTAAAAAACACCACCCAATTGATCATATTGTTGGAGAATTAAATAATGGTGTGTAGACAGTAAGGAATTTAGTCAATTGCCCTACACAAGCACATGTTTCTCTATTATCCATGGAAGAACAAAAATATGTTCTTCACGCCAATCAGGATCAAAATTTCTTAAAGGAAATGAATGAAAAATTCGATCAAATAGAGAAAAATCAAACTTGGTAGCTTTGTCCAAGGCCTACTAACAATAATGTCATTTCGACAAAGTGGATTTTCAGGAATAAATTGAATGATTACGGAGAAGTGGTAGGAAAATATTCTAGATTGGTATGCAAAGGCTATGCTCAAATAAAGGGACTAGAATTTGATGAAACCTTTTCTCTTGTTGCTATATTGGAAGTAATAAGAATGTTTTCGGTATTTTATTTCTTTAAGAAATTCAAAATCTATCAAATGGATTCCAAAGCCACTTTTCTCAATGGAGATCTACAGAAGGAAGCTTACATAGATCACCTAGAAGGTTTTCAGCTGACATAGAAACAATCTTATGTTCATAGAATTAAAAATGATTTGTATTGTTAGGTCCCTATATTACCTGTGTAGTCCTTTATTGTTGTTAGTGTAGATGCCTTATTGTTATTTTTGTACCCTTATAGTCCCCATATATTTATTATTGTGCCCCATAAAAACCTACTATTGTTATTGTTGTGACCTTACATTATTATTGTTAGGTCGGTTAGGATTATATTGTGACCCATGGACTCCTATATATAGAAAGGAGGCTTTTTAATTCCAATCATACAAGAATTGTTCATTTATGTAAGGTAAATGAGGTTTCCCCCTCGAAGTGGCTCATTTCTAAGGCTTTAATCTCTCTTTTCTTCTACTTTTGGATCTATTTTCATAACATTTGGTATCGAAGCTTTGGATTCTAGGGTTTCGCTGCTTCAAAGAGGTCATCATGGCATTGTCACTATAAAAAAATTTATACGATCGTTTAGAAGATAAAAAAAGCCATTTGCAAAGTACTCCACTTGAACTTTGTGTAAACATTTTAGAGCTTGTTATCCAATATTTTTAGAGATATGATATATGGAAGTTACCATTTTTTCAAGCTCCCAAATTTCATCTCAAAGAGGTGACCTTGGGAAAATCGTGATAACTCTCTCTCTAAGCATCAGATTGGAATTATGTAATAAATGGCTGAAATTAGACAAAGTATAGTTTACTATATATCAATTTCAGAGACGAAGGAGGAAAAAATGACATGTGGCATGCCGTACGAGTTCACTCTACTGAACGAGTCCATAATTAGGTCATTACAGGAGAATAGGCATAGCTTTGCCTTGAATAATACAAATTAGGTCATACCCATGGCATTGGAAAGAAGATTCAGTGGGCTACTAAAGTACCTAACACTAAATAGAGTGGAACTGAAATTCTAGATATACATTAGTTTCAATATCGAGCTCCTGAAAATAAACAAAAAGCTATGTATTTTTTTTTTCGAATTGCATAAATTGTTTGAAAAATCAGTTTGAATTGATTCCAAGGGTATATTGAAGCATATATATCAGTATTGGGTTCTAAAATGGCCCCTAAAAATAATTCAACGTCCATTAATTCCTCAAAAGGCTCCACTATGACTCATGAAGTGGAAGAAGTGAAACATGATATATCAAAATTACAAGACCAGGTGCACCAAATTTCGCTCTCCCAAAGAGAAAAAAAAAATGAAATGGAAGTTTTGAAGAAAGGCATGGAAGCTCATATGGATGGTTTGAAGACAGACATGGAAGCTAATATGGATGGTTTGAAGAATTTAATGGATGGGATGGAAGCTAAGATAGATGAAATGGAAGATAAGATGGATGACATGGAAGCTAAGATAGATGGGAAAAATGAAAGACAAAATGGAAGACATGAAGAATGATATAAAAGCAGACATGGAAGGTTTGACAATGTTGATACAAGAAATGATTCCAAATGGAGAAAATGTAGTATAGTAAATGCATGACAAGAAAAAATAAATGTTAATTGTGATTTAATAAACTCTAATGTCGTATTGAAGACCCACTGTATTCCAAAGATTGATATGAATAAGTTTTATGGTAAGGATGTCGTAACATGGATACTACAGGGGGTGAAATATTTTGATCTCCACAATGTTCAAAACACACAAAAGGTATGTATTGAAACTTTACATTTAGAAAAAAATACATTTGTATGGTATCAATGGCTTTTCTCTTCTAAAAAAATTGTTACTTGGCCAATTTTTATGGAGGAAATGATAACACATTATGAGGAGACAAAGAGAAACACCTTCTTTAGCCAATTGATAAATATCGAACAAAAAGGTTCAAGGGTGGATCACATTGAGGACTTCCAAAAATTGAATATTAGGGTAAATGATATTCCAGAGGAACATGTGATTAATGTCTTCATAGGGAATTTAAAGGATAACATCCAACATGAGGTTTGTCGTTGGGAACCTGATTCATTGGAGAAGGCATTCAGGTTGGAAAGAAAAATTGAAAGTAAATTTATGGCGACATGGAAACCTACCACTCACATCTATAAAGATGGAAGTGTTGCTACTCCTATAATTCCACAACCTACAAGGTTGACACCACATCAATTGGAAGAAAAAAGAGAAAAAGGGCTTTGCTATAATCGTGATAGAAAATACACTAAATATCATAAGTGTGGTGAGAAGAAATTAATTTACATAGATTGTGAAGAGAAGGAAGAAAATGAACACGAAAATTCAAAATAAGAGGATATACATCAGGAACCAACCCTAGAGAAAGAATAAATGAGTGCGACCATATCCTATAATGCATTGGAAAAAATTACCACTCAAACTATCAAGATAGAAGGGAATACCAGAAGAAAAATGTGATAGTGTTGACTGATTCAAGTAGTACCCATAATTGTAAAGTAGGCAAGGAATTGAATTGCTTCCTATACCCAACACCAGAGTGTCAAGTGATGGTTGCAAATGGAGGGACTATAAATTTCTATGGAAGATGCTGTAATATCAAGAAAACCATGTGGTAATATGTATTGAATAGTCCAATTCTTTCCATTCCAATGGGAGGTGTTGATGTTATGCTAGGAGTATAATGGTTACAATATTTGGGGGCAGTAACTTTTAATTTTCAAGGACCTTTCTTGAATTTTTTTTTGGAATGAAAAGAAGTTGAATTATAGGGTATCGTAGGGAAGCCGAGAAAGATAATAAGCTCTAATTCCATCACAAATCTTTTGAATAAAGAAAAATGAGAAGTAATTGCACAATTATGCTCACTAGAAGTTCCAACATCAAAATCACCTATTTCTCCAGATCTCGAAAAAGCCTTGCATAATCATTCCAAGGTGTCTAAAACTCCAAAAGGACTACCGCCTATTTGTGATCATGATAATACTATTCATTTGATTCCAGGACATGTTCATCCAATCATCAAGTCTTATAGATATCCTTATGTCCAAAAGAGCGAAATTGAACGTATGATTGTAGAATTGTTAGAGGCTTATATAATTGAACCTAGTCAAATTTATTTCTTTGCCCCAGTAGTATTGGTGCACGAGAAGGATGGGTCATGGCGCATGTTTTAGGATTATAGGGGCCTCAATAATCTCACTATATTAAAGATAAATTTCCCATTCCTGTGATTAGTGAATTATTGGATAAATTACATGGAGAAATTTATTTTACCAAGTTGGATCTTCGTTCAGGATATCATCAAATTAGAATGAAGATTGAAGATATTCCAAAAACAAAATTTCAAACTCATGAGGGTCATTATGATTTTTTGGTCATGCCTTTTGGCCTTACCAATGGACCTTATACATTTCAAGGGTTGATGAATTCCATTTTTAAACCCTTCCTTAGAAAATTTGTGTTAGTATTTTTTGATGATATACTAATCTACCACATGTCTTGTAAGGATCATGCTCAACATGTTGAAAGGCTACTCAAAATATTGGAGGAGAAACAATTATATGCAAAAACCTCCAAATTTTTCTTTGGAGTACAAGGAGTGCAATATCTAGGTCGTATTGTATTTCAGGAGGGTGTTAAGGTAGACACTAGCAAAATTATATCCATTAAGGAATGGAAAGTCCCCACAACCATAAATAAGCTATGAGTATTTCTTGGATTAATAGGGTATTATCACAAGATTTTTAATAATTACAGGAGAATAGAAGCACCTATAACAACATTATGGAATAAAGATGCATTTTCATGGACTCCTGAAAATACTAAGGCCTTTGAACATCTTAAAGAGGAAATGTGCCTAGCACCGCTCTTAGCTATGACAGTCTTCACAAAAACATTTATTGTGGAATGTGATCCCTCATGAAATTGAATTGCTGTTGTTTTAATGCAAGAAGGAAGACCTGTTGCTTTTTAAAGTTGTCCAATCAAAGGAAAGTATTTACAAAAATCTATTTATGAGAAGGAAATGTTGACAATACTACATAGACTAAAGAAATGGTGACCTTACCTAATGGGAAGACACTTGAAGGTAAAAAAGGATCATGATAGTCTTAAATACTTTTTTTAAAGAAGACTATCTTTAGCAGAGTAGCAAAAGTGGGTTGCAAAGATCTTGGGTTATGACTTTGAAATCATCTACAAAAAATGGAAGTTAAATGTTGTTGCAGATGCACTCTCAAGAAAGGATGAGGAGGTGGAATCATTTATTTGTTCCATTTCTATTATCCAACCAAATTGGATAAACAAAGAAAGGGAGGAATGGAAGAATGATGAAGAATTATGGACACTCATTCAAAAGTTGCAGCAAGATCCCAATACATCTAATACATTTAGTTGGAAAAATGATTCCTTTTGGTACAAATATCAGTTATATCTTTGTAATAATTTCCAACTAAAACAAAATATTCTTTTGGAATTTCATTCCTCTCCCATAGGAGGACACTCAAGATTTCTAAAAACATGCCACAGGGTGAAGAAACAATTTTTTTCGGATGGCCTTAAATCTGATATTGAAAACTTTGTGGCAGAATGTTTGGTTTTTCAGCAAAATAAAGTTGAGACAATTAAGACCATGGGTCTGCTACAACCTTTACCCATTCCAAGTTAGCGTTGGGAGGAGGTTTCAATGGATTTTATCACGGGTTTACCTATTTCTGAAGGAAAGGGTGTCATCATGGTGGTAGTTGATATACATACCAAGTATGCACACTTTTGTGCATTATCTCATCCACTTAAAGCAATTATAGTTGCTACTGCATTTATGGAAACAATTCAAAAGCTACATGGAAACCCAAATATTATTGTAAATGACATATATTCCATTTTCACTAGAAATGTTTGGAATAAATTATTTTCTTGTTTGGGTACTCAACTATCCCATAGCTCATCTTATGATCATCAATGCGATGGGAAAACTGAGATAGTGAACAAATGTTTGGAAGGATATCTCTGTTGTTGTGTATCTGATAAACAAACACAATGGTTCAAGTGTTTACCTCTGGCTGGATGGTTGTATAACACTTCCTTCCATACTGTAGCAAAAATGACCCCATTTATGGTACTTTATGGATATCATCCATCGTCCATCACATCGTATTTAAGAGAAAATTCTAAGGTTCAAGTAGTGGAAGATCACATCGAGCATCAACAACAAGTTCTCCAACTCTTAAAGGATAACCTAATTTTTGCACAAAATTGAATGAAACGATAGGAAAATCAACATCGCAGCAGGAGAAGTTTTTATGTAGGAGACTGGGTATTTTTACAACTACAAGCATTCGAACAAATGTCCCTCAAGAAAGCTAAGAAGGATAATAAATTATCGCCAAAGTACTATGGTCCTTACAAGGTTTTGAAAAATATTTGTATTATGGCATACAAATTGGAGTTTCCTGCTTCTTCTTGAGTGCACCCAACTTTCGATGTTTCATGCTTAAGGAAGGTTATAGGTGAAAAAATTCCAGTTAAAACAATATTTCCAAAACATGATGTAGAAGGAAAAATCATATTGGAACCTGAAGCAACCACATAAACAAGAACTCGACAACTACAAAATCGATCAATTTAAGAGCATCTCATCAAGTGGAAGAACTTAATCACTAAAGATTCCACATGGGAGGATGAGAATTTTATATAGAAGCATCCAGAGCTACTCAAGTGTTGAGGACAACTCCTTTTTGAAGGAGAGGGGCATGTTAGGTCCCTATATTACTAGTGTAGTCCATTATTGTTGTTAGTGTATCCCCCTTATTATTTTTGTTTTACTGATGTAGTCCCCATATTGTTATTAGTGTGCCCTGTAAAACCCCACTATTGTTATTGTTGTGATGTTACATTATTATTGTTAGGTCGGCTAGGACTATATTGTGACCCCATAGACTCGTATATATAGAAAGAAGGTTTTTTCATTTGAATCATCCATGAATTTTTCTTTTTTTAATGTAAAGTAGGTTTCACCTCGAAGAAGTTGGTTTCTAAGGCATTGATCTCTCTTTTCTTCTATTTTTGGAGCTAGTTTCATAACATGTATGGTCTCAAATAAGCCCATAGATATTGCTATTCCAAGCTAGACAACTACCTTCTAAAGTGTGTATTCAAAACTGGTGCAACTAATGGCAACTTATATGTCAAAGAAAAAGACAACAAACTCATTATGGTTGTAATATATGTTGATGATATCACCTTTTCCAGTGAGTCATATTTGTTAACTACTGAACATGTAGTTGATATGAAGGCCAAGTTCGATACTTATACACTTGGAGATATTTCCCGCTTCTTTGGGTTACATATTGCATATACCCCCACATGAATTTTTATCTCTCAAAGAAATTATATCAAAGAAGTGCTAAAGAAATTTGGCGTGTAAGAATACTATTTAGTGAGCACTACAATGGTGATAGGTTGCAAGCTTATTAAGATGGATGAATCTCCAGTAGTGGACGAAAATTTTTAGATCCATCATTGAAAACCTCTTATATTTTATAGCTTAAAGATGAGACATCATGCAGGTCGTTGTTATAATTGGAATATTTCACCCAGCTCCTAGATAAAGCCATATACTTGCAGCCAAGAGAATTCTTAGATATCTCAAAGAAACAAAGGACTATGGATGGTCGTACCCTAGAGGTAAAGATGTTTCGTTTACTGTTTATATCAATGTTGATTTCAAAGGTGATGTATATTATTGAAAAATAACAAATGGTGGTACTTACTTTGTTCGAGAAAGTCTAATTTCATGGTTGAGCTAGAAGTAAACTTCCATTTCCTTATCTAAAACTGAAGCAGAATATATTGCAAAAAATTCTTGTTGTACTCAGATTTTGTGGATGAAGAATATTGTGCAAGATGTAGAAGTGTTCTATAATAGATTATTTTGATTATTTGAGACAACACAAGTGCAATCAGCGTGTCAAATAATCTATTATTTCACTCCAAAACAAGGAATATTCCCATCAAGAATCATTTCTTGAGAGAGAAAGTTGCAACTCAAATTGTGAAGCTAAATTATGTTCCTACAATAGAGTAAGCTGTTGATATTTTCTCTAAGCCACTTCCTAGATAACAATTTCAGTATTTGTGGAAAATATTGGGAGTTATGCCTCTTGCCTCCCTCCACTAGCTCTTCCTTTAAGAGGAAGAAAGGAAGTTGTTGCATTATTCGCATATAAGGTGAAGATGCTAGGTCTATAGGATTAACATGACACATAAAGTTTTATCACTCAAAATTTTTATCTTGGTTGTAGGAGAGAAGTTTATAAGGTAACCTTTAAAATCGAACTTATAGATTGAAGGCTAGTCCCTTCAATCTAGAGAGTGCTCTCACTAACAACCTAATCACTAGATTTAGTAATTAAATATACTTATACACAATGTGTAGATATTTAGTTATGTTGTGGTGATGTAGGGTTTGGTTGGGCATGAGGGAGATAATCCATTGGGAAATGGAGTTAACAAGCTATGACTTATGTCAACTTACAAATATACTGGTTGTTTGATCAAGATTGCAAAAGACAAGGTAGATAGCACATCCTATGCATTGGTCATCATTATAGCTAAAGGAAGAAAATATGAGAACAATCCACTATAGTAGGGCATATGAAATGAATCCTAAAGTAGCTTTAGAAGATAGGAGAGAAAATATTTAAAATATATGAAACATAACATCAAAGTAAGGATGAATTCTGTAACATTTACTATTATTCAAATATTCAGAAGACCATACATTGAAATGATTTTACAAATAAGGAAACATTGAAACATGTAGAAAAAACATACTAAGACATACCATCACATGAATATTTATATCACTGATCAAAATCTACTAATATTTGAAAAATGTAGATTGATAAATATTTCAACACGGAGACAATTGGCCATTTTTTCATAAAAAAACAACCTATTTTCCTCATTTACAGGAAAAATACAATAAAAGATAATATCCAATATGTATGGTAGAAATAACTGCATATTATTTACAATATCTGAAATTTTAATTAACAACAAAAAAATAATTATAATCCTATCGTCTTAGCTATTCATATCTCTATCTTGCACATAACAATGGTCAAGGTACATTGTAGAATTGTTCTGCATATCTCTTGCTATTATTCTGGAACAAGGACGAGTGATAGTTGTATTATAGGATCAAGAACTGCAAACTCCCTTGTAGGCTTGATATTTGGAACCACAACGCGTCTTCCCTATCAGTAGAAAAAATGGTGCATGAACCCATAAACCATGCTAAAACTGTACAACTGCTCTTGTAATTTCTTGCTCTTTTCTAGGTTGTTTTTCCTTATGTTGACTTGTATTCTCTGCACTCCCTTAGAAAAAAAAACATTTGAATTTTACCGTAACATATAAGAAATAACTTATTGTCAAAGAGAAATTAACATGGAGTAGGTCAAAATGTTGAAGTAATATTAGGGCTTGTTCAACAAAATTAGGTTTTGGTATAGTTCTCTCCCTCTTGATGTAAAATAATTGTTTCTCCATAACTTTTGTACCTTCAGCAAGGAGGTATGAGTTATCTTGGATCCTTGTCACTCTTCTGGTAGTTTTCTGTATGATTTTATAAGCCTTTAGGCTTGATGCCCCCTTTCTGTTAGCATCCTATGTTTTCCTCAGTCTCTTTATGCTCTTTGAAGCTTGCACAATCTCTTACTCTACCTCAATAATCACCATGTCCTTTGGCCTAGGTTTCATTTTGGCCTTGAAACTCAGTCTTAGCTTATTTGTAGGGTGAGTAGAAGTTTTTTTGTAGTAAACCCTAGGCTCTGTTTCCATTTCTTCCTCCTTTGTTTCCATTATTTGTTTCCTTTTTTACTTTGTGTTGATCTCCATTTTTCCTCCTCTTCTTCTAACATCATTTTATGTTTTCCTCTTTTTCTCCTTTGGTAAACCCTAGGCTTTGGTTCTTTCACAAGTGTTTGATCATGTTTTTCAGAAAGGATGTTGCTATAATCTCCCTTTATTTCCTAAGCTAGGGTTTGGGTAGAAAATTTAGTTTGGCCTCTCCTTGGCCTTGTAGGTATAGGTTGTATTAGGTTTCTCTATATAAACTACTTCACTTGCTTGTTTAACTCATGAAGATATAATATTTTAATTAGGATGTGATGAGAAATATCATGAGGTTGTAGCTTAGGTCTAGTTATTTTCTTTAGTGCACATATTTAGCAAACTTTGATGAAGAAAATAGGGAAAAAATCATCTTATTAAAATATGCTAAATGACATAAAAAATTCATATGATATAAATAGTATTTATAATATGTGTCGTCACAGGTGAAGAAGAGTTGTACCATTCTGAGGAAATTACACCACTCAGGCTTCAAAATAATTTTGATGACCCCTACATTCCAGTATTAGTTCTAACACTACTCCTTCAAGAAAAAAAACAAGTCCCAATTCTGGAATCTTTCCTTCTTAAACCATATCTATCCTCCTTTGTAAAATCTATTTCCTCTGCAATGGATTCATGTGTGAGTGGTAACACTAGGGTTCTTATTCTTGTTGTTTTTCGATGAAATGAGTAGATGAAATTATATCACCAACTTAGGTTGTGTGAATTGAAGCAATGAAACATTGGTTCCCATCTTTCATTTTTGAACAGAGTCAACATATATGGATACGCTTTACTATAAACACCTTTCCCAACATATAATTACCTTGGTTCAACATTGAAAATTCTTGAGAACCTTCCTGCGCACTATAATCAAAATTGTAGGTTTTCTCTAGATTACCATTTTAGGGTAAACATGGAAAATTAGGGTTTTATTTAAACATGTCTCTTGGGCTTCAAAATGATTCTAAATGTCACATAATGGATGAAAATGGACATGGATTTGTGAAAAAAAATTTGGGCACTTGAAATAATGGAGTTTGTAACTCGGATACCTAAATCTAAATTTTCCAGTGGGTGCTATTAAAATATTTCATAGTGTCACGCTACAAAAATGTTTCATAGCACCAAATGTAGGCTTGTGATAGGTTAATTGTGCTGAAAAAAAATTAGGATGAGCTTAGAGTTGGGTGAAAATTATTTACTAGAATGTGCCTAGGATTATATAATAATTTACACACAAAAATTTATAAGGCCCTTTACATAACCATTAACTTGAAAAATGAAATGATAAATATTTCATTTAGACCTTTATGGAAAGGTGCAAAAGTGATGCTAACAATTGGCTTCAATGGGGATACTATCTCCTCAGGAGATAGTAAGAACATGTTGACCATTTGCCTCATCCATTTGGCTAAAATCTTTGAAACCCTCCTATGAAGAAACTTGAAAACGTTAATCTATTTTATTTTGAAGAATAAACATTATGGAACTATTTAACTGAAAAAATGAAACTAAAAACCACTAATTAGGATTTTATTTCCTTAACCTATGGCTTCAAATCCTTCAAAGTTTATGTCCAATCCTACAAACTAGTCTGAACATGGACATGTACAATGAATTGTGAAGACTGATGTCTCTCATACTAGGAAATGTTTGGGAAGCGTCCATTTACTGGACCACCACTCAAGAATAATTAATTTATATCTTTCAAAATTAAATAGTTCTTACCTCTAAAAGTAGAAATTCTATAAGGCCCTTCCATAAATGATAAAAAATTCCATGTTTCTCTTTTTCCTCAAATTTTGCAACCCACTTCAAGAATAAATCCTGAATCATTAAATCATCCTCCCTGACCTCATTATCATGGATATATTTTATTTATGTCCTAGAACAATTTATATTGTTGGTATTGTTTGTGCTCAACCTAGTCTCCTAAATTGAGTTCATTTAATTGTCAACCAGGGTTGGTAAATTGCTGAAGTGAGGTGCACTATTGTTTGTGCTCAACCTAGTCTCCTAAATTGAGTTCATTTAATTGTCAACCAGGGTTGGTAAATTGCTGAAGTGAGGTGCACTATATGTGCCTAGGTGTTTGTTTCTTACTGCATTGTGTTTAGTGTTTTATGATGTTTTTGGTCTTTTGATGGTTTTATGTTTACAAAACTAAATGCTGGTGGAAAGAAGCTACTGGTTAAAAATAAAGTGAAGCCTAATTTGTTGATGACAAATGACAAATGTAAATACTGAGACAGAACCAAATCTAAACTATGACTTAGCAAAACACAAAGCTTGATAATGACTTCAAGAAAATGAATCACAACATGAACTTAACTTGTCCAATTCATTCATTAAGGATATTTTGGAAGAGCTTGAGAAATGGGCAGCTAAGTGTAAAAATTCTCCTAACTAACAATTAAACAATCAACTCATAATGATACAACATCTCATCCATGATTAAAGGTTTATCGAGACATATTTGGAAAAGAACATTTGTAACATCATAAGATCTCTATTCTAAAACTAACTCCTAATTCTATTCTGCAACTTAGTTTAACACCACTAAACCTCACTCAAAAGTTATAGATTTCCTTTTTGAATAGTCTTTGAGGAAAGGCTTGTTTGGGAAAAGATAAAAAGGTTGCAGAAGTACTCCAGGCCTTAGACTGATACTATCCTCTATCTAGATGATTATGAGTTAATATAGATTTGGAACAAAAGAAGTTTTGTAAATAATGAAGACCGTGGCATGTAAGTTTAACAACTAATGCAATTTAAAATGCAATGGATGGAAACTAAATGTGGAATGTAAATATAGTGAGCTAAGCTAAAACTGAACTAGAGTGCTACCAGTCTACAATAAACAGTGGTAAAATAACAAGCCATTATCAAACTTGAAACGAAATAACAGAGCATGAATTGAATGAAATTTAACTCCGGAGTGCCCTAGCTAAGTTATCATGCAATTAATCTATGGGATTCTACAGCCTATTTTGTCCATCATGAATGGTATTTTGGAAGAGCTTGTTAGAACAATCCTGGCTGTACAATTCAATGCAAATGCAAACATGAAAACTAAAAGCAATTACAATTAAAAACTAAGACATCACAGCTATTTCCTACCCATTGTTATGATATTTTGGCAGAGCTTTTTAAGAGTAAGATCAGCTATGCTACTTAGTGTAAACAAACAACTGAAACCTACAGTATCACTGTCATGCCTTAGTCATCATAATGATTTTTTGGAAGAGTTTACTAGAATAAGTTCAACTGTGATGATGAACAAAAGAAATTGCAAATAAAACCTATAACGCTACAGCCATTTCTCATTCATTATCATGATCTTTTGGAAGAGTTTCTTAGAACAAGTATAGCTATAGTGACTGATGAAATTAACTATGAACTCAAACTTTAAAAACTTGAAAATGAACTAAGATACTTATCTAAATTACGAAAGTAAAGCCATTCAGGAGGCAGGGGCCCTCTACCACCAGACGGAATCTAACTCAAGATCAAATCAACGCGTTCAAAGCAATGCTGTCTTCTTCATTTAAAGGAAAATAACTTAAAACAGAGTATTCTCGGTCTTTAGAAATATAGCAGTCAATCCACGAAATCTAATCCAAATCTAGAGCTAGTCTCTCGGTTTCCCGAGTACATTTATAACAAATCTTCATAACAGAACTTGCAACAATACGGGGATCATTGTCTTTGCATATCAAAATTGTACTAGAACTATAAAGATGGCAGTGTAAAGGGACAAAGGACATCTAGACTGTCCTTGTCCTATTAAGAGACTGTTTCCTTATATGAGTTCCCACATATAAAACCACGTCCAGAATTCCGTTCATTCTTCATGATGAGCAACAAACGTTGAGGACATGATGTGGAATATACCCATGTGTGGCTTTTCCTAAGAGGACACCTAGAACATACTTGAATGTGAAGACAGCTGCAGAATTGGTGGTTAGCTACGGAATGTCTGCATTCTGTAGCTAGTTTTAGTTCAAAATACATTACAATGACAAAATCACAAAACTTAGCAAGTTAGCCATGATATTCATTCTAAAAGAAATTTTAACTAATTTCATTGATCATTTGAGCCTGGGATATCAATGGAAAAAATAAAATGGGGTGAATTATGATGGAAGAAAGAACAAACTTGGGGCTCAACATACCCCCCTGCTGACTTCTTGCATGTCCTCATGCAACTTATTCCATAAACTCAGAGACTTCTGCAAGAACATCCAACCCTCTTCTTCTTCTTTGCCTGGAAGTTAAAGGTATTCTGGGCTTCCTGATGACTAACTTGAATCTTAAATTGATAAGTGCCCTGATTAACTTCTTGTTCCTCTTTTTCAACTTTTCATTAGTGTTTTCCACTTTGTCCATTTGTAGAGACAGGGTTGAGTTCATACCGGTTTTGAGTTTGATTTGTTCCTTCAGAATATCATTCTTAGTTCTGATGTGTCTATTAAGTACTTCCATCTTGTACCTATCTATTCTTAACACATCTATTTCAGACAGTGGAGGACTAGGGGTTCTATCTCTACTCTCTGAAGCTTTCCTTTCCAATGTTTCAACATAGTTATAAATTTCTTGCTGTGCAGGGTCAATTTCTGGGGCTTCTTCATCAAAATCTTCTTCAACATCCTCTTCAATAGATGTTTCCTCATATTCCATGTTTGTCACCCCGGTTTGTTTGATTTGTGTTTTCTTTAGTTTCCCCCTGAGTCTATGGCTTCTTCTCGGCTGGGATGGTCCTTCTCCTTTTTCTGTGCAAATTTTTTGATTACCCTCTCTTCCTTAAGTTGTCTCTTAATCTGGGTCAACTTCTTAGAGATTATTTCTTCACTTCTATCTTGAATTGCTTTATCAGTTTCAATTTTATAGGCTCTCCATTTTCTGCTTCTCTTTGTAGGCTTATGTTCAGGTGAAGGCTCTTTTAATTCCTCAAAGTGATTTCTTACCAAGAAATTATCCCAAGTATCTTTTGTTTTGGCTAAATGGTGTTCAATTAAAATCTTAACCAAGCCATGATGGTATAGAGTTGTTTCTAGGAATTGGAATCTCCTTTGAACACTTGAAGCCATCTTTTTTAAACTTTGAAGCAAGAAATAAGGCAAATTAAGCTCTTCTCCTAGAAAATGCATTATCAACCTAATATGGTAAACATAGAAAGTACCATATCTACCCTCACAAGTGATAATTTTTTGTAGAATAAGCAATATGTTTCTCCATTTATTCTTTAATGCAGAGCTTGGAATTCCCTTTTTAAACACAGTGACATCCATACTTGTGATTTGAGGATTTGCTTCCATGATTCATTATGAAATTCTCTGTTCTTAAACCATCTTTCTCCATGTCTAAGAAATCCTGTTGCTTCTGCAATAAAAACCTCTGTGACAGTGAATTTAACATCTCCAACTTCAACCTCGGCTCCTTTGAATGACCTTGCAAACGTTTTAGTAACTTCCTTGTGGAAGCCATTAAATTTCTTAAGGAATTGCAGCCATCCTACTTGTTGCAACATTTCTCTACTTTGAGGGTATCCTTCCAGGTATTTTGTGCCCACTGGTTCAGTTTTCATAATGAGGCCCATAATTTCTTCTTCAATCTTCAGATTAGTGCTCTTTCTACTCATGGAGACAATGACTTCAACCTTCAAATTAATACTCCTTTGCTTCACGGTGACAGTGCTTCAATCTTCAAACTGTTATACCTCTACCTCACGGTGACAATGGCTTCAAATTCCAACTGATACACCTCTACTCACGGTGACAGTGGCTTGAATTTTCAAACTGTTATACCTCTGCCTCACGGTGACAATGGCTTCAACTTTCAAACTAATATACCTCTGCTCACGGTGATAGAGATACCTCTATTTTCCAGAATGAAATGATGAAGGGTTGGCTACGGGATGGAGAAATAAGTAGTGGTTACGGAATGAGTTAATGAAGTGAGGTGAAGAAAACAAATCAATGAGTGAAAAGACTACGAAGATTTTTTTTACAATGGTTTCAAAAATCATCATTAAATGTTTTGGCTGGGTGACGTGAGAAAATCAATCACTTTAGCATTTTAATCGCTTAGATGATGATTGGGTATAGAATTTGAAATGAAGGATTTTTATCCAAAGTTTTGCGGAGGGTATATTTGGCATGATCAATAAAAATAATCAAAACAACTTTTCAAATGATTCACAAATAAAACTATACTAAAGTTTATGATATGCCATTATAATCAAAACTTTTTACCTTTGCTTTTCATCTGCTTTTTGTGGTCCTTGTATACTTTGTTCTCCTCTGGAAATTATTACTTTGTGAGTCTTCATAATCCTTCTTGATTCTTCTTGTTCATGGATATACTGGATCATCTTGTTGCACTTCAAATGTCTGCTGATCAGTGCCTTCAAGATCTGTAGCTGCGGAATGACTGTCTGGCTGCGGAAAGTCTGATCAGCTGCATAATGTCTGTTTAGCTACAGAATGTGCCTGTAGAGAATTTTAATCATGGAATGGAGTGGTTTGGAATATACATGGAATATTATATGGAATGGGTGAAGATAGATGATGAAACATGGTATAATGGGATATGTATGAAGTGAATGCTGGAGTGGGATGGATTACAATTCATGAAATGGAGTGGAAAAGTATAAGAAATGGCCTGCAATTCATGACATGTGTTATTCAATTGCAGAAAGACATCAAACTTTAAATTTTGATATGGAAATGAGGTGGTTGAAGTATGGAATGAGATGAATGAAATATCGAATGAAGTGAAGTATGAATGAATGAATGAAATGGAGTATGGATGGAATGAAATGAAATGAGATGGATTATAAGTGTAATGGATCTGAACTTATGATTTTGTAACAGCTGCTTTGCAGAAACAAAATGGAAAATTTAGAGTGTCAGAAAGACTTATTTTCACCCTATCTTTTCTGTATAAACATGCCAATCAGTGATTGGTTTTCATGTTTATACTTTATTTTTTATTATTTATTTATTTATTTATTTTTTTAAATAAATGACTTCAGAAAATTTAATCAAGTTGATGAAGAAGAAAGATTCTTCTTCATTAACTTCACATCACTATTTTCTTGGAAATTCTTGACAAATTCTTCTCTTGAGAGTGGTTTATGATACAACTTCAATCTATGACCATTCACAAGAAAAGTGACCTCTTCTTCATCTATTGTCCTGATTTTTACTGCTCCATTGTCAAAAATTTTAACAATTTCATATGGCCCAAGCCAATGTGTTTGAAATTTATCTTGAAAATCCTTGAATTTTGAATCAAACAAGAGAGCCCAGTCACCTTCTTTGAACTTCTTCTCTTTGATGTACTTGTCATGCCATCTAGTCCTTTGTTGTTGGACTAGATTTGTTTTCTGAACTGCATCTTGTCTGATCTCATCCAATTCATTAATCTGTTCCAATCTATGCTTTTGTGCCTCTGTTAAATCAAGTCCTAGCTGAACTGCCATTTTGAAAGTTTGAATCTGGAACTCTATGGGAAAAAAACCTTTCTTTCCATAAACAAGTTCATAAGGAGTATGACCTGTTGTGTTTCTCCATGTAGTTCTATAGGCCCACAAGGCTTCAGGAAGCCTATCTACCCAATCCCTTCTATGTAAATGAACAGTCTTTGTTAGGATTCCTTCAATGACCTTATTAATAGATTACACTTGACCATTTTCTTGTGGATGATAAGGAGTAGATTTTCTATGCCTGATTTTGTACCTCTCCGTCATTTGTTCCACTAGCCTTGATGTAAATTGAGCTCCTTGATCTGTAACAATTTCCCTTGGGACACCAAAACGAGTAAAAATATCCTCAAAAAGAAAATTAACTACAGATGCTTCAGTAGCAAAAAGTAATGGCTTGGCCTCTACCCATTTGGTAACATAATCAGTGTAAACTAATATATATCTCTTTTGTCTTGATGGAGGACTAATAGGTCCTACAAAATCCAAAGCCCATTTTTCAAAAGGTTCAATATGTACCTGAGGTTGTAATGGCATCTCACTTGAAGGAGAAGGTTTCCCTACCCTTTGGCAACTGTCACACCTTTTGACATACTCTTTAGCATCTTTAAACAAGGATGGCCAATAATATCCTAAATTAAGGATCTTATAGGCTGTCCTCTTATCAGCAAAGTGTCCGCCACAAGGTTCATCATGACATGCTTTGAGAATCTCAAGCATCTCATCTTCCCGAACACATCTCCTAATGATAAAATCTGGACCTGTCCTGTACAACTCATTAGCAACCCATGAATATTTTGCACTGTCATAAATGATTTTTCTTTTATCTCTTGCATTCATTATTGAAGGAAATTTTCCTAAAACTAAATAATTAGCAATGTCAGCAAACCAAGGAGTTTGAGTAGAAATTGCAAAAAGATATTCATTAGGAAATTGATCTTCAACTGGAGTGTCATATTTGATGTTTTGGAGTCTAGATAGGAAATCAGCTACTATGTTTTGTTTTCCAGGCCTATCTAGAATGGTAATGTTGAATTCTTGTAGGAGAAATAACCATCTTATGACTCTGCCATTAGTAATTGATTTGTTCATTAAGTATCTAATTGCAGAATCATCAGTGTGAAAAAAAGTTTCATAGCCTGTTATATAGTGTCTAAATTTGTTTATGGCATGAACAATAGCTAAAAACTCTTTTTTAGTTACAGTATATTTTAACTCTGCAGGAGTCAAATTTTTACTGGTATAGTAGATGGCATAAGGAATCAGGTCTTTTTGTCCCAATACTACTCCTAGAGCTGTATCAGAAGCATCTGTTGAGATATGAAAAGGTAACTTCCAGTTAGGTCCCCTTAAAATAGGTGCTTCAGAATTATTTTTTTTTCAGGGTTTCAAAGGCTAACTGGAAATCAGAATTCCATTTAAATTCATGATCTTTGGTAAGTAATTTGAAGAGTGGAGATGTTATCTTGGTGAAGTTTTCTATAAACCTCCCATAATATCTTGTAAATCCTAAAAAACTCCTAACATCTTTTTGACAACTTGGAATAGATAAGTTAGAGATGACTTCAACTTTTGACTCATCAAATCTAATCCCATCCCCTGAAATGTGATGCCCTAAAACAATACCTTCAGTAAACATCATGAAACATTTCTCATGGCTAAGTGAAAGATTTTCTTCTTGACATCTCTTTAAAAAAATTTCCAAGTTTGCTAAGGCTTCTTCAAATGTGTTTCCATAGACTGTGAAATCATCCATATATACCTCTACACAATCATGTATTAGATCTGAAAAAATTCCTAATACTTCCCTTTGGAATGTTGCAGGTGCATTGCATAATCCAAATGGCAATACTCGGTAGGCATAGGTACCCCAAGGACAGGTAAATGTGGTTTTGTCTTGATCTTCAGGTGCTACTTGGATTTGGTCGTAACCACTAAACCCATCTAGGAATGAGAAGTACTTTTTGCCAGCTGATGTATCTAACACTTGATCTATGAAAGGTAAGGGAAAATGGTCTTTAAGAGTAGCTTTGTTTAATTCTCGGTAGTCAACACATACCCTCCATTTAGCATTTTTATTTGGCACAATTACCAAAGGAGTAACCCACTGACTATCTGAAATGGGATAGATGAAGTTGACATTTAAAAATTTTTGCAATTCTTCTTTAACAATCTCCCTAAGATCTGGATTCATCCGTCTTTGAGGTTGTCTGATTGGTTTATAATTTTCCTCTATATAGATGTGATGAGTGCAAATATTGGGGCTTATCCCTTTCATGTCAGTGTACTCCCATGCATATGCAAAAGAATGTCTCTGTAATACTTTGATTAACTCTTCTTGTTGAGATCTCTCTAGGTTCTTATTTATGTTCAAAATTTTGCCTGGAAAAATCTCACTTGTAGAGCTGCCAAATTTATCCATAGAATGAAGAGACATCTATCTTGACGACAAAAACTCAATGTTTGATCCTTCTTGAAATGGTTCATGTTTGTATTCTGAAGAGGATTCAAAGTTTTCTAAAGTATTCAGAATTTGACTATCTTCACTAATTTCTGAAATTGTGAAGAGAGGTTGCAAGTCTTCTTCATCCTCTATCCATTGCGTATCATCTAAATCTGTAATTGTCGTAGTTGGAGGATACAAAGTGAATTTCTTAGTTGAACTACCATCAGAGATATACATATCACCGGATCTACAACTAATGAAAGCATCAGCTGTAGCCAACCAAGGTCTTCCTAATATAACAAGATGTCCTCCTAGATTATTCTTAGGAGTTAGGATCATGAAATCCACAGGGTACTCCCAAGAATCTAGGGACACTGGAATGTCTTCTATTACCCCATCAGGTTTGATCACAGATCTATCTACTAATTGTAATAATGTGGGTGTAAAGAGAAGATTAGGAAGTTTCAGTTTATCCATGATTTGTCTACTCATAATATTGATTGCTGCTCCTAAATCAATGAGTGTGTTTTGGATTTCAATTCCATTGATGTGAATTTTAACAACTAGATTTCCTGGGTCTAGATACTTTGGAATAGCAATCTTACCCATCATAATGTCTGCTATTTTTCCTACCAGTTGAATTTTCTTTGTCTCTCTTATTCTTTTTCTTGTTTTCTTCATGCTCAACTCCTTTATTGTTTTGGCTAAGATTGGAATTTCCTTAATGGCTTGTAATAATGGAATCTTAATGCAAACATTTCTTAGCTCATCTAGAAAATCACAATTAGGTACCATAATTTGTTTTTCTACACCTCTATCAATTTGTAATCTTTCTGGAAAGGGAGGTGTAGAAGTAGATGTTGATGGCTGCTCTAATACAGGAGTTGAAATTATTGGTTCTTTTTGCTTTAATTTTTCAATGTTTTGGTCTTGAAAAGATGTGTCTTCGTCAAGACTTTTATTCACCCGTAGAGAATCTTCCTCAGAGTTATCTTGTTCTTGTATGATTACAGAAGGTTTCCTCTTCCAAGTATTCTTGCAGACCTAAGTTGAACATCACTAAGGTCTAAAGGAGTAATTAAATAAGTTGGAAATTGTTGGCCTTCTATCATGTATGTGTTCTGAGGATTTTTATTATTGGGGTTTGGTATGGGTTGAGCAGGCAAATAATTTGATTTTTGAGGAAATGGTAATGGAAGTGGTTGATTTTGATGTGGTAGGTTCTGATGATGTTGTTGAGGATTTTTTTGAAAATTTTGTTGAGGATTTTGAGGAAAATTTTGTTGAGGATTTTGAGGATAAAAAAGTGGGTATGGTGGATAGGATGGTGGATACTGATAGTACTAAGAGTATCTTCCATAGGGATTTTGTGCCCCTTGTGCCCAAGCTTGAGATTGATTTTGAAATTGAGGCCAAGGTTGTTGCCAAGAATTCCAAGGTGGAGGTTGGTTATACATTTGATCATGGAATCCTTGTGTTTGAGGTCCTTGCCAAGGCCTTCTAGAGACAAAATTGAGAGATTCTGTGGAATCCGTAGGAGTTTCCTCTTGAAAGACAGCTTTGAGACCAGGAAGAGAAGGACAATTCTTGGTCTCATGTTTTTCAGAACAAATGACACAGGTCTCTACAACTTTTACATCCAAAGGACACTCTCTCAAGGCATGTTTCTTTCTACATTTGGGACAAAAGATTGCTAAGCCATCAGATTCAGTTTTTTTCTTGTTTTGTATCTTAAGGGTGTCTATTTGTTCACTAAGACTCCCTAAGATGTCAGATTTGAAATCATCAAGCATATGTCCTATTTTTGACCTACTTACTATCCCAGAAGCAGACTTACTTGCCCTTGCAAGAGCAGGATCTCTTGGACCTTTTACAGTTTTAGATTTCCCTCTTGAAAGGTTGATACATAACTCAGATATTTCAGGTAATGTGAGCTATGATATATCCCCTTTTCCCATCATGTTAAGGATATCCAACCATTCATCCCTAATTGTTTTCAACAAAAGAGATTTTAAGGTGTCTTGATCTAAGTTTTCCATTTTTTCTCTTTTAATGTTGTAATGAAATCTCTCCAACAAATCTTCCAAGTTTTCATCTTATTTTTGTAACATCTTAAACACCTCTTCCTTATGATTGACCGGCATACAATAATCCAAATACCTCTCTAGAAATGCTTGTTTCATGTCTTCCCATGTCCTAATAGAACTGTTAATCAAACTCATAAACCACTTCAATGCTGCTCCTTTCAATGTTGAAGGAAATAGTTTAAGTTTTTGAGCATCTTGTAAGTAGTCATAAGTTCTACACAGAACTTCAAATTCAAATAGGAAGGTTTCAGGATCTTTAGTTTTAAGTCCATGGAAGTTTGGAAGGATAGAGGGTGAAATGTTTTTCATGGTTGTATTGGTTTCTTCATCTACTATAGGAAACCCAAAAGAGCTTCCTATTTCTCTTCTACCTCTTCCTCTACCTCATTCTCCTTCTACACCTCTACCTCCTTCTCCTCTACCTCTACCTCTACCCCCTCCAAATAATGTGTGTTCTCCATTAAAGACTCCTCCTCCTCCTTCTTCTGCCATGGTTGGTTTTTCTGTGGAAGTAGGAAAGTTTGTGTCCCTAACAGGAGTCCTTGAATATTCTTCTAAGACAGATTCAGTGGATGAAGTGGAAGGTTTCTCTAATGGAATTTCTGATCTTAAGTCTTCTAAAAGTCTAGGATCAGTAAAGGATGGAATGTGGGTCTGAGTTGAAGGTGTACTAGCTCTTGGTCTAGGTGGAACAAGTGGTGCTCTAGGAATCAAACTTCTGCTTCTGCTGCTTATGAATCTACCCCTTGAGTCTCTCTCTCTACACATACAATTGTTTTTGGGAGTTAAGAAACAAAGGTTACCTAGTTTTCACTTCCCTGGCAACGGCGCCAAAATGTTTGTGCTCAACCTAGTCTCCTAAATTGAGTTCATTTAATTGTCAACCAGGGTTGGTAAACTGCTGAAGTGAGGCGCACTGTATGTGCCTAGGTGTTTGTTTCTTACTGCGTTGTGTTTAGTGTTTTATGATGTTTTTGGTCTTTTGATGGTTTTATGTTTACAAAACTAAATGCTGGTGGAAAGAAGCTACTGGTTAAAAACAGAGTGAAGCCTAATTTGTTGATGACAAATGACAAATGCAAATACTGAGACAGAACCAAATCTAAAATATGACTTAGCAAAACACAAAGCTTGATAATGACTTCAAGAAAATGAATCACAACATGAACTTAACTTGTCCAATTCATTCATTAAGGATATTTTGGAAGAGCTTGAGAAATGGGCAGCTAAGTGTAAAAATTCTCCTAACTAAACAATTAAACAATCCACTCACAATGATACAACATCTCATCCATGATTAAAGGTTTGTTGAAATATATTTGGAAAAGAACATTGGTAACATCATAAGATCTCTACTCTAGAACTAGCTCCTAAATCTATTCTGCAACTTAGTTTAACACCACTAAACCTCACTCAAAAGTTACATATTTCCTTTTAGAATAGTCTTTAAGGAAAGGCTTGTTTGTGAAATGGTAAAAGGGTTGCAAAAGTACTCCAGGCCTTGGACTGATACTATCTTCTGTTCAGATGATTATGAGTCAATATATGTTTTAGAACAAAAGAAGTTTTGTAAATAATTAAGATCGTGGTATTTAAGTTTGACAACTAATGCAATTTAATCTGCAATGGAGGACAACTAAATGTGGAATGTAAATACAGTGAGCTAAGCTAAAACTGAACTAGAGTGCTACCAGTCTACAATAAACAGTGCTAAACTAACAAGCCATTGTCAAACTTGAAACGAAATAACAGAGCATGAATTGAATGCAATTTAAATCCAGAGTGCCCTAACTAAGTTATCATGCAATTAATCTATGGGATTCTACAGCCTATTTTGTCCATCATGAATGGTATTTTGGAAGAGCTTGTTAGAACAATCCTGGCTATACAATTCAATGCAAATGCAAACATGAAAAATGAAAGCAATTACAATTAAAAACTAAGACATCACAACTATTTCCTACCCATTGTTATGATATTTTGGAAGAGATTTTTAAGAGTAAAATCAGCTATGCTACTTAGTGTAAACAAAAAACTGAAACCTACAGTATCACAGTCATGCCTTACTCATCATAATGATTTTTTGGAAGAGTTTACTAGAATAAGTTCAACTTTGATGATGAACAAAAGAAATTGCAAATAAAACCTATAACACTACAGCCATTTCTCATTCATTATCATGATCTTTTGGAAGAGTTTCTTAGAAAAAGTATAGCTATAGTGACTGATGAAATTAACTATGAACTTTGAAAACTTCAAAAAATTGAAAATTAACTAAGATACTTATCTAAATTATGAAAGTAAAGCCGTTCAGGAGGCAGGGGCCCTCTACCACCAGAAAAAATCTAACTCAAGATCAACTCAATGCGTTCAAAGCAATGCTATCTTCTTCATTTAAAGGAAAATAACTTAAAACAGAGTATTCTCAGTCTTCAGAAATATAGCAGTCAATCCACGAAATCTAATCCAAATCTAGAGCTAGTCTCTCGGTTTCCCGAGTACATTTATAACAAATCTTCATAACAGAACTTGCAACAATACGGGGATCATTGTCTTTGCATATCAAAATCATACTAGAACTCTAAAGATGGCAGCGTAAAGGGAAAAAGGACATCTGCATTGTCCTTGTCCTATTAGGAGTTTGCTTCCTTGTATGAGTTCCCACATAGAAAACCACGTCCAGAATTCCGTTCATTCTTCATGGTGAGCAACAAACGTTGAGGACATGATGTGGAATATACCCATGTGTGGCTTTTCCTGAGAGGACACCTGGAACATACTTGAACGTGAAGACAGCTGCAGAATTGGTGGTTAGCTACGGAATGTCTGCATTCTGTAGCTAGTTTCAGTTCAAAATGCATTACAATGACAAAATCACAAAACTTAGCAAGTTAGCCATGATATTCATTCTAAAAGCAATTTTAACTAATTTCATTGATCATTTGAGCCTGGGATATCAATGGAAAAAAGAAAACGGGGTGAAGTATGATGGAAGAAAGAACAAACTTGGGACTCAACAGGTATACCTTCTCTCTTAGCTCTTATAATTTAGTAAGTTGATTTGTCCTTCTTTGAAAATCATCAGGCTCCACTTCATGTTCCTGTAATATGCTCATCATGGGTAAACCCGGGTAAATTGGGAAAAACACTTTTGTGCCATGGAATAAGTTGAATGGTGATGCACCAATGCAATTTTTTATGCTAATCCTATCTTCCCACAATGCAAATTTCAACTTGGTATGCCGGGCATTTTTGTTCTCTTCTAAAAATTTCTTGATGATTCTAACTAAAATCATGTTAGATCACCAGTCCGTTACCCTGGGGGTAATAGGATGTGGAATGACCTAATGTAAGTTCAAAACTATCACAAAATTTGACCATATTATGAGATTTAAAATACTAGGCATTTTATGTTATGATTTTTCTATGGTATCCAAATCTTGAAAAGATACTCTCTAAAAAATGAACTGTGACATTATCAATAGCATCTCGTGTAGGTATATATTCAATCCATTTGTTAAAGTATTTTGTGGAAGTTCATATCCATTTATGTTGTCCTAAGGCATGTGGATCGATTTATCCAATAAATTCCCCTCACTTCTAAAACAGTGTTTCAATTGAGATTCATTTCAAAGGTAATGACAACAAATTTTTTTTTCCTTAAAAAATTTGGCAGCTAAAACAGGCTGCTACTTATTTCTTTACATCTGCAAAAAATGTTTACCAATAGTAGCCTGCCCAAGGATGTTTTAGTTGTGGATTTCCAATAGTGATTCCCTTAACACACTACTTGGTGACATTCTTTTACCACTTTTTTTTCTTCTACTTCAATGGGATAATTCAAAAGGGTCCTCGTTCAATCTTTCCAAAAGAAGTAACCATCAATACAATAGAACTTGGAACTTTTCCGCTTCAAATACAATGCTATGGTTTTTTTCATCCCTGGTTGGGCTTCCAAATCATTCAAAACATATATTATATCACTATACCATGGGTAATTTCTAAGCTCATCAGATACTTTAACAATCAACCTTTTCTTTTCAATCATTGGAAATTTGAGAAAACATTTATGCTCGAAGTTTCAAACTTGGTTTCATTCATCAGTTTTTCTTGACCTTGACCTTTGATTACTTTTTTCGATTAAATCTCTAGATCATACTTAAAAAATATTTCAATGCACTTGCCTCTCTAAACATTGTTTTCAAGCTGACTCAAGATGTCTTTAACAACAACATTAGAAACAAATGTTGTTACATGAGAGTGAAGAACATAAACCATGAAATGATTAAGTGATTTTACCAATTCAAAGGCATATTTTTCCATAATGTTGTATTTTAGCTCTGAATCTCTCAAATTTATGCTATAAAATGAAATTCCCTACTCCTAATTTTCCTAATTTTTCTGCAATAATAACCTTCACATAGTATGTTCTGAAAAAAATGAAAATATTAGGAAATATTTTGAGAAGTATGGGATGATAAGAATAGGGGATTTAGTGATTTCTTCTTTGATTTATTGAAAATATTTCTTGGCTACAATTTTCCACTTTAATTGACTATTATTTTTCAACATGTTGGTAATTTCCCTTAAAATTTTAGAAAATTTTGCAATGAACCTTCGCAGAAAATTAATCTTCCCAAGAATGACTGGAAATCCTTTTTAATTTTGGGTAACTCAAGTTTATGTATTTCTTCAAATCTCCTTAGATATATTTATATTCCATTATTATATACTATATAACCCAAAAGCCTACCCTCTTTCATTAAAAAATGTTATTTGTTTGGGTTAAGTGAAATACTAAATTTTACGCATTTCAAAAATACTTGCCTAGATGTTTTAAATGCTCTCATTCATATACTGAATATACTTTTATATCATCTATATAGAATAACATATAATTATTCCTCTATGCTGAAAATACTATGTCCATGGCCCTCTGAAATGTAGCTCTTGTGTTCATCAACCCAAAAGGAATTTTGGAATACGTGATCATTCCCCATTTTGTTATGAAGGTTGTGTTTTCATGGTCTCCAAGATGAACAAATATTTGATTGTACCCTATGAAACCATCTAGCATTGAAATCCTCTCAGATCCAATACCACTGTGCAAAATGTGCTCCATCTTAGGAAATGAGTAATTATCTTTCAATGACCAATTGTTTAGATTTCTGAAATCCAGACACATTCGAATCTCACCATTCCTTTTCCTTACTGGTACAAGATTAGAAACCCATATGTAAAATATCAAAAAAATTATAATATTAGCATCCAAAAACTTCTTCACCTCTTTCTCTATTAATGGTAGTATTTTAGGATTTATTCTCCTCATTTTTTTCTTGAAATTATTTTTATTTTCCATTAAGGGTATATCATGCTAAAATACAGTATGTCATAAACCCTTAAATAGTCATACTTCAATGCAAAGACATGAGAAAACTCTTTCAATAAAGAAAAATATTCCTCCCTCTACTCCTCATTTAAAAATTTTGAAATTTTGAGAACCTTTTGTTCCTTTTCTGCACATATATTGCAATCTTATAATTAATTAATGTCAGGCTTCACTTTCGGTCTGATAACCACATCATTTTTTTCAAATAACTTCTCTGGAGGAAATAACTCACTAAGCCAGAAATTATTGCTTAGCTAGATTATTTTTTGATCTCCTATAACATTTACAAAATCATCTATATCAACCCAATTTTATGATTTTTTGTCTTTATAAATAGGACCGTTGGCAAACTCACCAGTCATCCCTAAAAATATTATTAATTATTGATCATATTCAAATAGTTTCCAATTATTTATGTTTTTTTGAATTGAATATTTGTATCTCATCTCTACCTAAAATTGCTTATTTTGGTAAATACAAATTTTGAACATACTTAATAGACTAGCCATTGAATCAACAATACAATTTTATTGTCTTGAAACTAGTGAAATTTTGGGCTCAACAAAGAAAATATAAAATAAAACCCAAACCTCATTTCTATAACATCTCATACTTGGGTTCTTTGTCTGATATAACCCTTTAACCTTATTTATAATAAGCTACGAGTCCCTAAAATATGAATCCTTTTGTCTCTTTGCTTCCTGAGTATGCTCAAGAAAATAACTAAAGCCTCATATTCAAATATATTATTAGAACACTTAGAATATAACTTAAAATAATACATTTGACTACCTCCATTTAGTGTAATGATCCATATACAAGTCCTTGATACTTCTTTGCAAATATTCCCATCAAAACGCATACTCCATGTCTCATCTATGTCAACCACTTACTCATTTTTTGTCTCAATTTTCTCTTCCACTTGCTGCTGATTTTATTACTCCAATTTCAAATAATTAAAGAAGATTGATGACCTAAAATAAGTGTCTACAACATGAATTTCATGATTTTGTGGTTCTTCCTTACTACTTACCATATATTTCATTTGAAATTCTCTAGAGAGTCTCTCCAAGAACAAGGATGTAGGAATATGGCATGTCCATCTGTAGAGTACCACCTACTTTAGCTTCCCAAGCGTGAGAAGGTAGCATTCCAAAACTCGGTAGTATATTTGCTACCACAACATCAATTAATATACTCCTTGCTATAAATTAAGTCAATTTCACAACTAGGTACTTAATCATCCCTAGACACTGTACATTTCTAGAATGAAATGAAAATAAATCCTTGTAGGGTCTAGTGATATCCAACCCTAGATTATCCATAACAATATTGGGCATCAAATTGCATGAAGCCCCTAAATGAAGCATTTCATTATGCAAAAACATATCATGGATATTTAAGGTGACATAAAAAGGTGGCATATATTCATTTATCTCAGTAGCATGTGGGCCAAATAAAAATGTACGTGAATAATCTTAGATACTCAAAGAATCTTGATTATTGATATTCAATTTTTGATCATCTGGTGAGCTCTTTACCATATGGATAGTTTGCTCTTTGTACTGCATGTTCTTCAATAAATATATTAAGATTCTCTATCTCATTCTCTGTACTGAAAGAAGACTAGAATTTTCCCAAATTATTGACATTTCCTTCCTTTCTTATTTCACCACCCTTCTTAGAGGCATACTTTTTTAATTCCATTGTTTTTTTAGGTTCTTCTTTCTTGGGCTCGATCTATTTTTTCTCAATAAAAAATTTCCCTGAAGGAGGTTTAGTAACAACAAAATTTCTCCCTAAGAGATTATATTGTTTGTGGAAATCAATAGCAAAATTATTATATCCCCACTGATATATTTCTAAATCAAACATCAACTAATTACTATCCATTTCTCGTGAACATTAAACATACCTCTCATGTTCCTCTTTTGTTAAAAATTCTTGTGTTCCCTCATCATCAAAATAATTTATTTGTTGTTGTTTAGTCTCCTCATTATAATTTTCATCAACATTTGTTTTTTAGGAAATGGAGCTTTTACTATTTGTTGATCATCTAGATTCTTCTAGTGAGGTTAAGGTCTACGTGGCCTTCTAAAATTGGGATTTATCAATCCAGGTTGAGGCTCACTTTTGGGATGGGTCAATTTGTCCACCAATTTCTCCATTATATTTAACATAACATCAAATTTAGTGCTTGATGAAGAATATGGTTCCTCCATAAATACTCCTCTTCTCCAAGTCTTCATCTTTGCTTTTTTAGTGAAAATATTTGATTCCACTCCTATAACATCTCTTTTCATACCCTCCAAGGTAGTTGGATGCCTATCTCTGAGCTGATAAGCTAGTTTAGCATCACAACCATCTGGATAGTGAATAAGGGCTAAACCGTGGTGGGCTTAATATCAGTAGGGACTGAATCATAAATACTATTGAACCTAGCCTAAAATCCCTAAACTGTCTCCCTTGGATTTCTCTTCATATTCTCATATTTATACAATATTTGCAAAGGGTTTTTCTTCACCACCTAGAAAATAAGTTGGAAATGATATAAACCATTTCGTAATCTCCCCTGATAGAGTTTTTGAAAAAAAGCCTTATTTTAAGATCTCCATTATCTACCTCCTCTAGATCAATGAAACCATTCAATTTTTCCAAGCGTTTTTGAGCTCTAAGGGGTCTTGTACCAAAAAACTAAAGTAAATGTTCTCCATAATTCAAGGGGTTCATGTAGTGGATCTTAGGGATTGAGAGGGGAATATCTAGCAGCCATAGTTGTGTGAGATGAGGTTGAACCAACACTAAGAATCTGGAATGAAAATCATAGTGGAAGAGAAACTGTTGTAGTAATAGTTGATTAAATGGGTGTAGTAGATCAAAAAAGAATAGCTGGAAAAATAGAGTGTGTAATGAAGAATGGAAGTGACGATGTTGGAGTAGAAAATGGTGGAACATGATAGTGAAATGTGGGAGATTTAGAAACAATTGTTTGAAGTTGATGAACCAGATTCTTTATTTTATGAAACCACAACCAAATATTTTTATCTTCTTCTAAAACACTTATTCCTGGAACAATACTAGGAATATAAGGTTTTATATTTGTTTCATAAATGATTATTTTTAAAAAACTAGACTCTTATTTTGAAATGAATAATCTATGCTCAAATTTTATATCAAATTGAATTTATTCAATAGAGTTCACCTCTTTAGGTAGTGACAAATATTTTTCAAAGAGAATGGTACCTTTTTCTTTTGCAGACTTCATTTTACTGAAGAGTTTTTCCGCGATATTCAATATCTCTGGTGGATTAGGATCTAGATGCCTCATTTTATGAATCCTTCTATACACTATAATTTCCAATGAAATAAACTCAAAATTTATATTGTGGAGTCACCATATAAAATATAGTAGCCAATTCTATTATCTAACCTTTTTCTTTCCCTCAAAAAGTATATTTTATCTTCAAAGAAGTTTTGGGGAAGATGAACATTTCGTATCCCCAGTATGGTTGCCAAGATGTTATCACTCATAAAATTTCTCTTGGTTGTATGAGACAATTTTCCAAGTTAACCTTTCCAATCCAAATTATATATTGAATACTAGCCCCTTTAATCTAGAGAGGGCTATCTCAGATAGCGTAATCACTACATTTAGTAATTGGCTTTACTTTTACACAATCACTAGATATCTAGTTGTGTTTTATTGATGTAGGGTTTGGTTGGGAATGAGGGAGAGAGTCCATTGCGAAATGGATTTAAAAAGCTAGGGTTGATGTCAAGTTACCAAGATATTGATTGTTTGATCAAGATTGACAAAGGCAAGGTAGATAACACATGCTAGACATTGGCCATCATTATAGCTGAAGGAAGAAAATACCAGAATAATCCACTACAGTAGGGAATATGAAATGAATCTAGAAGTAGCTTTAGAATATAGGAGTGTAAGTATTTGAAATCTATGAAACTGAGCATCAAAGGAAGGATAATCTCTATAACATTTACTCTTATTCAAATAGTCAAAGTACCATACATTCAAATGATATTACAAATAAGGATACACTGAAACGTGTAGAAAACAGATACTAAGACATACCATCACAAGAATATTTATATCACTGATCAAAATATACTAATCTTGGAAAATTGTAGATTGATAAAGCTTTCAACACATACACAATGGTTTTTTCTTTCATCAAAAGAAAACCTTTTTTCGTCATTTATCATGTAATATATAGGAAAAATAAAATAAAATATAAGATCCACTAAGTTTGGTAGAAATAACTACATAATATTTACAATATCCAAAACTTTAATTAACAAAAAAAAAGTAATCAGAATCCTATCATCTTAGCTATTCATATCTCTATCTGGAACATAATAGTGGTCAAAGTACATTGTAGAATTGTTGCGTGTATCTCCTACTATTATGATATAACAAGCGTGAGTCATAGTTGTATTATAGGATCAAGAACTACTCACTCCCTTGTAGGCTCAATATTTGGACATGCAACGCATCTTCCCACTTTGTAGAAAAACGGGTGCATGAACCTGTAAACAATGTTGAAAATATGAAATTTCTCCTGTAACTGCTTGATCCTTTCAAGGTTGTTACTTTTTATGTTGAATCATATTCTCTACACTATGTCAACCTCAAAAATCCTTTGAAATTTACAATAACATATCCAAATTCACTTACTATAAAATGAAAATTAAACATGGAGTAGTTGAAAATGGTGAGGTAATATTAGGGTTTTCTCAACAAAATTAGGGTTTTTTATATTTCTCTACCTCATGAAGTAAATTGATAATTTCTCCATAGCTTATATATCTTGAGCAAAGAGGTTTAATTTATCCTAGCTTGTTGTCACCCTTATGGTATATGTTTATATGATGTTATCGTCCTTCAGGGTTTATTTCCCCTTTCTGTTAGCATGCTCTGTTTTCCTCTGTCTCTTTCGGTTATTTGAAGCTTGCATAATCTCTTCCTCTACATCAATAATCATTGTATGCTTTATCCTAGGGTTCATTTTAGCCTTGAAATTAAGTCTTAGCTTGTTTTTAAGGTGAGTATAAGATCTTTTGTAGTAAAAACTAGGCTTTGTTTCCATTTCTTCCTCCCCTGTTTTGATTCTCTGTTTTCCTTTTTGACTTGTTTTTGCTATCCATTTTGCCTCCTCTTCATCTAACTTCAATTTATGGTATCTTCTTGTTCTCCTTTCACAAACCCTAACCATTGGATATTTCATTAGATTTTCATCATGTTTCTCAAGAGGGATGTGGCTAGACTCTTCCTTTGCTTCCTAAGCTAGGGTTTGGGTAGAAACTTTATTTTGGCCTCTCCTTCATCTTCTAGGATCATGTTGTATTAGGTTTCTCTGTCTCAACTTCTCCATTTTCTTATTTAGCTCATGAGTATATAAATGCTTAATTAGATTGTGATTAGAAATGTAATGATATTGTAGCTCAGGTCTGGTTCTAGCTTTGGTGAACATATTTAGAAAAAAATGGCGAAGGAGAAGGGAAAAAATAATCTTACTAAAACCTGCTAAATGACATAGAAAACTAATATGATAAAAATAGGCTTTAGAATACCTCCATTCATAGGTAAAGAAGATTTGTACCATTTTAAGGGTGTTAGAACATTTGATATTTAGAATATTTTTGAGAATCCCTACCTTCTAGTCTTGGTTATGAAAATCCTCCAAGAAAAAATTCATGTCCACATTCTGCAATATCTATTTCTTAAACCATATCTCATGCTTAGTTGGAAAACATGTTTCCTCTGCAATAGATTCCTCTGTGATCGGGAATTACGTGATTCTAATTCTTGACGTGTTTCCATCAAATTAGTAGATGAAATCATTGTAGAAAAATTAGGTTGTGTCCATTGAAGAATTTAAATAGTGGTTCCCATAAAGCATTTTTGAATAGAATCAACATCTTTGGATACACTTCAAAATAAATCCCAAAAATCTCAAATCTATAACATCTTCTTGCCACATCTACCCAAATAACTGACCAACCGCGATAAAAACAAGAGGCTACTAATATGATGTTAAACCTCCTAGATGAACTTGAGGAAGTGGAACTGACAGAAACATGAAAAAAACACCTTACACAATATCAACAACATCCGTAGAAGGTAACCCAACCTTCTAGACCCCTGATCCCTAAGGGAGACTAAACGTTTGACCATTTTGAGCCTTAGTCGTAGGCATCCCAAGGAAAGGTAGCGGATGGGAGACTATAGCTGCATGTACAAAACATAAATACTGTGGCCAGGGGCCCAAATGCATAGTTTTGTTCCTGCAACTCGGGGATTTGTGCCACCTTTTCAGCCCGAGAGACCAGGTCACTCACTAGAACTTCATGAAAATTTAGGGGATAATAAACAACATTAAAAAAAAGGTAAAAAACCAATCACATCATCATGAAATCATCTGGAACCCTCCTAGACATGACACAATTTTTTTCAAACAAGTCACAAACATTGCATTGATAAGTGAAAATAACTGATTTAAACATAAGGGTCTCTTACTTATCTCAAAATTGATAAGAAGCATTTCTCCCCTACATTGTAAGCTAAAATACAATATGTTTGACCATATATAAATTGTGTATTCATTTGTAGCTAAAAACATGGATGGAACCATAAATCATCATTGATTAAATACATGCTTATAACCAACACAATAAAAATAGAAATACAATGGATGTAAGAGTAATAAAATCCATCCATAAACTAGTACATTTTCATATCGAATACCAAAGTAATGAGCTCTTCATTACTGAATGTAAATATCAACCGAAGATGGGACTTCCACACTCCACTCACACATAGATATGTTGAGTCAAGTCTCACTTCATCCAATAAATCCCGTGCCATATTACAGGCATGAATGTGAGATCTCATCAAATACATCAATCACAATCAATCCAGGGCTTCAAGATGGTAAACCACCTCAACCCTTAACCAATGATTCGGCCTCATGGTTGAACATCACAAAAATAATGTATTGGTATCTATCCAAGTTGTTCCAGGGCTCAAGATTATTTTTTCCAACTAGGGCTTCTAGGACTAGTAACTTAACCCCAACTGTTATAGGGATTCCAAAGAATTTTTCCAACCAAGGGTTCCAAGACTAGTAACTAAACCCACATAGGGCTTCAAGAGGGTTTTTCTAACCAAGGCTTCTAGGATAGTAAAACAACCCACAATTGTCTATTGGGCTTCAAGATCATTTGTCCAACCCAGGATTCCAAGGACTAATAGCTTAACCCATACCTAAAGGAATCATGAGAACCAACCAGAAAAAATTCAATGGAAATAAGCCCACAAAACCATGGCTATCCAGGAAATCAAATGGCTAGGAAAAATCCACATGCATACACCATGCATTCCAACAATAGTGAGGGAAACATACCTGCAACTAAGTACCTACAATCAAATCAAAATTTAGATGTTCATCCCTATGTCTACTTGTGCTTTCCTTCTCTTCCCTAGCCTTCTAGCTCCAAATCACCAAGTATCCACACTATACAAGAGTGATCCAAGAAAAATATAAGTATCCAAGATTATGAGAGAGAGAGAGAGAGAGAGAATAACGAGAGAGCTCGAAAAATGCACTCACAGAAGGTACCAAATGATCCTTATATGCCTTTTTATAGAAGAGGTCTTTATTTTCTTCATTTTCCATTATTTTCTTCATTTTTGTCCTCTCATGCAACATGTGACCTTTCATCTACCTTTCCTCCTAATTTCCATCATTTTCATAAATAAATGTGCCAAAAATACTTTTTTCCTCTTTAATGCCTTAACCATATCCTTTTCCAATTTCTTTAGCCATAATAAACCATGTGAACGCTCGCTCTAGGATGTTTTTTTCCAACATTGAGCTTGGAATGCCTGTCCCATCAACCATAGTTATTATTTTAACTTTATTGCAGGGAAATTTTAACCAAGGTTATTACAGAACACCCCCCCCCCCTCCCACCTTGGGGGAACCATCCTCGATGTTCAATCACACATATACCTCAGCAACACTGTAGAAAATAAAACATACTTCCCATGGAGATTTATAACATAGCTCCATGTAGTATTTATAGTGATCACCTCGCTCAACAAACCAATATGACATCATAAAAACATGACAACTATAATGACATGAAACCATACTATTTATTGGATATTTATACATAGCTCATGGAGGTATTTACATCCACATACATATAACTACATATATCTGAATATCACATCAAACATATGCCAAAATATCACCAAAAGATATACCTTACATATACTAACATCGCACGAAATCTATTTTGCATCATCCAGCAAATAAGAAAGAATACATGGCATGCATCAGATCTTCCATCTCCCATGTAGCCTCATCGATCCCAAAGTTATTCCATTTCACTTGCTCGATTTCTCGATTCTAGAGCATGAGCGTCTTGTTCTGCAAACTGGATTGCGGTTCCATCGGGAACTATCATTTTTCCTCCACTTATAATAGATACAATTCAATCATGTGATCAACATATTTAACATATTTATGAAGAAATGGTATATGAAAAAAATTATGGACTTTCACCATCGAAGGAATTGCAAGTCGATAGGCCACTGGTATGATCATCTCAAAGATCCTGAAGGGTCCAAAAAACCTTAGTTCCATCTTGGCACATGATCCAATCTACAACGAGATCTTCTTGGGATTCATACACAAGTACACCTAATATCCAACCTAAAACTTCTTAAAAAACTTCTTATCTGCAAAACTCTTCTACCTATCAACTGTTGCCTTCAAGTTCTTTTGATCACCTACATTTAATGTTCCATTTCTTCTAACATATATGGTCCAATTAGTACCCTATTAACTGGATCCCTCCAACTGATAGGAGTGTTGCAACTCTGCCCATGCAATGCCTCAAATGGACTCATCCTCAATGACTCCTACTACCCATTGTTGTAGGTGAACTCTACCAGTGGAAGATACTTTGTCGACTTGCACTACTGATGCATCACATACATCCTCAACATATCCTACAATAACGTATTGACCCTCTCATTCTCTCTATATTTATGCGGATGATAAGCTATGCTAGAGGAAAAATAGGTGCCCAAGCCTACAAACAACTCCTTCCAAAACTTGGAAGTGAACTTTGTATCCTTGTCGAACACAATCTTCTTCGAAACATCATGTAATCTGACAATGAATCTGATAAAATGCATGTGCTACATGACTAGCTGAATATGTAGTTTTCACTGGAATTAAATGTGAAACCTTTTTCAACCTGTCTGCCACAACCATGATGGCATCATGATTTCTAACTATCCTCAGCAAACTTGATGAATTCCATGGAAATAACCTCCCATTTTCACTCTGGAATCTCAATCGGCTACAACAATTCAACTGGATGTTTACATTATGCCTTAACCATATGCTAATCCAAACATCTAGCTACAAACTCTGCTACATCCCTCTTCAAATTCAACGAATAGTATAAGCTCTTCACTGCAGTCAAAGTATTTCAGTAGCCTAGGTGACCCAAATATGGTTTCGCCTGAAACTCCCTCAAGATCACCTTCATGAGCTCACTTTTGTCTAGTACATATATTTGGTTTCTAAATCTAGCCAATCCCTCTACTGTGAGAGACTAGTCCAAATCATGTATACCTGCATCCGTACTAGTCCCTATACCTGTACAACCACCTTGAACTATATTTTCACTTGTACTACCACATGTACCTATACCTGTATGACCATATGTACCTATACATGTACCTACAACTATACTTGTACCAAGACCTGTACCTATAACAAAACCTCTACTAGTAACAAAACCTATACCTATACTCTGTTGCAACCTATGCTCATAGTATATATAATTGTGATACATCTAACCTCCCTGCAACATCCTATCCTGTAAGTCCTTCCCATATGAACTCGTAACTTCTATTTCATTTACCTGTACCATCCTACTAAGAGCATCTATGACCATATTCTTCTTTCCCTTGATGTACATGATTTTGAAGTCAAACTCATTGATCGTAGCCAACGATATAGCATGCTTGGAATTCATAATTAGTTGGTCAAATAAGTACATCAACCCAATGTAGTTACTCATCAACACAAACCACCTTCCAAGAAGTTAGTGCTTCCACATATTCAGTGCATGTATGCTCGCTGCTAACTCAAGATCATGTCTCCGGTAATTATCCTCATGCTTGTTTAGTTTTTTCGACTTATAACATACCGCCTTTCCATCCTGAATAAGGAATCAAGAAAAATCTATTTTTCAAAGATTTGTACACACTACAAACTCCTTTTCTGGATCTACAATATTTAACACTGGAGCATGTGTCAACAACTACTTAAGCTGCTCAAAACACACCTCACATACCTCTGTCCAATCACACTTCTTACCCTTCCTATGCAATGATGTAATCGGATAATCAATCTGTCAGATTTTCCTAATGAACCTCCTATAATAACTTGCCAATCCCATGAATGATATCACCTCATATACACTCTTAGGAGCTACCACTCCATGATGGCTCTTATCTTTTCTATATCTATTGTAATACCATCCTTTGAGACAACATGTCCTAAGTAGTGTACCTCAGTTTAGAAGAAAATGCATTTTCTAAGCTTACCATACAACTGATGCTCTCTCAACAACCTCAACACTGTTGTGAAATGCTCGGCATGATATTCCTCATTTTTAGAATACACCAATATGTCATCAATAAATACAATCACAAACTTTTATAAATAAGGATTCAACACATTGTTTATCAAACACATAAATGTAGCTGGGTCATTAGTCAAACTGAATGGAACTACAACAAACTCATAATGCTTGTACCTAGTTCTAAATACGGCTTTGTAGATGTCTTGCTCTTTGATGTGTATGTGATGATAGCCCAATCTCAATTCAATCTTAGAGAGCAGTGCTGCTCCCTTCAAATTATTGAACAAATCATCAATCCTTAGTAATGGGTACTTGTTCTTGATGGTCACTTATTTCAGATGCCTGTAGTCAACGCATATTCTAATATACCCCTTATCAATAATTTCTTTCAGTTGCAGCTTTAACTCTACGAACTCAATTGTGCTCATCCTATAAGGTGCTTTTGAAGTTGGAGCTACCCCTAGCATCAACTCAATAGAAAATTCTACTTCTCGGTGTGATGGAAATTTCGAAACCTCTATTGGAAACATATTTTAAAACTATTGTAAAACTGGATACATGTGCAACGTATCTGCATTCTCAACTTCGTTACCTTTTTAACTAGAGATATGAACTAAAAATAATACATACCCTTTCCTATGAATTATCTTGGCTTGCATGCCTATCACCATCCTAATTGATGTGGATTTCTTCTTTCCCTGCAAGACTCTTGGTTCCCAATTTGCATCCAAGAATTCAATAGATTTGTCATAGAAATCTACCTTGGTCGTGTGAAGATATAACCAATCCATACCAAATAACATACTATGTGAACCTAATAGAAATATGTTGATGTGTGCTACTGTAAGCATACCATTTAACTCAAATGAATAAGCTCTTACCAAATTTTGAACTCTTTTCTTTGTACCTGTGGCCAATTTCATTAACCAAAATTTTGCATGTATTTCATTACTCAAAGCACACGTACCCACCAGGTCAGGGTTAATGTAACTATAGTGATATCTAGGGTTAATCAAAATAGAAATAACTTCATCAACAATCTTACCATCCATATGAATAATAGAAGCCTCAGGATCTTCCTGCATGTTGTCCACATCTGCATAAATATGAGGAATGTTATGATGAACATATCCCATTATCTATGCCTCATGTGCACTATATATCTATGGCCTACAACCTTTATGTTGTGGACAATCTCTCCTACGATGATCTTTGCCACAAGTTCAAGATTGTAGAGGCTTCCAACGTTCATCCTTATTTTTCTCCTCAGATCAAAATCCCTAATTTCTGCTAGATATATTAAGCTTCTTAGGTGGGGAAAAATTCTCCTTGTTACCTGCATATTTAGGAATTTCTCCTGTTTTTTGCCATTTTCCTTTATTCTTATCATTACCTCTCCAATCTAGATTTTCTTCAGATCTGTGCTTTGATTGACCATAACAATGCATGAAGTTCCATATGGACTCCTCGAATGATCTAGGCTCGTCAAACCAAATCCTATCTTTGAATGAAATCAACAACCCACTAATAAATCTTTGAATCTTGGCCCTCTCCTCATTGACATAAGGTGCATATCTGAGTAGCACCAAGAACTTGCTAGTATACTCTTCATCTATCATGGAGCCCATCTTCAACTCATAAAAATCCTTTTCCCTATCATTGTAGTATCTCTCTAATGGATACTTCTTCCATAAAAAGCTTTCAAACTCATTCAGAGTAAAATCCTCATAAATATCTTTGGAGTTATTCACATCTTCCCACCAAATGTATGCTCTACCTCTGAGGCTGAATGTAGCTATCTTAGATTTCATACTTTTCAAGTAATCAGGAAATCTGAAAAAAAATTTCTTTCAAAGAAACCATGCCTCCACATCTTTTGGTTTCTTCATCTCTCCGTCAAATCTAGGTTTTTTTTACTTTTTAAACTCTTTTTTCAAATAACCCCTATCACTTCTCCTATAAGGATGATAATGATGATGATCATGATTCATGTCAGAAATAGAAATAGAATGAAACCTGTGTCTATCACCTTTCCTATTTGGAGTGTCCAAAAATCTACCATATTTAACCATGTCATCCCAATCTGACATGTAACCATCAGGAGATCTACTGCCATATGCTCCATTGGTCCCATCCTCCTACATATAACTGATCCTACGTGGCCCTTATTTCTGCAACTCTGAAAAACATTGATGGACGATATCATTAACCTCTCCTTTCTTTCCATGTTATTGTATGATTCTGTTAGTGTATCGACCAAATAAGATGAATTTCCAACCCCATGTTGCTCATATGATTCATAGGGAGAATCTCTTTAGTGTACCATTCTAATATTCATCTTTGAATTCTTCCTGCAATGTGCAATATGTCAGCTAAACCAACTCATAAATAAATCAACATACTTTAGTGTAATTTGAGGAGGATACATCCTACAAGATGAACTAATAAGAGAAATACATATATATGCATAATCATAACAACATATAAATTCATAACACATGGTATACTAGTGCACGAACATCATTTTAGTTGGAGTCCAGTCATATATGCATAACCATATGAAATACACAACATGCCCTAATGCACAATCATACCAAAGAAACTTGATCACCGCCATCACAAGCATGGACCATACAAAAGCATGAGCGACATGTAACCAAGCGTGAATTACCAATGCATGTTCAAAATATAAAATCACACAAACATACATACATAGACACTACACAAGCATGACCAATATGTGACCTAGTACACACAACCAATGCATATACAAAATGTAACCAAATGTAATTTAATGTGCATGCTCAACACACAAACATGAAAAACAGATAATTAGTCATACAAACATGACCACTTGTTGATAACAACACCATCAATGTTCGCATGGCAACACCACCACCGCAATGAGAAACAAAACATGGATGTAAAAACACATACACCATAGGTATGCGAAACACATAAGAAATCAACAAAAGCACAACCAAAAAACTGCAACTAGTCTAAGGGTTGAAAAATGCTCTCATACCACTTTGTAACACCATCTTCCCACATCTAACCAAATAATTGGATACCCTAGGTAAAAATGTGACGAAATGATACTAATATGAGATTTAGCTTCCTATATGACCTTGAGAAAATGGAACTGACAGAAACATAACAAAAACACCTTACACATCATAAAAAATATCCCTAAAGGTAATCCAACCTTCCAAACCCCTGATGCCTGAGGGACACTAACTTTTTTACCTTTGAGCCTTATCCATAGGCATGTCAAGGAAAGGTAGCAGCTAAGAGCCTATAGCCGCAGGCACAACAAAACAAGCATGTGTCCATGGCCCCAACTACAAGGTTTTGTGCCTGCAACTCCAATATTTGTGCCACCTTTTCAGCCCCAGAGGGTTGCTGCCTAGAACTTCATGAAATCTTAGGTGATGATGAATAAAATTAAAAATAAGGTATGGAAGTAACCACATTGTTAAGAAATTATCTCAACCCCTCCTAACAATGATAGGAATTTCACCAAACATGTCACAAACATTGCATCTATAGGTGTAAACAACATATTTAAACATAGGGGTGTCTTACTTATATCAGAATCTATAAGAAGCAATCCTCCCCTACATCATAAGCTACAATACAATATATTTGACCATAGATACATTGTGTACTCATTTGCAGGTAAAAATATGGATAGATCCATACATCATCACTGATCGAATACATGCTTATAACCAACATAATAACAATAGAAATATAATGGATATAACAACAATAAAATCCATACATAAACTAGTACATTTTCATACCAAATAATAGAGGAATGAGTTCTTCATTACTGAATGTAATAACCAAGTATAGATGGGACTTCCACATTCCACCCAACCATTTATTGGTTGAGCCAAGTCTCACTTCAACCAATCACCCCTCTACCATATCCCAAGCATGAATGTGGGAGCTCATCAAACACATCAATCACAATCAATATAGGGCTTCTATAGGAAAAACCACCTCAACCCTCAACCATTAATTCCACCCCATGGTCAGACATGACAACCATCACGGATTGGTCTCTATCCAAGATTTTCTAGGGCTCTACAATGCTTTTTTCAACTATGGCTTCCAATACTAGTAACTCAACCACAAGTGTGACAATGATTCCAGATCATTTGTCCAACCAATGCTTCTAAGGCTAGTAACTCAACCTACCTAAGGATTCCAGAGCATATGACTAACCAAGGCTTCTAGGAACTGATAACGCAACCCAAAAATAAAAGAATAATGAGAACTAACTAGAAAAAATCAATGGAAACAAACCCACAACACCATGGCTATCTAGGAAATGGAAATCCTAGGAAAATCCACATGTATACACCATGCATACCAACACTAGTTAGAAAAACATACATGAAACTTGGAACGTGCAATCAAATATTGATGTATATGTTTATCCTGATATCCACTTGTGCTTCCATTCTATTCCTTTTATTTCTTGCTCCAAATCACCATGTGTCCACACTCTCCAAAAGTGCTCCAAGAAAACTCTAAGTACCCAAGAGTCTGAGAGAGGGAGAGATAGAATAATGGGAGAGCTCCAAAAATTCACTGAAAAAAGTACGAATTGATCCTCAAAATAATTTTTAAAAAAGAGGCCTCTATTTTCTTAATTTTCCATTATTTTCCTTCATTTTCCTCCACACCTGCAACCTGTGACCTTTCATCTCCCTTTTTTCTTGATTTCCATTATTTTGATAAATAAATGTTCAAAAAATACCTTTTTCTTCTTTAATGCCTTAGCCATATCCTTTTCCAATTTCCTTAGCGATAATAAACCATTTGAACACCCACACTAGCTTGTTTTCCCCAACATTTGGCTTGGAATATGTGTCCCATAAACCATGATTATTATTTTAACCTTTTTACATGGAATGCTTCATAAGGGTTCTTACAAAATCATTCCACATGACTTGATCAACACATCTTGCAAATAATTTATTGTTTCAAACACCTTTCCCAACCTTGAATTACGCTATCCAAACTTTGCAAACCACTCAAAAACGTTCTTGGGCAATGTAAAAAAAATTCTCAATTTTTTGGAAATAACCATTTTAGGGTAAACTTGGAAAATTAGGGTTTATTTTAAACATCTCTATTGGGATTCAAAATGCTGCTAGATATCACATCATTGATGAAAAGGGATATCATTTGTGAAAATACACTTGGGCACTTGAAATAATGGAGTTGGCAGCTAGAAAATCTATAAATTTCTTGTTGAGCACTACGAAATTTTTTTGTAGCGCCAGACTATGAAAATATTTTGTAACACAAATTTTAGGCTTGTGATAGGTTAATTATGTTGCCAAAAACTTATGATAGTATTAGGGTTGGGTGAAAATACTGGATTAGACATTTCCTTTGGCTTAGATAAAAATTTACAAAAAAAAGAATTATAAGTCCATTTAAATAACCGTGACTTAGCAAAATAAACTGTTAAACATTCCCTCTAGACCTTTAGGGAAAGGTGAAAACCTGATGCTAGGAGAAATATCTTTGATAGATGTCATATGGTGACATGGGAAGCATGGTGGTGTCTTCGAAATTGATGTCAAAGAGGGATATATCCATAGGTATCAAACAAAAATAGTGAAACAAGGTGTACAACTACTAATCAAAGATTAAGTACAATAGAAGTAGTAGTACCATAGCAGCATACACCATTAAGGACAATGGAAGTGCATCTTAGGGGAGTTGTAATTTAAGGATTTGTTTATATTTTGATAAGGTTCTTTTTCTTTTTCTTTTGGTGTTGCCATCAATGCCAAAAGTGGATATTGTTGGAAATATGTTGTCATTTATGGCAAAGGCAACAGTAAGGGTGGCACATGCATAGAAAAGGAACAAGAAAAAGAATTGGAATTGCTAAAGGAAATGGAAAAGGATGGAAAACTCAATTAAATGATGCAATGACTTTATAGATAGTTCTAGAGAAACAAATAATATCAAATGTAGGTTAAACCCACTCATACGGATAGAGATCTGAAATATATTTCTAGTGGTATGTGATATCTTGAAAATATCCTCCCAGATTGAAAGAAAGAGCTAGCCAAAGTTTTGTGACCTTAAGTCCATTATACCATAGTTAAAATTTTTTTGGGTGAGCCTTTAGTATGTAGTCAAAGTTGGATTAAGTGCCAGGATTACAAACAACACTCGCAGAGCCTTTATGCGAAGCTTCCGGCACATGTGCCTAACAATGTAACAACGAAAAGAGTTTTCATTGGGCATAGGCAATGCCCACATGATAGATTGCTTCGTCAGGGGAAGAACGATCAGTGTACCCTGTCATATTTTATATAGCGCAAAAAAATAAAGCGTCGGGATGCAATATAGTGGGTGGAGGCCACTTGACAAACTTACTATGTAGAGTTACCCCAATGGTATAATTATGGTGTACAAATTCTAAGAATCAAGAGTGCCTGGAGTGAGATGATGGAATCTTGATAGTAATATCCCAGTAGTATCACCCAGTCATAATAATTTGAGCAAACGAAAGGGATGGACCAGGAGACAAGCACAAGGATATGGCACAAAAGAGGAAGACATTAGGCATCGAATTAAGAATCTCACTTGATAGATTATCTCATTAAGGGCTAGCTCAAAGGTATAATGAAGTTACAAAAGAAGGAGAGATAACCCAAAGGCTATTGAAGCAAAAAAAGAAATGGTTAGGAACCCTAAAAAAATTAACGAATGAAATCGGTGCAAAACAGGCCTCCATGACCCTTTATATCTTGTATCTGACAAAGGACAGGTGGTAGCATGCAATTGGACTAGATGATACAAGTGATAACATCAACATAGGAAAATCGGTGATGGATACATGGAAGCCATATTTGGTGTTTTTGGGCTCCCAAATTGGCCCTTTTCTGGGTGACACGTGTCAGCAATCATTGCTCGATAAGTGGTAGGTGTAACATTAACATGATGTCATCCTACTAGCAAGAGTCCAAATGGATTTTGTGTAGAACAATAGAGAATTAGTGGGATGAATAGGCTTTAAAATAATGAGGAGTTGACTCAACCCAGAGATTTTTTTCATTTTTTCTTGGTTACGATAGTTGACCACAAGGGACAACTCATCTCATAAGGAAGAGCTTGACAGGTTGTTATTGGCGCACAAGTGAAAGTGTCAAAAAACGGGCACAAATACACAGACAACAAACATGGAGGACAATGACAACCCATCACAAAGCAGGTGGGTGGTCCCCAAGGGACATGTGAACCTAGGGGCATGACCCTGGGGGGTGAATAAATGGGCACACAAACAAGCATTGAGATATAGAGAGCTATGGTCTAAGCGCCTGTGCATGCCACTATGTAACAAGTAAGATATAGGATTTTCAATGGTTATAAAGATCCAAAGAGGATATTAGAGTGGATAAGCACATAGTGGTCATTTATTCTATAAATGGGAACAACGATGTGGAGCCACTTACAAGATGATTTTGCGCATGAAGGGAACAAAAGGGCTTAGTGCTTAAAATCCTAGGTTGTTGTTGCGAAGACCTAGTCTTGTGGCAAGAAAATAGGTAACAGAGCTAAGAAAAGTTGCTAAAGGCCAAAAGGGGTGGAACTATCAATTTGGTACTAGATTTGGTAGTTGATCCCAACTTAGTTGTACATTAAAATGGAAAAGACCTAATAAATCCTATTAAGAAGGAAGAATTTATAGAATATACAGATAAAATTAGTTCAATCTATAGAAAATGGTTGTTGAAGGTTGAGAACTTAGTGAAAACATTCAGAGGACTGAAATGAAAAGGATAAAGGAAAAAATCATATTTCCTGCATCAATACAAGAAAATAAAAGAAGAAAAAAATATCAAGCCAAAATTCATATAAGCAGGTTTGAGGAAGTAGGTTGACATGAGAGAAATTTTACATAGAAGTGAATTTTGTGTGTGAGTTGATGGTGTTTCTTAGTGATCAAATATTGTTAAAGGTGTTGGTGATTGAGGAATTTAACTGTTCTTAAAAGAAAATAAGGCATTCATTGTTTCTAGTATGAAAATCGATGAATGATGAAAATTTGAGTGTCAAAGCAAGTTGTAGCTTGCAAATCATGGGTTGGTGGTCCTTCTAGTGGGTGTTAGAAAATACTTGGGGTTTTGGCTTGATTTAGTTGTAGCTAACAAATGAGGGAGTTTCAGTTTCCAGCTAGTTGTAGTTAGAAGATTGTAACATCAAGTTACATATTTCCCTATGAATAAATCAAAGAATCAATTTTGAAGAATTTATTCTTTATTTGTGTGTTCCATTGATTATTGAAATTATTACTTGTCATACTTATTGCTAAAAATATGCTTTAATGTCCTTTTGTTCTTACACAAAGTGATTTTTTTTTTTTTTTAATTTGGTAAAATTCCTACGCTACTCATTCACTCCCCCACTCAGTAATGTCATGGTTTCCAACAACTGTTATCATATCCAAGCTACTTCATATCAGTCTAATAGTTGGAAGAAATATCAAGGACCACAGTGAACCAGGAAGGAGAATTTACCAATAGGTGGCCAATGTTCAATGAAATAAAATATGTGTTCTGGAAAGTGAGAAAGAATACCTACATTCAATCACTTGGATTTGATGTGTGGGAGTTTTCATAAGAGGCATATCAAATAACTCTAGCAATGGTTACTAGAGATAAAAATTTGAAGTTCACATGTAATGCTAAAGCAATGAATTCCTTGCTTGATGGTCTACTTGAATAAGATCTAGTCAAGATGATGGAATGCACATCTACCGAATAAATCTGGGACAAGATGAGTAGATGCTACGTATGAGACAACAAAGTAAAGCAACCTAAAATGAAAGGATATAGGATGAAATTTGAATCATTGAACATGCATGATGATGAAGATATTTCAAAGTATTTTATGAGAGTATATGAAATTGTGCACACCATAAGAGTGCTTGATGAGAACCTATAATAATCTATGGTAGTTAAAAAAGTTCTCCCACTCTATATCAAATAGATCAATATGAGCACTCTCACTCTAGATCAACTACTTGGTACACTCACTTCCGATGAGATGAAAATTTTGAAAGGAAAGTCTGCAACCAAAGAATCAATCTTCAAAGAAGAAAATAAGTGTAAGGATGAGTATGATGACTCATGTTATGAATCAGATGAAGAATAAGCCAACTTCTTTAGGAAGCTAAAGTGAGGATCAAGTAAGTGTAAATGTAAGTTACTATTTAAATGTTTTACTTGTGGAAAATTTGATCATATTGAATCAAAGTGTCCTGAAAAGAAGAAGAATGATAATGATCCTGAACAAAAAATCAAGAATATTCAAAAGGACAAAAATAAGGCTATGAAGAAAGGTTTTTATGTTCAAGAAGAAATATCCTTGGAAAGTGAGCCCAACCAATAGTCATATGAGCACAAATATGATGAGAGCTATAAACAATTTATTATTATGGCCATAAAAAATATACAAGTCGAGGCTATTAATTTTGATGATGAAGAAGGGGAAGTTGACCTTGAAGGAGAAATGGTAAGTGCTCTTGAAGAAATCTAATGGTTGAGAAAGAAAAATAAGACCATGAAGGAAGATTAGATTTAAAAAAGGTTGAGTTTGTTGAGAAATTTCTTTTGCAAGTAGAATAAGGTGAGAATATACAATATTCCTTGAAACAACATTTGAATGAAAAGGCTCAAACATTTGAGAGCCTAGAAGGATAAATTGTGTTGTTGAAACATGAATTGGAGAAGGGAAAAATGCATGTGATATTCAATTCAAAATTTGGAAAAGTGACTGAAGATATAAATGATATATAGGAAGCACAATGAGCCTCCTCAAATATAACTGGTCTAGGCTATGAATCTAAGTTTAATGCAACAACTGGATTAAAAGGAAAGAAGTAAATCACCTTTGTTTTTGTAGGCAAAGAATGTCTTGTGCAACAAAAAAATGGAAACATGCAACCAAAACATAATTTCCATAAAAATAAACAACAGCAAAAGAAGAATGTTGTCTAAGAAAACTGAACTGCCAAAAATTTGGTCCAACGTAGAATGCAAACTTCAAGTAACAAGGATATCTTCCCAGGGTAATATTTCACATTCAAAAATTATGGTCATGAAGCAACAAATTGTAGTGTTAATCTCTCTTATATAGAACTCGGGTCTAGTAGAATAATTCAACAAATAAAAAGCAGAGTGAAGTACGATAAATATTTTTCTCTTCTAAACTATATTGTACAATGTTTAAAGTGTCAAAATTTTGGACATAAAACATTCAATTATAGACCAAAGAAGAAAATTTTTGGACCAATTATTGATCAAAATAAAGAAAGCCCAATGTCTATAAAGTAAAAATAGAAATAAGAGCAATGTGATATTTATTTGTATGCACAGAATGGTGGGAGTGATTAGTATCTGGAGAGTGGAGGTTCCTGATACGTGAGGGGAGACAGGAACAATATTTTGACATGGAAACCTATTGAAAAAGGTAATGTAACTTCCAGCAACAATGCTTCTGGTGAAATAATTGCAAAAGGAATGGTTAATCTCTCAAATGGAAAAGGTAAAGACAAAAATGGTTTTTTTTATGTTGAAGGTTTGAAGCATAACGTTCTCAGTGTATCTCAAATGTTTGACCAAGGATATGATGTGATATTTAAAGCCAAAAAATATAAAATCATGTCTACATGGTTGCTAAAACTATGAGAATAGACAATAATGTCTATGTGCTCAAAGAGAAGACATAAAGGTGTTTGTTGAGAGTGTTAGATGAGATTTTGTTATTGCACAAAAGGCTTGGATATATTAACTTTGAATAGATTATTAAGCTAAGAAATAAAAACACTCTCAAGGACTTTCCCAAACTTTCAAAACCTAAGAATAAAATTTGCAAATTTGCTAATTGGGAAAGAAAGCTCGAATTACTTTCAACGAAAAGAACTCAACATGAAAACCATTGCGTTTGGTACACACAGATTTTTTTCGACCATCCAAAATGTAGTCACCCACAGTAAAATTATATTTTATTCTAATAATTTATTATTTCAGCAGAGTGATGTGTCTTTCCTTCCTCGTAGAGAAATATGAAACTTTTGAGATATTTAAAGAGTTCAAATCCAACGCTGAGAATGAAACTAATTACAAAATAAAAACCATTAGGTCAGAAAATGGAGGTGAGTTAACTTCAAAATAATTTGATGAATTCTCTAAAAAATAATGGCATCAAAATGTAGTTTACAATAGTAGAGACTTCCCATGAAAATGGTGTAGTAAAAATAGCAAACAAATAGATGCAGCAATTAGCCAAATCCATGATGACTGAATGTAATATTCAATGAAGGTTTTGGGCAGAAGTTATTCATAAAAAAATAGTTATCCTGAAGAAATGTCATTTTAGAACGAATAGTGAAAAAACTCCCTATGTGTTTTGGTGTGACAGACCTGCAACAATCAAACACTTCAACGTGTTTGGTAGAAAATGCTACATAAAAAACAATGATGAGAAACTTAAGAATTTTGATGCAAGAGAAGATGAAGGAATTTTTTTGGGATACTCACACAATAGAAAAGGATACAAATGATAAAATAATGTCACCAATAGGATCATTGAGTGCATTGGTGTATAGGTCGATGAACAGATTGTCCAAGAAGAGAAGCAACATTAAAAAACCAAAATTAATGAGCCAGTCAACATAGTGAGGAGCCTGATGAGGAAAGTACAAAAGAGAGAAATGAATACCTTGTAGTCTCTAGGAAAATATTCTCCAAGGTATGTAAAAAAACACCACACAACTAATCAGGTTGTTGGTGAATTAAATACTGGTGTGTAGACAAGAAGGAAGTTGCTCAATTCTGTTGCACAAGAAAAGGTTTCCATGTTCTTCATGGGAGAACCAAAATATTTTGTTCAACCTAGTCATGATCAAAATTTGTTTAAGGAAATGAATGAAGAATTCGATAAAATATAGAAAAATTATACTTGGGAGCTTATTCCAAGGCCTTCTCATAAGAATGTCATTAGCTCAAAGTTGGTTTTTAGGAATAAATTGAATGATTGTGGATAAGTGGTAAGAAATAAGGTTAGTTTGGTATGAAAAGGCTATGTTAAAATAGAGGGACTAGACTTTGATGAAACCTTTTCTCATGTTTCTATATTAGAAGCAATAATAATGTATTTGGCATTTTCTTGCTTTAAGATATTCAAAATCTATCAAATGGATGTCAAGTATTATTTTTCAATGGAGAGCTACAGGAGCAAGTTTAAATAGAGCATCTAGAAGGTTTTTAGCTCACCAACAAACCAAATTATGTTTGTATACTTAAGAAGGAGTTGTATGGTCTCAAGAAAGCCCCATGGGCTTGTCATGCCAAGCTAGACAACTAGCAGCTCAAGTGTGGACTCAAAAGAGGTGCAATTGGTAGAAACTTATATGTAAAAGAAAAAGACAAAAAAATCATGATGGTGGTAGTATATGTTTATGATATAATCTTTTCCAGAGATTTATATTTTTAACCATTGAGTTTGAAGCTTATATGAAGACTGAGTTCAAGATTTCCACGGTTGGATAACTTTTTTTCTTCCTTGGGTTGCACATTTCACCTACCCCCAAGTATCTCAAAGAAGTGTTGAAGAATTTTCACATGGAATAATTCTCTTTAGTGATCATTCCAATGGTGTAATATCCCAAAATGGGAAAGACAGGAATATAAAACATCTGCATAATTCCAACTATGGTAAAATAAGAATAAAACATATAGAACTAGAAAATGTTACAATACATCAAGAAATCATAGATATGAGTAGAAATAGTTGAGCCATATCATTATAATCACAACAAATGAATATACACAGTGCTCCAAAAATAATGTACTCAAGCCATAAGGTGGCTGAAATACACAACTGAAACCTAACACTGGAAAGTGTAAACAATTGTTGCTGCTGCTGGAAACTACAACTGTTGGGATTAAGATATATGTGTGATAGGCTTCTATTTTTCTCAGAAATTTATGATATTTTAATCACACATTTTAATCAGAAGACCCATAAAAAGCCAGAACTGGTTTGGCCCAATTTTGAGTTTAGAATTTCGGTCCTTTTTGGGTTGCACACTATACCCCTGCTGGCTGAGTTACACACTCCTTGGAGAAAAATACTGATCTAGGGCTGGAAGAATGATATACTAGCTATAATATCACCCACTCAACTCCTAAATGAAGGGCTGGTCCCTTCTCCCGATTCCCAAGCTAAAAACTTGAGATCTAGCTCCTCCACTAAATATGTAGTTACTGCATGCACAACTGCTGGGAAATATTGTGATGTCTAGGAGGGATGATGTTGTAGCCTGCTAATATATAATAAAATATTGATCCTAGGCTATTGAAGTGATCCCCGGAGTGAAGGATTAATCCTTGACAGGATTCCAAGTTGAGTTTCTTGGAGCTTCCTCTTCTCCTCAAACCCTCACTCTAGAATTACACAATTTTTATAGAAAATGTTGTTGCATGGGAGACTTATATGGATGGCGTTAGGCCTCTGTGATTTAGTAGAGTGGCAAGACTAAATGCTGCAGAGAATACATCAAAAACCACTTTGGGATTCTAGGATATAACCCTTCTGAATCTAGAGAGGGATCTCTCTTATAAATGCAAATATTGATTTATCTTTTAAGTTTTTAAGTATGATATTAGGCTAGTTATTAAGAAATAGGGTTTTTGTTTGTTTGCTTGGTCAGGTATGATCTTTAATTGGATGTAATATCAAAAAATGAAAGAGTTCAAAAGAGGTGAAGGTGCAAGTATATTGAGAAGTGTTCAGCAGATAGGATTAGTGTGAAAACAACTTTAAACCATTGGGCAATGGAGTCACAAAAGGGTTTAATTGTACAAAAATTTCAAGAGTGGTCCAAGGGGAAAGTCATCTATATCAAAATATCCTTTAGATTAAATGATGGAATGGGACATTAAAAAGTGTTGAGAAGGTGGAAAAAGTCAATAATTTCAACAAGGATTTATCAACTTTCCATATAAGAAAAGCCTTTTAAGCAACTGTTTGAAACCAACTAAAGACAGGTCTAACCATATACTTCTTTGGATAAGCTTGTATTAAAGCTAACTTATCAGACAAACAATCTAGTAATTCACATGACTACTTTCAGAAGGGATGAAAACATATAAGAAAACAAAATGCAGCTTAATATCAAGCAAGATACATTAGAATCAAAGCCTGCTTTAGAACACTCTTAGGGAAACCTTCAAACAACTTTTGGAGAAAGAATTAGAGGATAGGGCAAAACATAAACTTTTCTCATTTAAATCTACTTAGCATGTATTGAAAATATCATTCAAGAACTTCCTTTCAAGTTTTGCACATCAAGACATGGACTAACCAACATTCCTTCATAATTTTTACACTTAACTTAAGTCATTCTTAAATACACAATTGGAGGAAAACATATAGATAAAGCTTATCAGTGAGAGTAGGGTACTTTTAATAGTAAATCCTAGCTCTATATTTGTTGTTATTTATTAGAGAAAAGTGAACAAAATGGCATACATGAAAGGAAAACGATGACAGTAAGAGGTACTTCACCAATGATATAGACAAGGATCCCAAAAATCATCATGTATATTAATTTCAACCTAGTTACAAACTACATGTCCAATGATTCAACACAGCAACAACTTCTCATCTCAGCCTAACTTCTTCAATAACTTAACAGAGATTCAGAGATTTAGAATTTATTTAAATTCAACAGTGATTCAAATACAACAAATATTACATCAGAAATCCAATAACCAACCCTTTACAATGTGCTCCTCAAGGAGATTTTATAAGAAGATGAGGAGGTGGGATGAAAGAAAATATATCTAGGCTCAATTAATACAAGTTAATGCTTCTTTGCCTTTGAGAAACTCAAAAAAGAATATTTCTTATATTTCATCTGTATTAATGGGTTTTCATTAAGTTTTTAGGTTACTTGGCAGATTTTGCTGACTTTAAAAATCTTTAGGCAGGCTGGCAATAACTCTGGAAAAAATATCACTGACTTGGAAATAACTATGCCTTATTTTGATTTATGAAAGCTACAGGTGGCTCTTTGGTAGCTGAAAATGATTCAACTAGCCTCTGATGTGGCAGTGGAGGCCTTTCATACTGATATATCTCTTTTTTTTTCCTTAAAACACCTTTAATATGCTTTTGGGCTGTGCTTAGGCTTAATTAGGCCCGATCTTCATCTTCGGGTCTTTATCCTTTAACACTATCTTTATCTATAGATTAGGCCTTTAATTATTGAATTTATGCCCTCATCGCTTTAAACTCTGGTTTAAAATCATTAAATCTTCACTTATGCTCTGATCTCATCCTTTGACACTGATACTATTTGTTTATTTGACGTTTTACTATGCTTTTGTTGTTTTGCAGGTGTGCAGAAGGTTTACACAGGTGGAGGGTTTGTTTTAATGAAAGACCCATTGGATCCCTTCCTGTACTGAATGTTAGGGATCCTCATTCCTGGCCTTCGTGCTATTTTTAAAACTCTGAGAAAAACCATATATAACTTGAAAAAAGCAAACAAAATTATGAAAATCCTGCGAAAATAGGTTTAAATTGCTTTGGAGGTTTTTGGGTGAGAGGGAAAATCTGAGCCATTGGATTAGAATGATGAATGGTGGAGATCATCTAATGGAATCATCTGGGAGATTAGATGGAGGCACAGGAATTGGGATCGGGATATAACGTAAGCCGTTCGATTAAAATAATGAACGATTGAAATCAACTAATGAAGACTTTCGGGAGCAAAAATAGATGAAAAGTGAATGGGGGTGAGATTAAGTTAGGATTGTATGATCTCAGAGATCGATGGCCAGGATCAAATCAAGAGTTTCATTACGGAGGGGGGAGTGGTATAGCGGAAAACCGGCAGTGGTTTTCATGTTGTGTTTGAGGGTTTAGCGGTATTAGCTTTGAGAACGCGATATACATTAGCGTTCAACACGTGGATTTCTAAAACCACCTATTTCGTGTGGAAGTAGCGCACTGGGAAGCAGGGTGAAAAATTATGCAATATGCAGTTTGAGCCATTAGATGATGGGTATCAGATCTAATGGTGCGGGTTGAGCGCGATTGCTGAAGAGTTGCAGGTAAAGGGATATGCAGGGTCCATGGTGACGTTAGCAAAATTGGCGCGTAGTGGATGGGTGAAATAGCCTATCGGGTTAAGTCCTGATTGTCAGATTTCTTTGGTGGATGGTGGGATTTAAGAGAAGAAGTAGATATGAAGAAATTAAGGGAAAAGGAACGGGTGGAAAGGAGGATCGATGGGAGCCGTCGGATCATGAGGCTCGATGGCCAAGATCGGTCGATGGGGGAGAAAGAGAGGGGCAGGGGTTTAAAAAATGGAAGTATTGTGGGTCGTTGGTTTTGAGAAGATCAACGACAGAGATTTCATTGTAGAATCACATCAGCAGGAGGAAAGGGCAAGGTGGTGATGCAATGTGTCGATGTGATTGAATGTGGGCCGTCCGATCTAAGGGAGATCGACGGTAGAGATTTAATCACAGGATCGCATCGGCGGGAGGAAAGGGAAAAGTGGAAATTTGATGTGCCAATGCGATTGAGCGCAGATCGTTCAATCTAAGAGAGATCAATGGTCAATATTAAATCGGCGAGTTGATGTCGGAGAGATATGGGCAAAGAAGAATTGAATCTTAGCCATTGGTTCTTGTGGATTCGACGACTGAGATTAAATCAGGGGATCGACATTGGACGATGGAAAGGAAAGGAAAAAAGGGGTAAATGTGACTGTCGATTTTTGATGGAGCGAGAGCTGTTGATCTGAAAACTAGATCGACGGTGGAGATTTAACGATGAAGAAAAAGGAGGAAAGGCGGGTTTTGGAACGGGGAGCAATATGAGCCGTTAGATATGGGCATAGGAGATCAGATCAACGGTGGAGAATTGATTGTGAGATCGCATCGGCGGAAGGAAAATAACCATGAAAACAAGTAAAACGTGTTTTTACTATGTGATAAATATTTGCGATGTGATGAGTGCTTTGTGCCCAGTCACACAGTGGGTCATATGCGGAAAAAAGGGGCTGGGGCTTAAGGCCGAAAGGGGCTTAAGGCCTTTATAGAAAAATAAAGGTTTTTAGGCCAAAACAAAGGTTTTTGAAGGGTTTTTGGGGGTTCCAATAGAGGTAAAGATGGGGTTTTAAACCATATAAATGGATTTCATAAGGCTTTAAAGGGGAATTTGATGATTTTGAAGGTTAAATGAAGGCTTAAGGAGGGATTTTTATGAAAGGGAAAAAATGGGTGAAAATGGATAATTGAAATGATGGAAAATGGAGTTTTAAGAAGTCTTTCACTTGGAAAACAACAGGTTCTTTGGGATTATGAGGGAAACAACAGTGAAGATTAAATCAAAGAGTAAATGTCATCATAAGACTTCAAGAACTCACAATTTGGTCATGAAATTTTTTCTTGAAGGCTAAAAAAGATCTAGCCACCATTTGATATGACAATTTTTTACAGGTGGCTAACAGTGGCTCCACATGGGGATGGCATCTTCTTGAAGATGTCAAGAACTTCAGACAATTTTCTCTAGAAGCTGATCAGTGCCTTGCACTTTGATAATATTTTTATCAACTTCTAACAAGGATGATCAGAACTTGTTATATCAGTAGAAAAGTATCTCCCAAACAACTACCTACACAACCTACTTCCTAACATTTTTTGTTCAGCTGGTGCATTTGGACTTGCAAACCTTTTCATCAATCATTGTATTCTTTTATTGAAAACATAAAACTAGTCTAAGTCTACCTTTATTTCTCCATGAACTCAGATTAAACAGTTGAGTTCATAAATTTCTCTACCTAACTGCTATCTATCAGGATTAGACTGTCTGACAAACTTTTATTCTCTAAATTCTAAGACAGGAAATTTAAAAGTAGCCAAGCCAAGATTGAATAGTTTGACTTGCTGCAGATCTATGGCATAAAAACAATATGCACATAGACTAAAATTGCAGAAAATTAAAGCAAAATGGTGAAGGCTTAAGATCTGAAAATTTCAAAACATCCTTCATTATTTCTTCAGCTCTGGTTTTGAATTTGTTTGAGCTTTTTCCTCTTTCTTTCCTGGTTAAAGTTTTGATTATATTGGAACCAGTTTACTTTCTCTCTTTGGCTCAGGTTTTAATCTAGTTAGAGCTATTCTTCTTTTGAAATTCATAGGTTCAGATTTTGAGCTTGTTTGAACCTTTGTTTTTCTATCCTAATCTACCTTACTGATAAGCCAAGATTATGCTATTTGGCTAATCTAATCCACTAACCTATCAGTAGTAATTGAAAAGCTAATTATTCATGATTAGGCTGTATGATTAACTAGAAGTGTGCTTTTAGGAGTGGCATTTGAGCTTGCACACTTTTAGACTTTGTTTCTCTTTTTTGGTATGGGGCTATACCTTTCTTGTTTTCATTCTGCCCTCTTTTCTCTTTTCTATTGTTTTTGTATTTAATTTTTCTTTTTGTAACTTTGATTGTAATTTTTAGAAAATGGTATTTACAATGAGCAAAGGAAAAAGCTTCAAACTAATATAGTCAAGAAAAATAATGCTTAAGCATCCTACCATTGACAGGACCTCCAAAAAGTTCAGTTCCATTCACTTCCTACAAAAAATAAGCATTGTTACCAGCAGTAGAATGAATGAGATAAGGGCCTAGCCATAAGTTATCAAATTTTCAATGTTTTCCCTTATCTTCTCTCCTAGAATCCCACTTCAAAACTTTGTCACTAATGTTGAAATCACTGGCCTTTGTTCTTTTATCAAAGAAATTCTTGATGTTTTCTTGCTTGTGTAGTGCTTTGTTGTAGACTTCCTCTCTGGTTTGTTGAAGATGTATAGTCTGATTGATTCTTCTTGTCATATCATTTTCTTTAGGTTGTACTTCTTGTATTAGCTTCATGATTGGCACTCCTAGATTGGTTGGAAAAATTGCATCTGCTCCATAAACTAGCTGGTAGGGTGACATTCCAATTGATTTCTTAAGTGTTAATCTATCAGCCCATAATGCATGTACCAGCTTTGTGTGCCATGATTTCTTATTGTTTTCTAGAAACTATTTTATTATATTTACCAAACTCTTGTTTAAGGATTTTTCCAACCCATTACCTTGAGGGTAATAAGCAGTAGAATGGCCCAATGTAATCCGATATTTGTGATAGAATTCAACCATCTTTTTGGATCCAAATGCAGCAGCATTGTTAGTGATAATCTTCCTAGGACAGCCAAATCTAGATAGGATATGATTTTCAAGGAATTTTATGATAACATAATCATTGGCTTGCCTAGAAGGGATGGCTTCTATCCATTTGGTAAAGTAGTTTGTTGGAGTGAGAATCCATTTGTGTTGGGCAGATGCGGGTGGATGGATTTCCCCAATGAAGTCTAGACCCCACTGCTGAAAAGGAGCTTCAACAGTGATTGGATGCAAGGGTAAGGTAAGAAATTTTCTTTTGCCTTCAAAGAGTTGGCATTTGCGATAGGCAATAATCATTTTATGGACATCTTGAAAGAGGGTGGGCCAGTAGTAACCAGCTCTAACGATTTTATTGGTAGTTGTCTTTCAATAGAGTTGGCCTCCACATTCTCCTTCATGGAACTCATGCTTGATCTTATCTGCATCATTCTCAGGCAAACATTTAAGCAATAATCCACTAGCATTTTTCCAATATAGACATTTATCTAAAATGCAATAATTAACAGCTTTCAACTTTAAAAATATTTCCTTTGTTTTAGACAAACTAGGAGGTGTATTTAAATTGAGCAAACATATAAAATATCAGCATACCAAGTTGAAAACAGAAAACGATCTTCAATAATAGGAGTTAACAATACCTCCTGTTCATCTAATGCATCTATCATGTTTATATCAAGAGCTTCAAAATTAGACTCAACCATTAATCTTGCTAGTCCTTGGCCTTTTATGAGCTTAATGGGCTTGATTTCTAAATCATATTCAAGTATCATAGCTATCCACTTTCCTCTTTTGCCATCTAACTCCGAAGTATTTTAAGGCTTTGACTAAGGCAAAGGCTTGTTTTTCCATGATATTGTACTTCAAAGGTGCATCTCTTAATGCCTTACTAAAGAATGCAATCATCTGCTCTTGTCCCTTCAAGTTTTTCTGTAATAGGACAGTAGCCACAGTGTGTTTTGATGCAAATGAAAAAATGAAGAAATCCTTTGTAAAATCAGGACTAATGGGAACTGGTGTTTTGGTTAATGCTTGTTTTAACAGTTCAAATGATTTCTTTGCTTCTAAGGTCCATTTAACTCCTTCTTCCTTTTTCAGCATGTTTGTTATGTTTCTAAGGAGTTCATCCAGATTGGGTATGAACCTTCTCAAGAAATTAATCTTCCCAATGAAAGATTGAAGTTCCTTGATATTTCTAGGATGGTTGATTTGCAATATACCATCAATCCTCTTTGGGTCTATTTTTATCCCTTATTCTAATATATATGTCCAAGAAGTTTACCTTCTTGGAGACCAAACATTGTTTTCTTTGGATTTAAAGATAACCCATATTTTCTGCATTTCTCAAAGAATTTTCTCAAGTGTTCTATGTGTTTTTTATCTATTTTGGAAAAAACAGTGATGTCATCAAGGTAAATAATGATGAAGTAGCCTAATTCTTCTAAGAATGCAATATCCATGGCTCTCTCAAATGTAGCACCATCATTCGTTAAACCAAAGGGCATTTTCACATACATGAAAGTTCCGCAAGGTGTAGTAAAGGTTGTCTTGATTTGATAATCAGGATGTACTAATATCTAATTATAACCTGAGAAGCCATCTAGCGAAAAAATTCTCTTAGAACCAACTACCTTCTGTAAAATGTGATCCATCTTGGGTAAAGGGTAGTTGTACTTTAATGAGGCTTTGTTTAAGTTCCTAAAATCAATACAAAGCCTTATTTCTCCTGTCTTTTTCCTAACTAACACAAGATTAGATACCCAATATGAATATCTAATAGGGACTATAATTCCAGCATCATACATTTTCTTAATCTCTTTCTCAACCAGGGGTAACTGAACAGGGTTTATTCTGCGCAATTTTTGTCTATAGGGCTTTTGGTTTTCTTTGAGGGGTATCTTATGTTGAATTATCTCTGTATCATAGGACTTTAGATCCTCATAACTCCATGCACATACATCAAAAATTTCCTTAAAGAGCTCAATGTATTTCAGTTTAATGTGAGCTGGAAAGGTTTTAGACAGTTTAATCATTTTTGGCTTTTGTTCACTACCTATGTTACATTCTTCTACTTCAGTTTCAACAGGTTCCAGTTTTGATTTTTTGGCAACATCATTGAAATCAAAAAATTCTTCTAATGGGACCAGTCCTTTTGGCAAGATTTGAGTGTTAGATTACATCATTTATAAGTCTTCTTTTAATAAATCTGCACTAATTTATGTGGTATGTTCAAGTTTATTAGATAACAAATTTATATCAGCAATCTTTGGAGACTTTACTTCTTCATCAAGTGGATTTTCTTTAATAGGACAATCATTTCCATAATATGAATCTAAACTTGGTGGCTCAAATTCATTTCTAGACTGTAGGAAGTCTTCTATTTGTTTATCTCCATCAAACACTTGCCAATATTTTTCATTGTTTAGGAAAACTAGTCTAAATTTGATTTGGGTAGTGCATTGTTTGGTTTTATAGGGTGTTAGACAAGTTCTAGCAGCAAAGGCTAAACGATTAGCAAGGATATTTTGGTTTCTTGGGACAAAGATAAGTTGGAATTCATCAAATGTTTTTAATAAGTCAATGATAGCATTTCTATAGGCTCTAATTCTGGGGTGTTTGGCACTATATTCCCCATGCACTTGCCTAATAATCAACTCTGAATCTCCATGAAATTTTATCCTTTTGGCCCCTAATTTCTTGAATAAGTGTAGGCCTAAAAGGAGGGCTTAATACTCAGCTATGTTATTTGAACATTGAAAATTTAACCTATAAGAATGCCCTTCAATATGATTTTTTTCAGTGTTGTGTATCCATATGCCTGCACCTACGTTGTTCCTAGTGCAAGATCCATCAAAATTCATACTTGAAAGAGGACTAGTTTTAGTTTTACTAGTTTGGCTACTATCCTCTTTATCTTGTGTGCCTTTGGATTGTTATTCACAGTCAGTATTGTGTTGAATTTATTTTAGTTCCTCATGTTCTTCATTTTGTTGAAGATTCTTCTTTTGATTCTCAAAGTTGACAAACAATGGATAACTGTTTTGTAGCTCTGGACCTGTGATTAGGTTGCTGTGATTTTCTATTTTAAAAAACAGTTTTGATGCTTCTGTCTTGTCTTCCTCCTTTTCTATGTTTTCCACTATGTTACAGTGAGGGGTGGCCACTAGGTCAGTTAAGGTTTCTTCCTCATTGAATATTTCATGATTGAAAAGAATAAATGAGTCAAGGCCTATATGTACAGAATAAAGAAGAGAGTTGTTCTATCTTTCTTGGCTACTAACCATGTATTGCATATAAGATTCCATATACAGTCTTCCAGTTTGATTAAAAACAGGGATGGTAGCATATATAATATCATTTTGCATTGTTCCTTGTAAGTTATCTCCCCAAGATATTGATAACAGCATACCATATTTGGGGGGTACATCAGCCACTACAATATCCATCACTAAACATTTGGCTGGGATTTGTGCTAAGTTCACACAAAGGTCTTTGATCAAACCTAAACATTTCACTCTGCTGGAGTCAAAGGAGTATATATCTTTATATGGTCTAGAGATTTTAAGGCCTAGACTCTCCATTACTGCTTTGGGAATTAAGTTGTGAGAGGCCCCTAAATCATGCATGGCATTATGTAAAATTTTGCCATGAATTTTCAAACTAACATAAAAAAGGAGGAACTGGTCATTCTTGGTATCTTCCCTCAATCTTAGGACCAAATAATAGCTCTGGTTGGTCATCATTAAGATTGACAATGTCATTATTTTTTGCTATGTTGAAAGCTTTCAAAATTTGTGATCTATATACATCTTGGGTGACTAATTCAGTGAAGGGAACAGAGATTTTAATCTTGGCAATTTCTTGTTCCAAACTTAAAGGCATATGACTTTTTACAATGTTTGTTTTAGCCTTGTTAATCAATACCTTATTAGCAAAATTAGTTTGCTAATTTCCTCTATTTACATTGGTCAAAATTGTTTTAATAGGAGCACTAGCTGAAGTACTAACACTGCTAAGATCTGCACTCTGTTTTTCATTAATTTGAGTGCCTTTATCCTTGTTTTGATCAAAATTTACAGCCACTATTTTGTCTGTTTGTTTTGTAACTTTGGATTTGTTCACAGGGTTGTTTTTGGCAGAATTTTCAGAAGTCTTAGGTTTGAGAGTTTCCTGATTCTTCTTACTCCTAAGATCATATTCTTTTGGAGTTTCTATGATGACATTTTCCAACTCTTGATAGTAATATTCATCCTCTGCTCTTTTATCATCATAGGTTGTGTATAGACCTTGTTTCTTATTAATAGGAACATCAAAGTGATCACTACCTACTCCCAACATGTTTATGTCATCTTCCTCTGTTTAGTTAATTGTTTCTTCAACCTCACTTACATAGTTTTGATGAAAAGGAGGTATAATCTCTTGATCAGGGTCTCTGAGTCTGTTTTGAGGTTGGCTTCTCCTGAAATTCTGATTTTGATTTTGAGATTGATTTCTGTTTTGGGGAGTTGATTGGTTTTCTCTAGATTGTGCCCTCTCAAGTATGCTCATCTTTTTCATCATTTCTTCTATCATCCTTTCCATTTTCAAGCTAGATGTGGAGGGTGCAGATTCCTCCCTAAATGATACTTTCTTTTCATTCCTCATCCTGGCTCTTTTCTCCATCAGATTTACTTCCACAACTAAGCCTCCTTTCTGCATATCTTCTAGAGTGAAAGGATTCCTCTCTCTTAGCTAATAGGCCATTTTAGGATCAAATCCTTCAGGAAATTTGTTTAAAGCTGAGCATTGTGGTGGTTTCAAGTCTTGGTGTAGTGCATTATAAACACTATTGAACCTAGTGCAATATGCTTGGACACTTTCCCCAGTGTTTCTTTTGAGATTTTTGTAGTCTGAAAGTATTTTGAGGGGGTTTTCCCTAACTTCCCATTTGTTTAAAAATAACTGATGAAAGGATTGCAGGTCATTAATACTGTTAGGGGTTAAGATTTTGAACCATTTTCTTGCTTCTCCCCCTATACTTTGAGAAAACAATCTGAGTTTGACAGTTTCATCATCAATCTCATTTCTATAAAAATAGTCATTCATCTTGTCCACATGTTGTGAAGCAGTAGTAGCACCACTGGAATCAAATAATGGTATCTTGGACTGATAGTCCTGTGGTAGATTGACTAAAGGTAAAGGAAGGACTAGAGGGGCATACCATGTTGCCATGATAGGAGGTTGTGGGAAAAATGGGGGGTTTACAGGTGGAGGATGTAGAATGGGAGGGGGTTGATGAAAAGGTGTGGTTTGAATAGTGGATGTGTGGATAACAGAAGTGGATGGACCAGCAAGAGATTGTTGAGAAGATCTAGGATGAGAGAAACCAAGATTGTGAAGGAAATGTAAATCAGGTGGAGTAGTTTCTCTGCTACCAGGATGTTCACTTCTATCTTGGGATGAAGGTGAAGGCTCAAAATCTATCTGATCTATATCATCAAGTGACCTAGTTCTAAATGGGTTTCTTAAGTCAACTGGTGAATCTTGTAGAGATATAAGGTTTTTAGGAACCTAATTAGCCCTAACGAGTTAACTGACAACAGTTGAAGTTTGAACCTTATGGGACTTCCTAAGAATTCTCTCAGGGTTATCAACTATCTCAGGAGGATTTGGGTGAAGATAGGCTCTAGTATAAATTCTTCTAGAAGTCACTATGCTATGTTTTTAGACCCACTAATAAGAAAATTTTAACCAAATATGATAATCTTTAGTAGGCTAACTGATCTTTCAGCAATAGAACTTTAATCCTCAAAGCCTTCTTAACTAAGTTTTAATGATGTTATGATAAAGGGTTTCCCACTGGAGTCTTTCGGTCTATTTAGGATTGTGGAGTCACCAGGTGGAAAATTTTTAGCTTTTTGTGAAGGTAAAATGTTCTATGGTTCCATCACCATGTTTATTATGAAGCCAATCTTAAATATTTTTGATTTTCTGAGTTTTTACTATGCTATGGGTTAGGAGAGTGTCCTAAATTTGTTTCAACACTTAGATATGGTGTTGAGTCAAACAGAGTTTACTCTTACATCTTAGCTAGCTGATTCCTTCAAGGTTTGATAAGGCTCTATGAGAATCCTAAGGGTTACATATTTTGTCACTGATTCAAATAGGTTCTATCATGATTACCATTTGTTTTGGTAGTTCTTGAAGGGAGCTACTTATACTGCATTGAATGCTAAGTGTTTTTTTTTAAGGATTTCACTCAGAATTGCCAAGTGGAATCTCTTGGAAAACTAAGGAAAATCAGAAGGCCTACTAATGTTCAGTGGAGTCACCAGGTGAAGGATTTTTACTTGATTTTATGGCTTGAAAGTTTTTCACCATCAATAGTCAAAACCACTCTAGCAAGACACTTGGTTCATTGTCAAAAATGGGATTATCTGAGTTGTGAAGTTATCTATTACTTCAAAAAGTTCCCCAGTATGGTCGCCAGAAATGTTAGACCTCTGTAATTTGGTAGAGTGGCAAGACTAAATGCTGCAGAGACTACATCAAGAACAAATTTGGGATTCTAGGATCTAGCCCTCCTGAATCTAGATAGGGATATCTCTTATAAGTGCAAAGATTGATTTATCTTTTAAGGTTTTAAGTATGATATTAGGCTAGTTATTAAGAACTAGGGTTTTTTGTTTGTTTGGTTGGTCAGGTATGATCTTTAATTGGATGGAATATCATAAAATGAAAGAGTTCAAAATAGGCGAAGGTGCAAGTATATTGAGAAGTGTTCAGCAGATAGGATTAGTGTGAAAACACCTTTAAACCATTGGGCAATGGAGTCATAAAAGGCTTTAATTGTACAAAAATTTCAAGAGCAGTCCAAGGGGCAAGTCATCTATATCAAAAGATCCTTTAGATTAAATGATGGAATGGGAAATTAAAAAGTGTTGAGAAGGTGGAAAAAGTAAATAATTTCAACAAGGATTTATCAACTTTCCATATAAGAAAAGCCTTTTAAGAAACTGTCTGAAACCAACCAAAGACAGTGCTAACCATAAAATTCTTTGGATAAGCTTGTATTAAAGCTAACTTATCAGATAAACAATCCAGTAATCCACATGACTACTTTTAGAAGGGATGAAAGAAGATAAGAAAACAAAGTGCAGCTTAAGATAAAGCAAGATACACTAAAATCAAAGCCTTCTTTAGAGTACTCTTAGGGAAACCTTCAAACAACTTTGGAGAAAGAACTAGAAGACAGGGAAAACCATAAACTTTTCTAGTTTAACTCTACTTAGCATGTATTGAAAATATAATTCAAGAACTTCCTTTCAAGTTTTTCACATCAAGACATGGACTAACCAACATTCCTTGATTATGTTTACACTTAACTTAAGTCATTCTTAAATACACAATTGGAGGAAAACATGCAGATAAAGCTTATCAGTGAGAGTAGGGTACTTTTAATAGTAAATCCTAGCTCTATATTTGTTGTTCTTTATAAGAGAAAAGTGAAAAAAATGGCATACATGAAAGGAAAACAATAACAATAAGAGGTACTTCACCAATGATATAGACCAGGATCCCAAAAATCAGCTTGTATATTGATGTCAATCTAGTTACAAACTACATGTCCAATGTTTCATCACAACAACAAATTCTCATCTCAGCCTAACTTCTTCAATAAATTAACAGAGCTTCAGAGATTCAGAATTTATTTACATTCAACAATGATTCAAATACAACAACTATTACATCAAAAATCCAATAACCAACCCTTTACAATGTGCTCCTCAAGGAGATTTTATAAGAACATGAGGAGGTAGGATGAAAGAAAAGATATATAGGCTTAATTAATACAAGTTAATGCTTCTCTGCCTTTGAGAAACTCAACAGAGAATATTTCTCATATTTCCTCTGTATCAATGGGTTTTCATTAAGTTTTTAGTCTACTTGGCAGATTTTTTTGACTTTAAAACTCTTTAGGCAGGCTGGCAATAACTCTGGCAAAAATATCACTGACTTGGCAATAACTATGCCTTATTTTGATTTATGAAAGCTGCAGGTGGCTCTTTGGTAGCTGAAAAGGATTCAATTACCCTCTGATGTGGTAGTGGAGGCCTTTTGGACTGATATATCTCTTTGTTTTTCCTTAAAACACCTTTAATCTGCTTTTGGTCTATGTTTAGGCTTAATTAGGCCTGATATTCATCTTCAGGTATTTATCCTTTAACACTGTCTTTATCTGTAGATTAGTAATTTGATTCTTGAATTTATGCCCTAATCCCTTTAAACTCTGGTTTAAAATCATTAAATCTTCACTTATGCTCTGATATTATCCTTTGACACTGATACTCTTTGTCTATTTGACATTTTACTGTGTTCTTGTTGTTTTGCAGGTGCATAGAAGGTTTACAAAGGTGGAGGGGTTTGTTTTAATGAAATACCCCTCGGATCCCTTCCTGTACCGAAGGTTAGGAATCGTTATTCCTAGCCTTTGTGCTATTTTTAAAACTCTGAGAAAACCAATATATAACCTGCACAAAGAAAACAAAATTATGAAAATCCTACGAAAATGGGTTTAAACTGCTTTGGACATTTTTGGGTGCGAAGGAAAATCTGAGCTGTTGGATTAGAACGATGAACGGTGGATATCATCTAATGGAATCATCCGAGTGATTAGATGGAGGCAAAGGAATTGGGATCAGGATATAACGTAAGTCATTCAATTAAAATAATGAACGATCAAAATCAACTGATGGAGTCTTTCAGGAGCGAAAATAGATGAAAAGTGAATGGGGGCGAGATTAATTTAGGATCGGCTGATCTCAAAGATCGACGGCCAGGATCAAATCAAGAGTTACATTGTGGAGGGGGGAGCGGTATAGCGGAAAACTAACAGTGGTTTTCGCGTTGCGTTTGGGGGGTAACCGGTATTAGCTTTTGGAACGCGATATATGTTAGCGTTCGACACATGGATTTATAAAACCACCTATTTCACGCGGAAGTAGTGCACTGGGAAGCAGGGTGAAAAATTACGCGATATGCAGTTTGAGCTGTTGGGTGATGGGCATCAGATCCAATGGTGCGGGTTGAGCACGATCGATGAAGAGTTGCGAGGTAAAGGGATATGCAAGGTCCATGGTGACGTCAGCAAAATTGGAGCGTAGTGGACAAGTGAAATAGGCTATCGGGTTAAGTCTGCATCATCATATTTCTTTGGTGGATGGTTGGATTTAAGAGAAGAAGTAGATATGAAGAAATGAAGGGAAAGGGAACAAGTGGAAAGGAGGATCGATGGGAGCTGTCAGATCATGAGGACTGACGGCCAAGATCTGTCGATGGGGGAGAAAGAGAGGGGCGGGGTTTAAAAAACAAAAGTATTGTGGGCCGTTAGTTTTCAAAAGATCAACGACGGAGATTTCATCGCAGAATTGCATCAGCGGGAGGAAAGGGCAAGGTGGCGATGCAATGTGTCGATGCGATTGAGCGCGATGTGTCCGATCTAAGGGAGATCGATGGTGGAGATTTAATCGCAGGATTGCATCAGCGGGAGGAAAGGGAAAAGTGGAAATGTGATGTGCTGATGCGATTGAGTGCGGACGCTTGATCTAAGAGAGATCAACGATCAGGATTAAATCAGCGGGTTGATGTCAGAGAGCTATGTGTGAAGCGCAATTGAATCTTATCCGTTAGTTCCTGTGGATTCGATGGCTGAGATTAAATCGGGGGATCGACATCGGAGGAGGGAAAGGAAAGGATAAAAGGGAAAAATGAAATTGCCGATTTGCGATGGAGCGAGAGCCATTGATCTAAAAACTAGATCGACGATAGAGATTTAACAATAAATAAAAAGGAGGAAAGGTGGGTTTTGGAATGGGGAGCAATATGAGTCGTTAGATCTGGGCATAGCAGATCATATCAACGGTGGATAATTGATCGCAAGATCGCATCGGCGGAAGGAAAATAACCATGAAAAAAAGTAAAACATGTTTTTGTGATGTGATGAGTGTTTCGCGCCCAATTACAGCGCGGGTCATATGTGGAAAAATGGGCTCGGGCTTAAGGCCGAAAGGGGGTTAAGGCCTTTATACAAAAATGAAGGTTTTTAGGCCAAAATAAAGGTTTTCGAAGGGTTTTCGAGGGTTCTGATAGAGGTAAACACAGGGTTTTAAAACTTATAAATGGATTTCACAAGGCTTTAAAGGTGAATTTGATGATTTTGAAGGTTAAATGAAGGCTTAAGGAGGGATTTTTATGAAAGGGAAAAAATGGGTGAAAATTAATAATTGAAATGATGGAAAATGGAGTTTTAAGCAGTCTTTCACTTGGAAAACAGCAGGTTCTTTAGGATTATGAGGGAAACAATAGTGAAGATTAACTAAAAGAGTAAATGTCATCATAAGACTACAAGAACTCACAATTTGGTCATGAAATTGTTTCTTGAGGGCTAAAGATGATCTAGCCACCATTTGATATGAAAATGTTTTATAGGTGGCTAACAGATGGCTTGATGCCAGATATTAAAATTAACTCTAGGAAGACTACAATGGATCCAAAGTGTTAATGGTTGACCTATCCATAGGTTTCTCATCTGAATTATTAAGAAAAACCTTCCAACTCTCAAACCCAAGTTCAGGAATGTGTAATTTCTTTAGCTGGAAGTGCATACGAGAGTGGATGAATGTGGCACTAATTGTCAGATGATTAACTTTGCCCAAGAAAACCTTCCCAGAGTAGGCACTCGAAGTCCCCCATGGGTAAGGATGGGATTCCCACTTAGTAACACCTGATGCTAAACAACACAACATACTTAGCTAAACAACTGAAGTGTGAAAAGGAATGTTTTACAACACTCAACAATTAAAAACTAGACTTCCCTCCTTTGCTACCTTCATAGTCCTATGATGGTTTTGAGCCTTCCCTAGCCTTGAGCCACCTCATAACTACACTGCACATGTGGCCACTAGCCTCCATAAATTCTGCGCTATCCTTAATGATCTCCATTGCTGCTAAAATTACTCTCCACTCCCTACATCATGTGTGCATTTAATGAACCACTTCCTCCATCATTTCGTCATTATTTCTCCATGATATTGCATTTATTCTTCCACTATCTCCATCATCTTCCTCATTATTTCTCTATGACCTCCACTCTTTCTTCATTATTATGCTGCTCCACTACTCCATAATGTTACTCCACTACTCAGTTAACCCACATTCACACTATACAAGTGGATTTTATTCATCTACTGGGTTTATGGGTCTGTCCACCCTTTTATTTACTTAATTAAATAAGAAAAATAAGAACTCTAATATTCCAATTAGTTGATGGAAAATTTGGAATATTATAGTCTAACCCACCAAAATGTTGCTTGTCCTCAAGCAACTAAAAAAGGGGATGTTGCAGAAATTCATCTCCCTCCCAAGTAGGATCCTCATATGGAAGGTTTCCCCATATTCTCCAATGTGTTATGAATTCCCAACTCCATAGTTGCCTCTGTAGAATGTCTAGAATGGCCTCCAGCTGTGTGGCTATATGCCTCTCCTCATAAATGAGTCCCCAAGTGGAAACCATTTGTTTTCCAAGAGCCTCTTATCTTCATGAGATATGTGAAGTGTAATGGTTCCTTCCCCAAGTGGAAAGTCCCAACTCATAAATGATCTCTCCAACACATGCTACATGGAGTAGGTTGTGTCTCTCCATGCTCCAATCCTTGGCCCTGGTGGTCGTGCTTGATCTAAGCATCACCTCAACACTTTGTAAAGTACAAAATAGAGACATATGGATTGGCATGTGAAATGTAAAACCATACTCTCCCAATAACATCCATTGCAGTGATGCCTCTTACTGCCAAACCACCTTATCATCATACCAAGTATGGTGGTTATACTCTCCTAATATAATTCAACACATCAAGGCTTCATGTTGCGTCCCACATCATGATTATGCAAGGTATGGGAGAATGCCAATCCATATTATCCCAAGAGTAACCATCACAACAATGACTCTTGTGGCCACCCCACATCATCATAATGAGAAGCATGAAGAAATGATATAATTATTGACACGTAGAATGTCACACCAATCTTTCCTAATAGAAACCAACATATCTAGGCTTCCTGCTACCACATCATATGACTATCATGCATTGAAAGTCCAAAAAAATAACATACCCATTGACATGTGATATGTCATGTGATGGCCAAACCCTCTCAAAAGTAACCAGTGCAACCCTGCCTCCAACTGTTGCATCTCATCACTACGGTGCAAGGTAGGAAACAATGATATACCAATGGACATATAAAATGAAATTTCTTGGCCATAGTCTCCCAAGAGTAGCTAGCGTAGCCATGCCTCTTGCTATTGCATCACCTCAATACTGTGAAAGGCATGGAACATACCAATCTGAAATGTCGGGTGGCAACCATACTCACCCAAGAGTAGCCAATGTAGCGATGCTTCCTGCTACCCCATGTCATAGATCTGCAAGTAGCTTTTCAACCACTTGCTCATCATCTCCATCCCTCCATCCAACTGTGGGTGATGACTCATATCATGCACCAGCTCTGTATCCACCAGATGGAGAAGCTCCCACCAAAAATTACCCATAAAATAGTTGTCCCCATCACTATCTATGGCCTTGGGAAGAACACGAAGCACGAAGACATCCTGGAAAGCTAATCTAGTCATTGGTGAGAGATAAACTGTGTGAAAATGTCAAAGAAATGTTCATACCTTTACAGTAGATCAATGTCGACAATACCATCCTACATAATCTGATGAAAATCTTTGCACTCCACGATATTTGAAAGTGAAACCTCCTTGAGGTCTCTCCATGATATCCTCTCTTCGATGGCCCACTAAAACCTATGAGGTTCTGAGTATGCTGCATGTAGAAACTTCTCTTTGAGCTATGAGTTTCTCATCAAGAAGGCTCTATCCTGATAATGGAAGATGTTCTGGATTACATGTTGTCTACCATCTATCATCTCTCCATCCAATTCATCATAAGTTAATCAATCATCAGAATGCTCAAATAATAATTGGGCCCTCAAATCATCAATTCTCGTCAATGACACTGTTGTTCATCTACATGATAGTGCATATGTTGTCACATGGCCTTCTCCATACACAATGCTGAACTCATAGTCTTACATTGTACTAATCCACCATTGTTTTCAGTCAATTCTACCAAATATATTCGAGACTATGGTTGGTCCTCACTTGAAATATAATACCTATCAAAAAGTGACAGAATTTGACCAATGCATGCATAATGGCCGATATCTCTTTGTCATAAACAGAATAGGATAGTTCATGTGACAGTAAATTTTGGTTCTCAAAATATATTGTATAGCTTCCCTACATTTGGACTATGCTAATCCCATCCTCATAAACTCCACACTCCAACACAAAGTGTTTTATGTAGCTCAAAAATTTCAAACTGGGATAGCTATACATATCCTTGAACCAGTCAAGGGTTCTTTGCACATTGATAGTCTACTGCTCGAAATAAAAAATGTGCTCTAACCCCTGCTCATGCAATTTCCCTAATGGCATGGTCCCATAAATCTCAAGATGATGTGCTAAAACAATCTGGGGTGTAAATTTTTACATACCTTAGATCAGCTGATGCTTGGGAACATCTTGCAAAGCTACAAGAGTTATTCCAACTGGTACAATTGCTTCTCCAACTGCTGGTGATGGTGATGGGTGCTCCTCTACTATTGACCCAGTGCTAGTATATTCTTCCTCTTCCTCGTGAACCTCCTAAATCATGCCTTGGACTCTCAATGTTGATGTCTTGGGAACATCTTGTCAAAATGCAGGGGATCCTCCAATCTGTGCAAGTACTTTTTCTTCTACTGGTCATGGTGGTAGTTAATCTCCTCCCGGTGTATCAACGGTGACACCTCCCTTATGCTCCTCATCCATTTTCTCTTTATTTTCAGAGAATGTCTTAATGGAATGTGCCTCCAAGTTTCTTCTATCAAACCTCGATACCAATATTTGAGTGAACTTTGCATACTCAGTCACTCTTGCATGTTTCAGTCTGCCGAACCACCAGTCATTTGTTTCACCCTCAAGGTGTAGAATAGTAATCTAAATAGCTTCCTTTTTGGCTATTGAGTGTAGCTAGAAGAATTCATCTAACTTCTCCATCCAGGATTTTTTCATGCTTTAGATGACCCATCGAATGTAGGAAGAAAGAATATATTCTTCATGTTTCCTTTTGTTATATTGCTACTATGGGTCTCTGATTCTCTTTAATTTGGAAAACATACTAGAAAGTCAAATTCTCTTCGAATGATCTTGATTGATATTTATACTCTGCAAGATAATCACTCAGAATCTCATGCTTAAAATATCCTCCATCTCCTTTCCATTCATTTCCTTATGCAAGGAAAGTGGGCATAGTAGGGAATTGTGGAACTTTTTGCACTGCCGGTTGCTTATACTAATAATAGGAAGTGATCCAACCTTCTCCATTCTGAAACCCTCTTGAGATTTCATTTCTCCTTTCCCTTTCCATTTATTTGATCTCCATGGTGAGAACCTTCATAGATCTGAAGAGAAATATGGCAAAACTCAATCCTTCCACCATTGAATACTTCTTCTTTTTCTACTTCTTATTATTATTATTTTGATGTCATAAAATTCCCACAAGCTAAGCCAAAGATCATGCTCCGATACCACTATAATATCCCAAAATGGGAAATACAGGAATATAGAACATATGCATAATTCCAACTACGGTAAAAAAAGAATAAGACATATAGAACTGGAAAATGATGAAATACATCAAGACATCATACATATGAGCAGAAACAAATAAGCCATATCATTATAATCACAATAAATGAATATACACAGTGCTCCAAAAAGAATGCACTGAAGCCACAAGATGATAGGAATACACTAATAAACCTAGCACTGGAAAGTGTAAAATGCTCATGATGTGGGAAAATAATGCTGCTGGGAAGAATATCTATGTGCGAGAGGTTTTTGGAGTGCACATAAAGATTTATGATTTTAACGACTGATTGTACTCCCAAAACCCCGAAAAACCCAAAAAAGGTTTGGCCAGATTTTGAGTTCAGAATTTTGGCCCTTTTTGGGTTGCACACTTCACCCCTATTGACTGAGTTATGCGCTCCCTAGAGACAACTGAACCCACTCGAATCCTAACGGAAGGGATGGTCCCTTCTCTCTATTCCCAAGCTCAAAAATTGATATCTAACTCCTGCATTGAATGTGTAGCTGCTGCATGCACAACTGCTCAAAAATATTGCACTATCTAGGAGCGTTGATGATGTAGCCTGCTAATAGATAATACAATATTGATCCCACGCTGCTAAAGTAATCCCTGAAGTGAATGATTAGTCCCTCACAGGATTCCAGGTTGATTTTCTTGGAACTTCCTCTTCTCCTCAAACCCTCATTGGAGAATTACACATTTCTGTAGGAAATGTTGCTTGATAGGAGAATTAGATGGACGACCTGATGCCGGATATGACAATGAACTCCCGGAAGGATATAATGGATCCATAGTATGAAGGGATGATCCATCCACAGGTTTCTCAGTTGAAGTACTCAGAACAACCTTGAAACTCTCAAACCCTATTGTAGGAATGTGTAACTCTTGTAACTGGAAGTGCAGATGAGAGTGGCTTAATGTGGCACTGATTGTCGGATGATGAATGTTTCCCAAGAAAATCTTCCCATAGTAGGCACTCGAAGTCCCCTGTGGGTAGTGGTGGGATTCCTCCTCAGGAACACCTGGTGCTAAACAACACAACAGACTTAGCTAAACAACTGAAGCATGTAATTAAATGTCTTACAACACTCAACAATAAAAATCCAGACTCCCCTCCTTTGCTGCCCTCATCTTCCTATTATGGTTGTGAGACTTCTCTAGCCTTGGCCTACCTCATAACTGCATTGCACATGTGGGCACTAGCCTCCATAAAGACTGTGCTATCTTCCATGATCTCCATCACTGCTGTAATTACTCTCCACTCCCTCCATCATGTGTGAATTTAATGCACCACTTCCTCCATCACTTCATCATTATTTCTCCATGATCTTGCATTTATTCCTCCACTATCTCCATCATCTTCCTCATTATTTCTCTATTACCTCTACTCTTTCTTCATTATTGTTGGTTCGCGGGGTCCTGAACTAGGTTCAGAGGTCAAGGTTTGCCAACAAACCCCTATACTACTGGCCCTTTCGGTAGTGACCTGCTTGCGCAGGCCAAAGTCTCACCCAAAGCAGTTTGGGAGGGTGTTGGAACCAAGTTTCCACACCCTGAGAGAGAGTAGGTAAGTCAATCCGATCTGTGTTCCCAGCCTATCAAGCTGAAATTTAACAGATCTATTTACAGGCTTATATAATAGAGCATAGATCTAGTAATTACCTTCACATCCACATGCGTAATACCAATCTATCAGCACGGAAACTATAATCATAGCAATTAAAAGATCATAGATTCAGATAACAAAAACAAATATACTTTCGTAGCTATCAAACAGATACTTTCGTAACTTAATCATACAACCCAAGTCCACATCAATCATAAAAAAATAGATCCAGATAACATCAACAGTGCTTCGCATATATATTAATACCAAAATCCTCATACAATCCCAAAATACCACCTGCGCACACAACCAACAGGGTCCACATATAGCAGGATAGAGGATATCCATGCACACAGCTAGCAGGATTCCTTACCCAAACAACCTAGTAGATCTAACAATTCGTGCTTAGCATCAATCTCAATTCTTTCTTACCTTAGACTCAAAATGGTTCATCTATTTATACCGATTTAGCCTATGCATCCAATGGTCCACAAACCATGGTTTTTGGAATCTTGGTCTACCCTTGAACCGTTACAATGTATTCAGTGCTTTGACCCACCCCAAAAATGCTGCGCTAGACTAAATAATACAAAAAATATACAAAAATGGACAAAATTCGCAGCTTTAGGAGACCCTGTTCCAACAGTTACCCAACACAATCTTGTGACTCGTCCTGAGTCACTGTGATGGTGGGGTCTCCACCTGTGCCTGTAGCAATCTGATTGCTTCGGCCAATGGGGGTGGCACACCTTCACTCTGAGCTGTATCATTTTGTGCAATGTCTACCAAATTCTGTGACGTCAGGCCTTTTGTTGCAGCAGTGACGCTCTACAGAGTTTGGTTTAGCTTCTTAACAACAACATCAGCATCCTGTGAGAGCTTGAGGGCTTCGGTAGCCCAAGGCTTCAGGAGGTCACCGAGAACTTTCTTCTTATGCCATAATTACTCAATATCATTTTGGAGGGCATGGCTGGTTCGCAGCCGTGCTAAGCACTGGGAAGGAACCAAGGTGGGCAATGTGGCCTCTATCTTCTCGAATGCTTCTTCCTTCTATCGCAGGTCCTAGTTTTTTCTCGCAAGATTGGATCACCCTGGACCTTGGTCCATAGCTGCATGGTTTTTTCCAGTAATTGGGTGCCCTGAGTGATCTGCCCTATAATGACGTTGGTAGCCACAGTAACCAGCGCAACTCGCTGGGCTTGTACCTTCGGAGGTGTTGTGGGCTATAACTTAGCCTACAAATCTGTGATTTGCTTCTCCATCTGTGTTTTAACTACTTGAACATGTGTCCTAGAGGCCTTTAATGCTGCGACCAACCCCTTAATCTTAGCCTGGGGGGTGGCTATGGCTGGGATTTCTTATGTAAAATATGTGTAGAGTTGATGAATCAATTTTTCGAGCTATATTTGATTCGCGGTAGTGAGGCACACTTCAATGTTCTTTGCATCAATTAACTGTTCAGCCACACCGAGCTGTTGGTGCACTTGTTGGTCCCTATGGTGAATTTCTTGAAACAAAGAAGTGTGGAGAGCTTGCAATGCCTCATCCAGTAGCCTGGCTAAGTTCAGCTGTACTTATGCACCGACCTATACTTGCATTCCTAGGTCGGGTGGACTGATCAGAAGGGTTGTGCCCGGTACATAACATAGGTAGATTTCTTCTATAACTAGCGTTGCACTGCTCGTTTCTGAGGGCGTACATACTTGAATCACACTGGTCTTCAATGCGTCTGTTATCAACTCGAGGGCATGGAGCTCAGCTTGAAGAGTGTCTATTGTATCTTTCTGGTGTTCCTCTAAGGCTAACCATAGATCTTCTATGGCCAAAGTGACCGCGTCAGCAATCTATTTGAGTTCCCCGTCGGTTAGCGTGACTATCTCATCTCTTTCCGCCTACTATGAGTGTTGCTTCTTCCTGGATCCTTTGATAGGATTGCTTGTTCACTTCGTGCCTCAGGGGGAGGCAAGTCGTCCCACATCCAATCCTTTTGTACCCAAGTCTGGCAGTGAATCTAGCTGAGTCTCTGCTTCTGCATCCTTCTCAATGGTCTATTTCTGATACACATCCTTTTGTGCTTTTGCACCCGTGTCCTTCCTGGTGCTCTTACTCATGCCTTCGGTATCCTTGATGACGACAGGTGGGATTATTTTTGGTGTGCTAGTTCCTTCAGTGCCCTTCATGCAAGTTTTGAAGCCAATCTTCCAATTAGGAGGCCAGAGCACAATGACATTGTCAATTTCTTCATCCTCAGCTACATAAGGGAGTGAAGTCTAGGTTTTATCCCTGCATGCCTTGATCTAGATGTGGTGCATAGTGATCTGGAATGCTGCAATGCCCTTGTATCGGTCATACATGGCTGGGGACAACAGTGGTTGGGAATTAATGGCTGCTGCCAAGCTACTCTGAAAGAGGACCCAAAAAACTTGGTTTTCCTCGAGATGCTACGGATCCTTAGAATCCCATAACTGTTCATAACGAGCCCCTTCACACATGTCTGGGGTGAGCTCACGTAGGAATGACTCCGCAAGGGCTTCCTAGGCAACCAACGCTATGAGGAACAACAACCAGGAATAACAAAAGGCTCGGCCCTGCTCCTGGGACTCTCGGACATTAGCCAGAAACTCATCGCACAAATATTGGGCCCAGTCGAAGCATACCCCTTTCCCGCATTGGTCTCCTAACTGAATTACATATGCAGGGGAAAAGGTGACCTAACATTTTCTCATCATATTGCACACCAACAACATGGTTCCCAACTGCGTACCTTGGTCGCTGATGGACTTGATTATAAAGCCTTGAGTATTTCGCTCCACATGGTAGATTTTGTGCACGTACTCTACTGTTTCCTTCTCATATTCTTGCCCACGTGCTCCAGAGGGTTTGGTCCATTCATGGGAAGGCCAATAATTCTATGAACCAATGTAGCATCAATGGGGATCCTGTCCTAGATCCACAAGTAGCCATCATGAATTGGGGCGAGCAATTGTCAAGCTAGCTGGTCCTTGATGTTGTGGTGACCGAAGTGTTGCATCCTTAGAAATTTTAGGAGCCTGGACCCAGCCAATCACGCACCCAACACTGGGGAACAATTTTGATCCCATCGTCTACCTGAATCGTGTCAAGTATAACTCAGGTGCCAGCTTAGGGAAGGCCTCCAAACTGGCCAAGTTGTGATCATAAAATTTGATCTCATGGAGCCTTCCAAAAGGTTTAGTAATGACAGGGACCTCTCTTAGGGTCAGTGGCATCTGCAAATAAGTGATCAGAGCATCGAGGTTATTTGGCATGAGCATCAAGGGCCTGCGTAGTCGGATGAAGGGAGGTAACCAGTTGATTGGGTTGGAAGGTTAGGCCTCCTCCTGAGAAACACGTGCCTGGGGAATCACCTACGAGGATTTTACGTTTTTCGGGCAGTACAGGGCTTCCCTCTCAATTCCTTGTTCCACCAAGGTCATTGGTTCTAAGGGTTCAGCAGGGCTCATGGTCGTCATCCTGGCGCGAAAGAAAAACTCAAGATTGCTACTGTCAAAGGGCGTAGGTTTCTCAGACATGAAAGAGATGGTATATGCATAGAAATTCTTACAGCACAAATTTGTCATGGACAAACATGCCAAGTACAAGCTATTCAACCGATACAGAACCCTAGTTTGATCGATCCCACCCATTTTATAGCTTTGGCGATCACCCAATGGTAGGGTAAACTTCACTTGGAACTTACCATCAAGTAAACAGTAAAAAATATCCTGAAATCGCCTCATTAAATGCCATTTTCCCACTCCTTCCAATGGTAGTTTCTTCTTTTCACCTGATTTGACTATTCCAACGGCTAGTTTTCACACCCTTAGTATGCTCAGCACAACCCTGTGCTCCTAGCACACCACTGTGCTTTTAGCATACCTTCTGCACTCCCATCGTACCTGCTGCATTCTGAGTTTATTCCTGTGTTTTCAGCACACTACCCCGGGCTTCCAATCTTACGATTGCCTCCTGTGTGAAGCATGGTGCCTACTACACTTACCTTCCTTGGTGGAGCTATCTCACTTCATACAGCTACTCTAGCCATATAGTCATTTGATCCGATATGGTTTGAGCTGACTGCCATTGATATAGCTGGGTATCATATCACCGTGCAGGGTAGCTAGTCGAACAGCTCCGCCATCCATGATTTCCTTAACTGTATAGGGCCCAAGCCAGTGCTATTGGAACTTCCCTGGTGTTTCACAAACAAATATCATATATCAGGACTAATTCATCCTCCATAAAGGTATTTTGATGAATATTTCGATCATGTCAGGCCTTATCACGTGTCTTCTGAACCTACTGATGGAAGTTGGCGATGAAATGGTCTTCCTCCAAAGCCACAAGCTGTGCTAACCACTCCTCCATGATATCAAATTGTGCCATATTTGTGAATTCTGTGATGCGCAGGCTAGGAACAATATATTCCATGGGCATAATGACCTCCTTACCATAGACCATCCTAAACAGTTTTTTCCCTGTCAACTTCTTACAGGTGGTTTGGTAAGCCCATAGAAAAGACAAAAGGAACACATCCCAGCTGCTGCAATTGGTGTTACAAACCTTGGTCATTGCGTGCTCCAAGACCTTATTAAAAGCTTTGACCGTGCCATTTTCCTGAGGATGATACGGAGTGATTTTTGCATGCTGGATCCAAAGCTCTTTCATAAATACCTGTATTGTTTCATTAACAAATTACGTACCTATATCACTCAACAGGATTTTCGAACAGGTAAATCTAGTCAAAATCTGCTCAAAGATGAAGTGCACAACAGTATCTCTAGTGTAGTCCTTCAATGCTTGTGCCTCGGCCCACCTATTGATATAATCGGTAGAAGTTATAATGTAACGTGCACTTGTCTTCTTTCTGGATGGGTTGATAGGTCATACAAAATCGATGGTCCACTTGTCAAATGCTTGCAAGGCCATTTGCAGTTGGAGGGGAATTTCATCCCTACGAGACGACCTTCTGGTGCGTTGGCATGTATCACAGGCATTACAATAGTCATGAGAGTCACTATGTAAGGTAGGCCTCCATAATCCAACTCTTAAGGCCTTCCATGCAATGGCATTCCCTGCATGGTGACCTCCTGCCACCCCATCATGGGCTTCTGCCAAGATAGCATGCCATTCATGTTCCAATACATACCTTCGCAACACTTCATCTTCTCCCATCTTATAGAGGTGACTTGCGATAATGGTAAAATCCACAGCACAGGTTACCAATTCTTTATTTTGTTGCACCGAATACTCTGCGGGTGCCATGCGTGTAGTCAAGAACTGACTAATGTCACTAAAGTGTGCATCGACTACCTTAATAGAAAATATCTGCGCATCAGTCAATCCTTCCTCCAGGTTAGTTGGTTCCTTGCCGGTCTTAATTCAAGACAAGTGATTTGGCCCAACATTCAACCTCCTTGGCTTGGCAATGATTTCAAAGTCATACTCCTGGAACAACATAAGCCATCGGCAAATTTTCACCCCCGACACAGGCTTATTCACCAGGTACTTCAAAGCCAAATGATCTGTAAAAATTTTGAAGTGTCCCCCTAACAAGTAATGCCGATAGTTCTGTAATGCATAGACCATGGTAAATCCTTCCTGCTCCGTGGTGGCATAGTTGCGAGCTACAACTGAGAGTTTTCAACTAGCAAATGCAATTGGGTGATCAATGTCTCCCTCTCCAGGCTACGTAAGGACCACTCCTAGGGTGATTTCGAAAGCATCAACATGAACATGAAATACCTTTGCCCAATTAGGAAAAATAAGGATAGGTGCAGAGACCATATTTTCCTTGAGTAGCTCAAAGATCTTCTGACACTCGTCATCCCAGAAGAATGAAACATCCTTCTTAAGAAGCTTTTCTAGAGGAGCTGTGATTAATGCGTATCCCTTATTGAACTTCCTGTAATAGCCCGTATGTCCAAGGATCGAGTGGAGCTGCTTCTCAATCGTAGGGACTGCCAGATTGATGATCACTGCAACTTTCGTAGGGTCCACCATCAGCCCTTGTTGGCAAACTATATGTCCGCGCAAGATTCCAAAGGGTATGCAGAAGATACGCTTCTTGATATTTAGATAAATCTGGTGCTTTCGACAGGCATCCAATGTCATGCGTAGGTTCAAAATGTGCATCTTTACAAAGCCAAAGACAGTCCAATCATCAAAGTATACCTCCAAAAATTTATGGATGAACTCTTTGAACAATGTGACTACTACCCACAAGAAGATGGTAGGAGAATTTTTGAGTCCAAACAGCATGACCATATACTGAAAGGATCCCCATTCAGTAGCAAATGTATTTTTGATACGATCTTTAGGTGCGATTCTGATCTGATGGTACCCTGAGAACCCATCGGTGAATCAATATGCCTCCTAGCCTCTTATGCTATCCAGGATCTCATTGGAGAATGGTGTTGGGAAAGGATCATGTACGCATGCATCATTTAGCTTGTGTAAGTACACACAGATGCAGATTTCCCCCTTTGTCTTATTTTCCTAAACCACTATAGGACTCACCCAGTCCGACTGTTTGACCGGTTCAATGATACCTGCGGTGAGAATTTTATCTATTTCTTCCCTAACCTTCTGCTTATACTTAGGGTTCAGCCGATAAGGGCACTTCTTTACGGGGCACACATCTGGTTTTAGTGTGATGTGCATAACCTCTAAGTCCCCCGTGATCCCCTTAAGCTCCGAAAACTTTGTCGGAAATAAGTCTTGATATTCCATGAGTAGTTCCGCAACCTTGCCTACTATCTCACCATCCCAGTAATCCCCAATTTTAGCCAACTTGGGTTGCTCGTCCATGCCAATGTTAACTTCTTGCAGCTTCATAGGCTTCATACCATCCATAGTGTATAACAGAGGTCCTGCAACTGTGCGCTCCCCTTATGATTCTGGGATCAAGACATTGTGTGTATATTCATCACATTCTTCTATGGTGATATTGTGGCAGTTAATAATATCCTTCATCCATGTTTCCCATATTGGTATCCCCACTACTACGTAGGGGTTGGATTCACCAAATACAAAGGTATCTATATCCTGTAGAGCTTCGTCAAGCACCTCTGATCCTCTTGTTAACCTAAAAGTACCCATAAATTCGTCCTTTAAGGTTTCCCAATGGAGGGTGCATTGATGTAGCTCCACATCTAAGTGCCACACGGTGGGAATTGGTCCCAAGGAATGAATATACAATTGAACCCATTCTTCTGTAGGGTGATCCCACCATTTTTCCATCCATGCGAGCAAATGTTTGTGCGAATCCCTTGGGCCAAGAAATATCTTGATGCGTACATCTACCGGAGGCTCAAATTGTAAGATCATCATATCCTGGCATTCCTCCCAATCCTAGAATTCCCCCTTATGCGTGTCCCACCATCTTGCAGGTGTTATGCGCATAGCTAGGTTAAGGGCCCATAGCCCTTGTTCCCTGGGAACCTCAGCTTCAAATGTTTGATTTTTTTTTTAATACTACTGGAACCATCAAAGTAGGGAAGTTATCTTACCTCTAAGGATATGCATTGGAAGTCCCTTGTGATTCATAGGCAACACATCGCAGAGACATCATGTAAACGGTTTTGCCAATTTTCCATTTCTTCACCGAAGTTGGAAAAGAATTTGCTATCCTTTTCCTAGCACAACACACCATCGGCTGTAGGATTGATCCAATATTCATCCCTCATAGTTAACTTATATATGTGATCCACCTCTTCTTCCTCACACACTGGCTCTGTATACCTTTCTCCTTCTGCAGGATCTAGCGGTACTACCACCCAAGTTCCTTCACTTTCAAAGACCATGCTTCTCTTTTTCAAATTTATAATATTACCCATATCTATGGCCCATTCCAATCATAGGAGCGTAGGATAGGGGTCTGCATCTTCTAAAATCTAAATGACCTCAAATTCAGCCCGAACCTTAACCCCTGCGATATCTACCATGATCTTTGATAATCTCCCCAACAATATGATCTTCTGTTGATTAGCCATGCAAAGTTGGATAGTGGACCATTTGAACTTAGGTTCTCCCATTCGCTGTCAGGTTTTCTTAGGTAGTGCATTTGCATCTAAGCCTAGGTCTAGAATAACCTAACCAATCTCATAATCACCAATCTGTGCGGTTAATCGCATCTCCCTACCGGTGTGTCTCTTATTCTTATATATTTTGTGTACATCCTTAATTTCCATAGCTGGGTTTGTTCTTTCTGCATAGCTGTCTATCAAAGCTTGGAGGTTTTCTATGGCCCTTTGGTTGCATAGTAGATTCATACATGCCTACAGGAATGGTTTGAACTCATCATCTACTTTGAGTTTCACTCGGGCTTGAGGAGTAGATGTCGCAGCCTTAGTGAAGTCTTGGCGAGCTGTGACAAAGGTTTCTTTTTCCTTCTGTAATTCCACACCTTCTTGTCGACGTTCTACCTTGACCCTTTGTACATTCTGTGTAGGTGTATGCTTCTTGTCCTACATCTTGGCTATCAGAATTGGGAAATATTTAATCACATGATCCAGCTGTCTCTAGTATCTGTAGGATTGTCTCACGGGGTTCATGCAATCCCTTGTAAAGTGCCTTATTTCCCCATAGCTATATCAAATAAGTTATCCTCTCCTCCTAGCTGTGCTTCCACCCTGGCCCCCTCCCCTACCCCTAGCTGGGGAGCCACCCAAACCAGAGGGGGATCTTGGTGAAGAAGGGCGTGACTGTACCCTATATAGGTTTCCTCTGTATATCATCAAATCATAGGTTTGGTAGCTTTTCTCATCATGTCATACAAATATGTAAAACCTGCACCATTGTTGCTTAACTTCGGGACATATGTGGCAAGGCGGGGGAAATGGTTGGTATCATGAAACCCAACCACGTGACAAAAATCACACCACAGCACTGGCCCACCTGGCCCGGAAACTTCCCTAGGACGCAACGGGCTGGGTCCCCTAGCCTGTATGTAATCTGCTAGCAACAGACAATTATCCTTGGTGTGGCCATTCACCCTGCATCGTATGCACAATTTGTCAAGACTAGCCTTTGTTGCTCATTCCTTCTGCAGATTATGGATCTCCATATGCATTACCTCTAACAGTATTTGTATTTATTGTACTCCTAACTGGGTATCATCCCTTCCCGCAGCTTCCAGCCTCATCGCAATCTCTAAGGCCTTTTCCTGTGATTCAATGGCTTAACGTCCCATTGGCATGCATAGGTGGGGCAACAACATAGTAATGAACCACTCCGTGTGCTGCCTATCATCATACAGAAATCCTCCTTCTCTAATTACCTTCTTTAGCCATTGGTCAGCCTCCCATACAAACTTGGTCGGTCCTTGCTTGAAATTTTCCAGATCATTCACTATCTGAGAGTAGGCCTTAGGCTTCTTGAACTGCTGTTTCAAGGCATTCTTAATCTCTTGGATAGTCACATTCGCATGCTGAGCTATATATCCCATATACTAGTCCAATGCTCTTCCTTTAAGGAAAGGGATAACTGTGCCCTTTTCATAGCATCATTGGCCACATTCTGCGTAATCCACACTGATCCAACAACAAACCAGAACCAGTCCATGTCTTCATCCCCTACGCCCTTGACGGTAGGTAGCTTCATGTGTCAGGACATCTCATATTTTGGTGGGGGAGGAGGTACGGGTGAGTTCTTACCCCTGTGTTGGCTCGACAGTGGTGTAGTTGGAGATTCTTGCACAGTCGAATCCCTTACTGGACTATAGATATATATATCTCCTTCTTAGTTAGTCCTATAGTACTTACCACTGCGTCTTGTACCCTCACTTTGATCAGAGTTCATTCACTCTGTATGGCTGAAAAAAAATTTTTTTTCGCATAATAAGATCTTAATAAATAATGGCAAAAATTTTAGAAATTTACCATAGAAACCCTTGAAAAACCTTCGTTCTTCCACAAAGTAGGACAAAAATTGATCAATTTCAAATTCTGTCACAAACCCTCCTATCAAACTGCCAACCCATTGATCTACCATGTGAGTGATGGTGTTATCAGTCTTTTCTAACTGCTGAATCAACTCTGGGGTCCACTACATGACCCATTCATCCTTCCAACACTTTTGGAAATCTACAAGCCTTGCGAGCTACTCCTGAATCTCGGTCGTAAATGTCACAAAGAAAATTTCGTAGATCTCTGTGAAAATGTACTTATTCTTCCACTTTTCTGTGGTTAACTTTATACTGTGATTCTCCATTATTGCGAATTCTTGAAATTTCTTTTCAAACCACTCGTCAATCTCTTTCTTCTCAGGTCTCCAATGTGTTCCTGGAATTCCCTAAACTCTCTCTCAAAATTTTCCCTATCCCGAGAACAGAAATATTTGCTGGCTTGCGTGGTCCTGACCTAGGTTCGGAAGCTAAGGTTTGCCAACAAACCCCTATACTACTGGCCCTTTCAGCAGTGACCTACTTGCGCAGACCAAAGTATCACTCGAAGCAGTATGGGAGGGTGCTAGAACCCAATGTCCACACCTTGAGAGAGAGTAGGTAAGTCAAGTCAATTTTTGTTCCCAACCTATCAAGCTCGCATTTAATATATCTATTTATAGGCTTATATAACATAGCATAGATCTAGTAATTACCTTCACATATAGGTGCGTAATACCAATCTATCAGCACAAAAACTATAATCGTATCAATTAACAGATCATATATTTAGATAATAGAAACAAATATACTTGCACAACTATCAAACAGATACTTTCGCAACTTAATCATACAACCTGTCCGCATCAACCATAACAAAACAGATCTAGATAACATCAGTAGTACTTCACATATATATTTATACCAAAATCCTCTTACAATCCGAAAATATGGCCTAAGCACACAACCAAAAAGGTTCGCACATAGTAGGACAGAGGATCTCCATGCACACAGCCAGCAGGAGTCCTTACCCAAACAACCCATTAAAAAATCTAATAATTCGTGCTTAGCATCAATCTCAATTCTTTCCTACCTTAGATTCAAAAAGGTTCATCTATTTATACCAATTTAGCCTATTCATCCAATGGTCCAAAAATCATGGTTTGCGGACTCTTGGTCTACCCTTGACCCGTTACAATTCATTCAGGGCTTTGACCCACCCGAAAACCCCTGCGCTAGACTAAATAATACAAAAAATATACAAAAATGGACAAAATTCGGAGCTTTAGGAGACCGTGTTTCAACAATTATTATTCTACTCCACTACTCCATAATGCTACTCCACTACTCAGTTAACCTGCATTCACACAATATAAGTGGATTTTACTCATCTAATGGGTTTATGGGTCTCTCCACCCTTTTATTTACTTAACTAAATAAGAAAAGTAGGAACTCTAATATTCCAATTAGCTGATGGAAATTTTGAAATATTACAAATGGTGATAGGTTGTAAGCTTAGTAATATGGATGAATCATCATTAGTGGACCAAATTTTATATAGATCCATCATTGGCATCCTCTTATATTTTACAGCTTCAAGACTAGACATCATGCAGACCTTTTCTATAATCGAAATATTTCAGGCAACTCCCAGATAAAAACATATACTAGAAGCCAAGAAAAATTTTAGACATTTCAGAGCAATAATGAACTATGGACTATGGTACCCTAGACGTAAATATTCTTCATTTACTATTTATACTGATGCTAATTGGGAAGGTAATGTAGATGAATAAAAAGACAAAATTAGTGGTGCTTTCTTTCTGGGAGAAATTATAGTTTCATGGACGAGTAATAGTCAAGATTGTATTTCCCTATCTACAATTGAAGAAAAATATATTGTAATAACTTCTTGTTGTACTCATATTTTCTGGATGAAGAAAACTTTGGAAGATGTACACATGTTCAATGATCAACCTATTCCCATTATTTGCGACAATACAAGTGCAATCTGTATGTCAAAGAATCCATTTTTTCACTCTTAAACCAAGCATATTCCCATCAAGTAACATTTCTTGAGAGAGAAAGTTGCAACTCAGATTGTGAAGCTAGATTATGTTCCTACTAAAGAGCTAGTTGTTGATATCTTCACTAAGCCACTCCTCACAAAACAACTTGATTGTTTGAGGAAAATATAGGGAGTTGTGCCTCTTACCTCCCTCCATTACCTCTTCATTTAAGAGGAAGAAAGGATGTTGTTTCATTTTCCACATATAAAGGTGAGGCTTCCAGGTCCAAAGGATAAATATGATAGAGAAATATCATTGACAAATGAATTATGGTGATAGGGGGAGCATGCTGGTGTATTTTCCATTGATGTAAAAGGGTGAGAGGTTGATAGGTGATAAAATAAAAAGAAGGAAATAAGAAGTACAAATGGTAATCAAATATAAAAAAAAAATACTAGAAATGGTACCATAGGATAAGAAACCACTAAGGAGAAGATAAGTGCATCTAAGGGGAGTTTTACTTAAAGGATTTGTTTATATTTTTATAAGGATTTTTTTTTTAATTTTGTGTTTCCATCAATGCCAAAGGTGGATATATTTGGAAATATGTTTCTATTGATGGAAAAGGTAATGGTAAAGGTGACATAGGCATATAAAAGAAATGGGAAAATTAATTTCAACTACTAAAAGAAATGGAAAAGAGTGGAAAAGGTAATTAAATGGTGGAGAGGTTTTGGAACTAGTTCTGGAGCAATAAATCATCTCATATGCAAGTGAAACCCACTCATATGGGAATACATCTAAAAATGATTTCTAGTGGTGTGTGGATGTTTAAAAATGCCTCCTAGATTGAGATATAGAGCTAGTCAAAGTTTTGTTACTTTAAGTCCATGATAACAGAGTTAAAAGGTGTTTGGGTGAGCCTTTAACGCGTATTCAAAGTTTGCTTAAGTGAAAAACTAAGTGGAAAGGTTGGAAAAGTCTCTATGTGAAGGTAAAGGTAGATGGATTCCACATGATATTCTGGCCCGACGGGGACATCCCGATAGCTGTACCATGAAATAATTCATAGAGAAAAGAAAATTAAAGCTCTAAGACGCAATAGAGCGAGTGGAACTGACCTGGAAGAGTTACCTTAACAGTATAGTTATGGCGAAAAAAGCTGAAGCACCAGGAGTTCATGGAGCTAGATGAAGCCATCCCAATAGTGATAGCCCAATAATATCATCCCATCACAATCCTTTTGGTGTAGAAAAGGTATGGAATTGGAGATGGGCACCGGGACATGGTAGCAAAGAGCCAACCAATAGGAGTTGATTGGAGAAGTCCAACTCGACAACTCCTCCCACTAAGGGCTAGCCCGAAGGTATAATGAATTTGTAAGTGAAGGAGAGTCATCCTAGCAATTTTTGAAGAAAAACATAAGAAATGGTTGGGAACCCTTAAAAATTTTTAACAAAGTAAATTTACACAAAGTAGGCATCCAATATCCTTTCTATCTCCTCTCTCATATAGAATAGGTGGCAACATACAATTGGCCTAGATGACATAGGTTCTAATGTCAACATAGTCCAATAAGTGGTGGGAAAGTGGTAGTCATATTTGGAATTTTTGGGCACCTGAGTTGGGTCATTTATAAGTAATATATGTCACCAATGATTAGTCGACATGTGGTAGGTGTGACAACATCATGAAATCATCCTGATAGTAGGAGCCCAAAAGGTTTTGGCACAACAAAATAAAGAATTAGAGGGATGACTAGTCGTGAGGATGATGAGCTAGCTTATGCCAAAGATATTTTTCATTGGATCTTGGTTGTGATGGTTGACCACACAAGACAAATCATCTCATAAGGAAGAGCTTGATGGATTGTTATTGGTGTGAAAGTGAAAGCGTCGGGCAGCCGATGCCAGGACACTGAGGACAAACATGGAGGACAACAATAGAAAATAATAGAGTAGTCGAGGGTCCCCACGGGACACATCAACCTGGTCACATGACCCTGATTGGTGAATAAAGGGGCACACAAATAAATCGTTGAGATATAAGGGGCTCTAGGCTAAGCGCTTACACAAAAACCTATGAAAGTGGTAAGAATTGAGGGTGCAAAGGCTAAAAAGAGTTGCATAGGTTCTTAGAGCGACTAATAAACAATTCTTTGTCGTTTTTCTTAGAAGAAATACCAACGACACAAAGTCGTTAACAAAGAGATTTGGCCCGAAAATGGCTCAAAAGGGCTTAACGCCTAGAAGCCTAAGTCATGGTCAAAAAGACCTGGTTTTATTTTCATAAAATAGGTAATGGAGTTAAGAAATGGTTCTAAAGGAGAAAAGTGGTAGACCTATTAGCTTGGCAACAAATTTTGTAGCTAAAACAAAGTTAACTGCAAATAAAGATGGTCAAGCCTTCCTAAAAATTGTTAAATCCTTAGAATTACTAAAATATACACATAAACTCAGTTTAGTCTACAGAAAATGGTTGTTGGAGGTTGAGAACTTGGTGAAAATAGTCAGAGGATTGAAATGAGTAAGACAAAGGAAAAAAATAAATGCATACAACAATACAACAAAATCAAGGTAGGAAAAAATATCAGGGAAATTTTTTATATAATCAGGCTTGAGAAAGCATGTTGACATGAGCGAAATTTTTCGAAGAAGTGAGTTTTTTTGAGTGCATTTATGGTTATTCTCAGTTATCATAGACTGCTTAAAGGTGTTGGTGGTTGAGGAATATAATTGTTTTTAAAAGAAGAGAAGACCCTCATTGTTTCTAGTATGAAAATGGATGAAATATGAAAATGTGAGAATGAAATAAAGTTGTATCTTGAAAATCATGAGTTGGTGCTCTTTCCAGTGGGTGCTAGAAAGTAATTTGGGTTGTAGCTCCATTCAGTTGTAGCTGATAAATCAGGGAGTTGTATCTTTCCACTGGTTGTAGTTAGAAAATTGTAAAAAAACATTATACCTTGTCGTATGAAGAAATCGAAGAAGCATTTTTGAAGAAGTTATATGTTCTTTGTGTGTTCCATTGATTCCTAAAATTATTTCTTGTCATACTTATTGTTGAAAGTACAGTTTGATGTCTTATTTTTCTTACACAAAATGAAAATAAAGTGTTAATTTGGTAAAATATGTACACTATTGATTTACCTACCCCCCCCTCTCGCACTAGTGTCTCAGTTTCCAACAGTGTATCATCTTGAAGAGGTGAAAGGAAAATTAGAGAAAAAATGATGATGAAGTGAATAAACTTTCGTAGCAAATAGAAGAGCTCAAAACTTTGGTAAACAAAACAATCATTGGCATGAATGATATGGTCAATTCAATCAATCCAACCAGAATTAGTAGTCTTCATTGAAATGGACCCACGTAAGACTTGGGAAAGTTCATTGTTATGAGAGATAATATTATAAGTTAGTAGTTGAATATTGTGTAATTTTTTTTTTTTTGCGCGCGGGGGGTGGGGGGGTTTGTAAGTTGTTTACCTACAAAAGCCCCCTTTTTATTTTTAGAATCATGTCCCATAGGAAAATATAGTAATGCTCTTATAGAGGAGGGGACTAACTAGTTTTTTATTAATAATACTATGGATTAGTTGAATTATTTGTTGCAACATAGGAGCACACTTCAATACAACTGTACAAATTCATTTTTTGATAAAAAAAATTATTTAAATTTTAATATCTATAGTTTATAAATTAAAATAATTATTACATTATTTGACATGAATATAATTGTTTCTCCATATAGGATAAAAATAAAAAATATTCTTTGGAATTATTTTATGTGCTTCAAAAGAACAAAATATTAAAATGTTTAACACATTACCTTTTATTTACATATAAACCCAAAAATATTTAAATATCATTTTAAATATGCGTAGAATATGATATTAAATAGGTTCAAAAGAAAATAATATACTGGGAATGCCTATAAAGTTGGTATGCAAAACCACTAGGAAAATATAATATTAAAAATAAAATAATTATATTTAATAAGATGAAAAAAAAGATGTTTTATTATTTTTATTACTTTTCACTTTTTATTAATTTTTTAATTTAATTCAAATTACATTTTTTTATTAATGTTTTATAATACTTTACTGTAACATCTTATCTAATGTTTCATTATAGTGTCTCCATAATGAAGTATATAATACTATCTTTTTGATGTAATGTCTCATTTATGATCCGTTACAATATCTCTCTCATATTTCCCTATAGAATTTCTCTTCATGAAATTATTATTTCATATCCCCAAGAGGATCAAAATAGGTAAGATTGTATTTTATACAGTCATGCATTCCACATGAACATGTTTTTAACTGTGGGAAAGAGAAGCACAATCACAATTGACTTGGAATACACATCACAAACTTATTAATCTTTTAGTTAGATAATATGTGTTCCACAATTATATTTAATACTTAGATAAAATTTTGTATCATATACAACTTCAATACGTCTTGCAAAGTACAAAAAATTTTCTGATAGGAGATCCAACTTTTCTTGATATTAAAAATATATTTTTAAGTGACATGAATTAAAAAAATTGTCCAAAGTTATTTCAACATGAAAACCTACCACTTACCATGTGAAAAAATGTTATGAAACCAGCTCCAAAATTAGAAGAAAAGAGAGATCAACACCTTAGAAATGAGCCAATTCGAGGGGGAAACCTCCTTTAAATTACATAAATGAACAATTCTTGGATGATACAAATGAAAATACCTCCTTCTATATATAGGAGTCCATGGGGTCAAAATATAATCCTAGCTGACCTAACAATAATAATGTAACGGCCCACTAATAACAATATTGGGGTTATAGAAGTACCACAATAACAATAAGGGACTATGCTAGCAATATAGGGATGTAACATGCACCTCTCCTTCAAAAAAGTCTTATCCTCAACGCTTGAGTAGCTCTAGGTGCTTCTGTATAAAATTATCATCCTCCCATGTAGAATCTTCTGTGGGTAAGTTCTTCCACTTGATGAGATACTCTGAAATTGATCTATTTTGTAGGTGTCGAGTTCTTGTTCCTGTGACTGCTTCAAGTTCAAATATTATTTTTCCTTCCTCATCAAGTTCTTGAAATATTGTTTGAAATGGAAGTCTGTCACCTATAACCTTATTTAAGAATGGAACATGCGGATGCACTCGTGAAGAAGCAGAAAGCTCCAATTTGTATGCCATAGTACCAATATTTTACAACACATTGTAATGCCCATAGTACTTTGGTGATAATTTATTATCCTTCTTAGCTTGCTCGAGGGACATTTTTTTCTATGGCTGTAGCCGTAAAACTACCTAGTCTCCTACATCAAAACTTCTCTCGTTGCGATGTTGATTTGCCTGTTTTTTCATTTGATTTTGTGCCAAATCTAGGTTATCCTTTAAGAGTTGGAGAACTTCTTGTTGATGATCGATGTGATATTCCGCTGATTGAACCTTAGAATTTTGTCTTAAAAAATATGTGATGGACGGTGGATTATATCCATAAAATGCTATAAATGGGGTCATTTTTGCTGCAGTATGGAAGGAAGTGTTATACCACCATTCAGCGAAAGGTAACCATTTGACCCATTATGTTTGATTATAAGATACAAAACAACGAAGATATCATTCCAAAAATATATTCACTATCTCAGTTTGACCATCGGATTGAGGATGATAAAATGAGCTATGCGCTAGTTGAGTACCCAAAAAAGAAAATAATTCCGTCCAATAATTTCCAGTAAGAATGGGATCTTTGTCACTTACAATAGTATTTGGGTTTCCATGTAGCTTTTGAATTGTTTCCATAATTGCAGTAGCAGTTGTACTTGCTTTAAATGGATGAGATAATGTAGAAAATTGTGCATACTTGGTAAGTCTATCAACTACCACCATGATGACACTCTTCCCTTCAGACATAGGTAAACCTGTGCTAAAATCCATTGAAATCTCCTGCCAATGTTGACTTGGAATGGATAAAGGTTGTAGAAGACTCGAGTTCTTAATTTTCTCAACTTTATTTTGTTGGAAAACCAAACATTCCGCCAAAAAATTTTGAATATCATATTTAAGGCCATCCCAAAAAAATATTTCTTCACCCTGTGGTAAGTTTTTAGAAATCCAGAGTGTCCTCCTAAAGGAGAAGTGTGCAATTCCAAAAGAATCTGTTGTTTTAGTTGGTAATTGTTACAAATATATAAGTGATCATTGTGACATAAGGAATCATTTTTCCAACTAAATGTATCAGATGTACTAGGATCTTGCTGCAACTTTTGAATGAGTGTCCACACTTCTTCATCTTTCTTCCATTCATCCCTTTCTTCAGTTATCCAATTTGGTTGGATAATTGAAATGGCACAAAGGAATGCATCCACCTCTTCATCCTTTCTGGGGAGTGCATCTATAAAAACATTTAGCTTCCCTTTTTTGTACATGATTTCAAAGTCATAACCCAACATCTTTGTGACCCATTTTTGCTAGTCTTTTGAAGATAGTATTTTTTCCAAAAAGTGTTTAAGACTATCATGATCATTTTTTACCTTGAAGTGTATTCCCATTAGGTAAGGTCACCATTTCTTTAGTGCAATTAGTATTTCCAACATTTCCTTCTCATAAGTAGCTTTCTGTAAATACTTTCTTTTGTTTGGACGACTTTCAAAAGCATTGGGTCGTCCTTCTTGCATTAAAACAACATCAATTCCATTTCCTGAGGCATCACATTCCACAATAAATGTTTTTTTGAAGCTTGGCATAGCTAAGATTGGTTCTAGGCACACATCCTCTTTAAGATGTTCAAAGGCCTTTGTCGCTTCATGAGTCCATGAAAATGCCTCTTTCTTCAATAATGTTTTTAGAGGTGCTACTATTCTCCCGTAATTCTTAAAAGACTTGTGATAATACCCTGTTAACCCAATAAATCCTCACAACTGCTTTATGGTTGTGGCGAATTTCCATTTCTTAATGGCTTTAAATTTGTTAGGGTCTAGCTTAACACCCTCCTGAGATACAATATGACCCAGATAGTACCCCTCTTGTACTCCAAAGAAACATTTCGATGATTTTGCATACAATTGTTTCTCCTCCAATAGATTGAGCACCCTGTCAACATATTGAACATGATCCTTCCAAGACCTATTGTAGATTAGTATATCATAAAAAAATACTAGCACAAATTTTCTATGGAAGGGTTTGAAAATGGAATTCATCAACCCTTGAAATTTAGAAGGTGCATTGGTAAGGCCAAAAGGCATGACCGAAAATTCATAATGACCCTCATTAGATCAAAATGATGCTTTCGGAATATATTCAGTCTTCATTCTAATTATATGATATCCTGAATGAAGATCCAACTTGGTAAAATAAATTTCTCCAAGTAATTCATCCAATAATTCATTAATCACAGGAATGAGAAATTTATCTTTAATAGTGAGCTTATTGAGCTCCCTATAATCTAAACACATGCTCCATGATCCATCCTTCTTGTGCACCAATATTACTGGAGTAGAGAAAGAACCTTGACTAGGTTGAATTATACCATCCTCTAACATTTCTACATTCATACGTTCAATTTTGCTCTTTTGGACATAAGGATATCTGTAATCCTGATGTTTGGAGGAACACTTCCTGGAATCAAATGAATAGCATGATTATGATCACGAATAGGTGGGAGTCCTTTGGGAGTTTCAAACACCTTGGAATTATTTTCCAAGACTTTTTGGAGATTGGGAGAAATATATCATTTTGACGTTGGAACTTAAAGTAAGCATAATTGTGGAATTACGCCTTATTTTTATTTCTTCATAAGATTTTTCATGTCATTAGAGCTTCTTATAATTCTCAGCTTCCCTTCCCTACGAAAAAAAAATTCAAGAAAAGTTTTTGAAAATTAAAAGCTACTATCCCCAAAGATTGTAACCATTGTACTCCTAGTACAACATCGGCACCTCCCATTGGAATGGAAAGAATTGGAATATTCAATACATATTCCCCCATCGTTAGCTTGATATTATGGAATTTTCCAGAGCAATTTATAATTCCTCCATTTGCAACCATCACTAGACACTCTGGTGCTGGGTATAGGAAGAAATTCAATTCCTTGGCTACCTTACAATGAATAAAATTATGGGTACTACCTCAATCAATGAACACTATTACCTTTTTCTTCTTTATATGTCCTTCTATCTTGAGAGTTTGAGGAGTGGTAATTCTTTCAAGTGCATTACAGGATATGGTTGGAATCATTTTTTCTTTCTCTAGGGTTGTTTCCTGGTGTATATCCTCTTCTTTTGAAGTTTCTTATTCATTTTCTTCCTACTCTTCACAATCTATGTAAAATAAAAAAAAATCAGCACACTTATGACCTTTAGTGTATTTTCTATTAGAAATGTAGCAAATCCCTTTTTCTCTTTTTTCTTCCAATTCTTGTGGTTCAACCTTGTAGGTTGTGGAAGTCTAGGAGTAGAAAAATATCCATTTTTATAGATGTGAGTTGTAGGCTTCCTTGTCACCATAATTTTACATTCAATTTTTATTGTGACCCTGAATGCCTCCTCTAATGAATCAGGTTCCCATATGCGAACTTCATGTTGGATGTTATCCTTTAGAGTCACTATGAAGACATCAATCTTGTGTACCTCTGGAATATTAGTTACCCTTATATTCAATTATTGGAAGTCCTCAATGTGCTCTATCACTGAACCCTTCTGTTTGAGATTTATCAATTGCCTAAAGAAGGTTTTTCTCTTTGTATCCTCATAATGTGTTATCATTTCCTCCGTAAAAATTGACCAAGCGACATTTTTTTTATGGGAGAAAAGCCATCGATACGATACAAATGTATTTTTTTCTAAATGTAAAGTTGAAATGCATACCTTTTGTGTACTTTGCACATTATTGATATCAAAATATTGCTCCATCTGTAGTATCCATGTTATGGGATCCTTTCCATCAAACTTCATCATATCCATATTTGGAATATGGTGGTTCTTCCATCCAACATTAGTGTTTATTAAATCACGATTAACATTTATTTTCTTATCATCATGAGTTTCCTCTACTATCTTTTCACCATTAGGAAACATTTCTTGTATCAACTTTTTCAAACCTTCCATGTTAGCTTTTAGATCATTCTTCATGTTTTCCATGTTGTCTTTCATTTTTTCTTCCATGTCATCCATATTAGCTTCCATGCCTTTCTTCAAACCATCCATCTTAGCTTCCACACCTTTATTCAAAAATTCCATTTCATTTTTTTTTTCTCTTTGCGAGAGCAAAATGTGTTGCACTTTCTCTTGTAATTTTGATATTTCATGTTTCACTTATTCGCCTTCATGAGTCATAGTAGAGCCTTATGAAGGCTTAATGGGTATTGAATTATTTTTAGGGGGAATTTTAGAACCAAATACTGATATCTGTTATACAATATACCCTTGGAATAAATTCAAATTGATTTTTCACACAAGACTTGTCCAATTCAAAAAGAAATACACACCTTTTTCCTACTTTTGACAAGCTCAATATTAAAACTTAATTATCTCTGTGATTTTGGATCTTAAGTGTCTGAAATTTTGCCCTGTAGTAGCCCTCTGAATATTCTTTTGAATGCCATTGCTCTGACCTGATTTTTATTCTTCAAGGAAAATTTATGCCCAATCTCCCAAAATGACATAATTATGGACTGGTTCAGTAGAGATAACTTATACGACGTGCCACTAGTCCTTGTCTCATCCTTCGGCTCTAAAATTGATTTAAAAAAGCTACAGTCCATGTAATTGTAGCCACTTTTTACATAATTCTAATCGGATGCTCAAAGAGAGAGTTATGACAATTTTCCCACGGTCACCTCCTTGAGATGGAATTCAGGAGCTTGAAAACCCATAACTTCCACAGATTATATCTTCACAAATGTTGCAAAGAGAGATCTGAAATTTGTATAGGAAGTTCCTCAGGATTTTGACTTCGCGTGATAAATTTTTTAGCTTCTTAGCCTTCGTATAAAAATGTTATAGCAAAAATGGCACGATGACCTGTTTGGAGTAGCGAAACCCTAGCATCAAAAGCTTTGATACTAAATGTTATGAAACGAGCTCCAAAAATAAAATAAAAGAGAGATCAATGCCTTTGAAATGAGCCACTTTGGGGGGGAAACCTCCTTTACATTACATAAATGAACAATTATTGGGTGATACAAATGACAAAACCTCCTTCTATATATAGGAGTCCATGGGGTCACAATATAATCCTAGCCGACCTAACAATAAAAATGTGAGGGCACAACAATAACAATATTGGGGTTACAGGGGTACAAAAATAACAATAAGGGGGTCACACTAACAACAATAAGGGACTATAATAGTAATATAGGTACGTAAAAAGAAATTCCTTAAAAATAAATTCGATTAATCTCCAAGTAATCTTGCATGGACACTCACCTGGTTTTGCAATATGGGTAGTGCACCCCTACACCAATTGTAAGACAACTCAAGACCAAATTACACCATGTACATCACCCTTTATAAAGAATCTATCCAAACTTATAATATGCAATATCATTTCCCAACCTATGATCTTAGTCTACAACAAAAAAATAGTGGAATATTTTTGCATCTAAATCTTGTTGATTTTCTAGTGCTAAGACAAGAATAATTTTCTTCATCTGGTAATTATTTCCAATGATATATGATAATAATTTAGCAAACCTAAGGAAATAATTAAGCAATTTCACACATAAAAATCATTTGATCAAGCATTTACTATCCCACAAATTAGACTCCTTATCAACTTCATCGTCTTCCTCGAATACCTTCCCACATGTATGAGAGAGAGAAAAATGTGTGTTATGAGTGAGTTATGAAAATCAAAAGTACGAGTGTATTTATAGTGAATTTATCGTGCTCAAGAGGAATATCTCTTTCCAAATCAAATTTAAAATAAAATAAAATTATTTTTCTTTTAATTTAGAATGTTATGTCGAGTAGTTGGGGAATACCTCTTGCAACTACTTAAAAAATAAACACTCCCTCCTGGCTAGGATGGTATTCACCTTGACTTCCACAGGATGTCCACTTAACTACAAAATTTCTCCTTTTCTAGAAAAGGTTCAATGATTCCACTATGTTAATATATTTATCCACTTCTATTTCATTCCATAACCATGTGGAAAACATCGTACATCAACATCATGCAAAGAATATAGTCATCCACCAAATAAATACCATTTGAAAATATTGTCAATTACCCTTTGATAAGGGAAAAAATAAAAATAGGCCTTGTTAATTTTTATTAGGCTATATTTTTATTTTATTTGATAGTTCAATTTCTTCATGAACACATTACATTCACCCCATATCATGATAGCATTATTCAATTTTACATCATTATTCAGCAGCATATGCAATTATGTACAAAGAACAATAACATCATCATCATCAATGAAATGTAACATAAAGGAACAACAGAAGAAAATAATTCACACATAGAGACACAAGGATTGGTTGGAGACTAGGGAAAACCCCACAATGGGGAAAACCCTTTCAAATTCTTCTTCTTGTTAGATCATCATAAAATTATTAAAAAAAAGAGAGTACAATGATCCATAGATTCATATATTCAACTAACCAAAAAAAAACTATGGGAAAGACACTTCTAAATAACAAATAGTGGAGTCCAATTTTGGTCAATCTTAGACAGAAAGGTGAGTTTCAAACAAGATGGCCTTCAATAGAAAATATCTCCATACATAGTAAAGTGAAGTGATAATTAAACAAATAAGTTCACTTCTCTCAATATATTAACTCATAAACTTATATGTATACCTTTTCTATGGAAACGCTATTACCTTCAAGTTATTCTAGTGAAGCAAAGAATGAAGATCACCCTTAATATTATGAACAACACATGGAAAAAGTTTCAAGTGAAATAATAAGGATGGTTTAATAGTCACTAACACCTTGCTTCCTATCCAACACAAAAAACACAAAATTTCATATTTTGTATAATTAAATGAGGAAATTAATCAACTTTGTATATATAATATTGAAAACAAATTTGCATAACCATGAAATAGATCCTACGTAGGAAAAAAATACAAAAATATATGTACATTCCCTAATCAATAATTTAATCACTTATGGTGTATATGTTGAAAAGGAAAAGACATGCCTAGAAATTATGTCAAGTCACACGTGGTCGGATCCAAAGTTGTTTGAAAATATGTCTTGTAGGATTGGTTGTTTGTATTGGCCCATACAATACAACATGAAATAATGGACTCTCTCTATAATTTCATCAGGTCTAGAACCATAATATAAAAACAATCCCATATATCTCGACACCATAGAGTATTGTAGGTTAGATCCATCTAACATAAATTTCTCAAAAGTGCATATGAAAACATTGATACTTAAGAAGAGAGAGGAACCCATGCTACTTATTGACGCGAGGTTGAGAATAAATTTGCACGATAAATCTATGATATTTGAAATGGACCCATAAAATAATTTTAAGCTCTAGTGATCTCCACCTAGCTCCCTATAAAGAAGCAGAGTTTCATAGAACATTCTTGGATGCAATAGGAAGAGATTTGTGTGTGCCCTTACGTGTGCCTCCAACCTCATCAAATGGACAACCAAATAAGATACATATTAGGAGGAAACCATATTTGACACTAATAGTTTTTCTAATGAATTTATAAAGTATGAAATTTGTGTGAATCCAACCTATAACTGTCTCACAAAGCCTCATTATGGAAACAAGGGAACTCTAAAACATTGGTTCCTTGGGAAAAAGTCAAGGTCCTTTTCAAGATACATGAAGCACCAAAATATTTATATCAGCATCATCTAACCCCTTCATCATTCACATGGAATGTAAAAACATGATCAATTGGATGGTATCATCTCTTAAAGTTATAATTTTGTCCACGATATTATAACTATAGCATGAAGCTTTGAAATGACATGTCAAAATCATAATGGTCATGTAGTTATTTTACAATTTAACAGGGGGGTGGATGATATGCTCCAAGAGAACTACATAATTAGAGAGATAAATATATGGAATTCAAGAAAAGTAATATCATACTCAAGAAGTTGGAGTTGTAACATTTCCTAATATAATTCCATGCTTAGGATAAAAATACAAAGAAAATAAGTAACATAAGATAAGGGGGGAGGGAGTGGGGGGACATGTATGAAGGGTTGACCCTAAGTCATCATTGTTAGCTAAAATAATATTCAATTTGTATCTAAATATATCCTCTTCAATTATTCCCACAACCAAGTAGTTCAATAAACAAGGATATATCTAGCCTATTATTGGTTAAACTATGTTGTTGAATACCAGGTTCCTGTTCTAGGGACATGTGACTTGGTCCTCTCCATTTATTCTTTGAAGTGTTAACTAAATTATGTAGTTAATGAAAATGTATAGAACTATTTTTTTCCATACATACCATGTTGACCTCCAAAGAAACTTACTAGTCCTTGGAGAGATTTAAAAAATAAATGATCTTCAAACGAAATGTATTCAAATATATGGAAGATATGACCTACTTCCACAAATAACCTTTAGAAGTTCCTTAATATTTTTTCTACCCTTGTGTTCTAATATCCCCCTAGAAGAATAATTTCTTTCCCACCTAACTAGATGGGTCTAAATACATACTTTGGATTCACTTATTGGTTTGATGGTGAATTTTGCAACAAATATATTGAAGAGAAGTATCACAAAAAGTCATTCTAACATAAAATCCTTCTAATCAGATAGATTTTCCTTTATATATCCCTATTCATAATTTTATAGGTTATTCTACAATTCATTGGAAACATGATAAATACAAAGAAGGATGCCACACTTTGAATTGAAAAGAAACCCTTAAACTTCAAGATGCATAATCAAAGATATTTCTATTAGGCTCCAAAAGAGAGAGAGCTATCAAAATACAACCATGTGTTTATATGAGGAAGAGGGTATATTATATGGGATATATAGGAGAGAAGATGAACTTTATTGAGAATACAATAACAATGAAATCCTATATTTAGCCTAGGGTGGAGTAAACAATGAATAACAACCATTACAACCCTAACAAACCCTAAAAATATAAAAAATATGAGGTGGTTATTACGAAATGTTCCTCTAGTTGAAAAATACACGATTGGGATCACTACATGATGGTATCATTCCTTGAAAAATTTTAATTAAAGATTTTTTTTGATAACTAGATCAATTTTTTACATCTGTACACATGAAAAATGGATTATCTCTACACATCCTAGTGATGCAATATTTTGCAATAAGAAAGTTGAATAACCATATTGGAATATTTAAGATGTCTCCAAAGGATAATAATATTAAAAGATAAAGGATAAAAGAAACCAAAACAAATCTACATTGGTATCTGTTTCATGATTCCACTAACAAGTAAAAATATTTTTAAAATAAAGTAAATTTGTCTAAGTCCAAGGGGTGAATTCCATACGGAAGGGTGTCATGAGTGACATAGTAAATTTCTTTCTTTTCTAAGAAATCATTTGCGATCACTGAGTGGTAATATGGCACTACATCATCCACTCATATACAAATATTACATCAAAAAAACATTGGTTAATCACTTTATCTAAAAAACATTAGAGCAAATATTAGCAAAAAAACAGTGTTAGAAAAAAAATTGGAGATAATTTTTTTGTATTTTGAATTTTGATGAATTTAAAGCTTCAATTCATGTTAATGATCATTGTGTTTAGCTAGAACATTTTAATAAAACTATGGTGACTTCCTTTCCTATCCTTAATTGTAGCGCGCTAAGACATCTAGTTTCCCTCATGTGTGATAGTTCAAGTAAAGCCATATATATGAGAAATCAAAGCATATATACAAAAATTTTATACTATGATAATAATATCTAATATAAAAAAAATGATAAGAACATGCCAAAAAAAACCTTACGTTGATGGAAAGACCCTTTTTTTTATAGATAAGGTCCTTTAAACCCCTTATTCTCTTGTTATTTCCTTTCAAATATTTTTTGCTAGTTCCAGGTTGGCCATACAAAAAAACACATTTTAGAGGATTAAGGAGCTTGCACTACCTAAACAAATTAAGCCTCTATAATGGAACAATAAATAGCTCATAATGTTCTTGTTTAAGATTTCCTAACCCTCAAATTGAGTCGAAGGTTACATCAATATAATCTATATTGATATCATCAAAGGGTATCACAACTTGTAAGAGAAAGGATTTACAATCCAAAAAACATGGTTCTAACAATCAAACTAGAATAGAAAGAACCATATGATGAATATAAAAATGATGTATATGTAATAATTCTAGGATATTTATCCAAACCTAAGTAATCATATTCCTCCACACCCTCCCCCCCCCACCATTTCTACCAAATCCCACAAGTGAGAAAGGATTCTCGAGGGACACATGTCCCTCAACAAAAGTGTGTCATGTGTCCTTAAAATTTCGATTTGGATTACTTTCTCTTCAATGTTATGTGTCTCTCTTGTTGTGGCTATGTGGGAGGAAGTAGAAAAGGGTTTAGGAGAGCTTTGGAGGTGATTCAAGAACCAGTAAGTGCATTTTTATTCCATTTTTTTTCAAGTTTTGCTACAATTGTTTGCCTGTACATTTTGTTTACATGCTAGTGAATTTTTATTTTTATTTTTTTAAAACATTAATGGCTCAATAAAGGGTACAAATAAAGGAGGAAAATAAGAGGAAGAATGCCCCCATTGCTAATGCCCCACTATTTCAATTTCATCATGGTCTACCACTACTCCCTCTGTTTGAAGTGTGGCTGCAACAATAGCTTCAAATGTCCATGGATAAATACATTTAGAAATAAAGCAGGGGAAAAAAGTAAATATCCCTTATTTAAGTATGTCAAAAGTGCTCAAGGTCTAGGTAACAAGTTAGATAGGGGAGGAAATTTTCTTTCTGCATGCACCTATTGGAACAATGAATTCAAGAGCACTTATATTTGTTGTGGAGATTGTAATTTAATCATGATTTTTTGATAAAATCACGTTTTTTTCCCTGAAATGATTAAATCAATGATTTTTCAAAAATCACAAATTTTTCCTAAAACATCATAATTTTGTACTTCTAATTTTTATTTTCTTTTAATGTTTTTATTTTTTTGTATTTTTCCAATTTTTACCGATTTGATCTTGATTTTTATGATTTTCTCTTTTTCTAGACCCTCATTGATTTAATCCTAATCAAGATTATAGAAACATTGGAACTTATTTCCATGTGAAAGTGCATTTGTTGGGATTATCGAGTTGTGGAATTAGAGCATGCAAAAATCTGTCTAGAGCTAAGAGAAAAGAAATGGGAAAAAAGACCAATGCTTATGTGTAAATGGTGGCTACATTATCTAAAAAAACAAGAATGGAGATATGTTATAGCATAATTTATACCCTTTATATAATTGATGATCTATGTATTTCCCTTGAGTAGCTGTTTCCATTCAAACTTGGTCATTTTCTTAAAAAAAACTATTTTGAATTCCATATGGGACTCTACCTTGTCTAACATGTGTGCAGTCGCGGGTCCACTAATAGTTGACTTGCATATACAATTTAAAATATTAAAAAATATATAACTCTATATATTTTGGGTGGGGTTTATAGGTTACACCAGAAGCCAACCTACAAGAGCCCATGGCGAAACTATTTTCCAATTGAATTTTTTTTTTTGAGGAAGTATAAATACACCTCATGGGGAATTCCTAAGGGAGGAGAGAGAAAGGCATTGATACTATAGGCTATTATAGCTTAGATCAAGTCTAATTATCCCTATGCCTCTTGCACTTCCTAGGTTTAGGAAACGCTTGTTTCCTTCTTTGAGATATTCACCTCCTTTATGTGACATGTTTGTGCATCTTTTATGGAAGAAGATTTTTGAGGTTTGGGATGGACGAAACCGGAGGACAGTTTTGCTTGGAGCCGTGGATGATTTTAGGTGATATTTATCCATATATTTTACATACATCAATAAATAAGCTATGTCCCATTCCTGATGTCATGATATTATATGCCTTTTATACATGTTAATGACCTTGTAATTGTTAATCACATGTTATCTTTTATAAGCTTGTCTGATCTAACCTACTGAAATTTAGGTTATATATGATGTACAACTATTCCATGTGCTTTTTGTTGAGTGAGTTGTAGGTCTTGAAGCATGTGGAGAAGCAGAGTGTTTTCACCTTGTGGGAATGACCTCAAACATATGACATACGAGTAAGGTAATCTCTCCCTAATTTATTAGTTTAAGCATTAGGACCATTAATTTGATTGCTTCTTGTTGTTGTATGCCTTCCGCTCTATTAGGTCCCTCAAACCAGATGATAGGATAGTTTTTCCCATAATAGTGTTGGCAACTCAACTCGGGATGACATCCATTTAATTCCTAGTTTGGGTTGTTTTCTTTGGATTTTGGATTTCCTGACTTATCTGATCACTTTCTCAATCTTGTTGGTACTTTACCCATGGAGGCAAATGCCTCCATCTTCTGGATTGAGCTTGGTTTTTTTTATTTTTACTTGTTTTCTTTTATATATGCAGATTCTAGTGCACACAGATGCATAAAAATATATTTTTTTCCAAAGAAACACACGTATATGCGAGTTTCTTTAGACACAAACACATATACATGCTTGTTGCACATTTCCAATCCATGTATGGCCAACTTAAAATGAAAAAATAATATTTTCTTAGTCCTGTAAAATATTTTTGCCTGCTTTTCATGACTTCTATAGAACCTTTGATATGTCTGGATAAATCTTCTCTTTGTTGAGTATCAATTTCTCTATTTCTTGCTTTAAAACCTAGTCAACCTAGGGTTTTCCTTGCTTGGTGAAGTTTTAGTTTTGGCTGTTGCACCAGGACTTATTTATGAGGTTTTTCATTTTTCTAAAATTTTAGAACAGTGAGCTTTTGTCAATTTTCTCATGTTTGGCCTTGTCATTGCTTCACTTTTTTTTTTGCTTGTTAGCTTGTTTGGTTTTATTTTTTTCTTGAGATTAGTTTTTTTGAAAATCTTGAAGTTGTCTTCTTGGTTTCTTGAAGTTTCTATGATTGTTGTAGTTTTATGTTGTTGGTTCAAATCATTTTCTTGGGTTAGTTACTTCATTCCATTTATTGAGTTTTGTCCTGAAAGTGACATGGTTGGCTTAAGGAATTTGGAGTTGCTTATTGGCTCAATTTACTAATTTGAAGTATTTGGTAGTTTGTGCTTTTCTCGAAGATATTTTTCTACTTCTTTAAAAAGTAAAAGGCTCAAAAAACATTAATGCTTTTTGTTGATTTTTATTTTGTTTTTTTTTCATGGTTTTCATCATTTTTGGAGCAAGTTTGTAGTTTGTCATTTTGGTATTATTGCTTGGTTTTGGGAGAATTTTTGTAGTGGGCTTCTCTCCTTTTGTACCAAGTTGTTTTTGGCTTGTCTCTACTTTTGTATCAAAGCTATCAGACTTGCCTTGTTGAGAAACTCATTTTCTTCCTTATTTAAGTAGTCCTAGATGCTGCATTTGTCATTGGTAGTTTTGCATTAGTATAGCTTCATCGTTAAGCATATTTAGTGTTATGATAGTTTTTTTTAAGTGTGTGAGCATGATATTTAAAAGAAAATATTTTTTTTGTTAGGTAAACATGACTCAGGGTAGAGTTAATGTTGACTAGGGTAGATAGTAGTGGTTTTGGGGCACATGGTTTTGTGCACCCATGGTTTTGGCCCATGGTATTACATGTAATGGAGCCTATAAAAGGCTGGGAATACTTCATTGTAAGGTAGGCCTGGAGGTGAGTGGTGAAGGCTCACTTGGCCAGATTGGCCAAGGTTTTTTGGCCAATGGTTAATGAAATTTCATAGTTGTGTTTAATTATTCTCTTGGTAAATTATTTTATTTCTGCGGTAAATTTCCTAACAAATGGTATTAGAGCCATATTTGGCTTCAAAGGGACACTTTTGCAACCAAGGGTTTTATTGGCCTGTGAAAGGAGAAATCAATGCAGCCTTTTGCAGATCTGGCCATACGGAGGATGGTGTTTCTAGGAAATAGGAAATATCCAATTGATTGATTCCATGGGGAATTCCATGGAGGGTTTCTCAATGGATAAAGAGAACAATGGTGCTACCACAACTCAGATCTGGCGACTAGCAGTGATAAGAAGTTGGTTTGAGAAATTCAGAGATGAGAGGATGTTTGCATGTGGATTAATTAATTGATGAACCATGTATCTGAAGAGAACTCCTAGAGGACTGGCGGTTATAGAGGCTGGTGACCCATGTAATCCGGTAGATGGGTTCTTTTTATATGGACATTGATTTCATATGTACAAAGAGCAACAATGAAACAAAAAAAATATTATTATAATGGAGTTAATTTTTTACATGTAAATGGGCATACTGCTGTAAGACCTGGTATGGCATGCGTACCCCTGGGTAATCTCTGGTAAATTCTGGGTTAGACCTAGGTGATAGGGGGGATGTCAAGTTTACAATTACCCTAGGTAAAAATTTGAGGGGGGAAAAGCTAGAGTGAGCGGTGTTGTCTCATTTAGTAGGTTTGGCTGGATTTAGTCAATAATCCCCAAGTCAAGTTTAAGGGGGGAATTGTTAGGTAAACATGACTCGGGGTAGAGTTGATGTTGACTAGGGTAGATAGTAGTGGTTTTGGGGCACATGGTTTTGTGCACCCATGGTTTTGGCCCATGATATTACATGTAATGGAGCCTATAAGAGGCTGGGAATACTTCATTGTAAGGTAGGCCTAGAGGTGAGTGGTGAAGGCTCACTTGGCCGGATTGGCCAAGGTTTTTTGGCCAATGGTTAATGAAATTTCATTGGTTGGGTTTTTCCCCAGATTTTGGGTTTTCCTGGTTAAACATTGTGTTTATGTTTATGTGATTTGTTGCTTGGTTTTGTATGTGTATTATTCTCTCAGTAAATATTTTATTTCTGCAGTAATTCCTAACTTTTTTTTTCTTTTTAGTTATTTTGTAGAACCTGATTAGAAATATATTCCATCGAAGAAAAAGTTGCATATGCATGTAGCATGTTTCTATTGATATCTCTTTTGGGTCAAAACATCATAAGTTGCATTATAAATTTACCCCTAACTTAAAAAGTAAAGACATTGAAATAAAGTGCTTAATTTAAAAATGAACTAGAATTTTTTGATTTGTCTGTATTATACACCAACTAGTCTAGGTCATAGGGCCTTGGAATACGTGCGTGGAGAGTTAATTCTACAAGGCCACTCAAAATTTCAGACATATAATTTGATTAATGAGTGAAATACAACCTTGTTAATTGGACCGGGAAATCTCTCCTCTAGAGAGTCAAGCGCAAGGGCTAGTGAAGACAACGAAGAGAGATACCCCCTTTCCTATTTGCTGGATCATCACCACAGACTATTTCGCTTGGCGGCTGATATGAATTGGTGTCCATAGTTTCTATTCCTAGGTATCACATAGGTGACTGTGTGGGGTAATACCCATGGTACCTGAGGCAGACATTGTATCAATCTCATTCCTACTTCTAGAGGGTTCCCTTGCGAAGCTTGGGTACCTACACTGGAAAGGGATTTTGTTAGGAGGGCAACACAACTATTTATGTTACCTTCAATAGTAGGTCTGGGGTGTAATTAACCTAGAATATTGTCAAAGGGTCGTTATATTTGGTTTCTTGTATTTTTGTCTCCAGGCCTAGTAACCCAAAGTGGAAATACCTGAAGGTTTATTGATTCCTAAATATTAGGGATATTTTTGTAGAGAGTGCTATTTTCTCCTATATTTCTGTAGCTTTGTAATTTTTTGAATCCACATAAAACATCATAATTATTAAAATTGGTTGATTGATCCATTCATCGATCAAGGAGGATTCGTGGGCTTTATCCTGTGAGTGTTGAGCCTTCTTCAAGAAGGCCTAGGAGCAATTCTACTAGTGATTTCCAACCAGTAGTTGCAAACACATCAAAGAGTGATCCTCTGCTTGGGGCTATTGTTTCTGTGGGTGGTCCTAGTACTAGTCATGATTTAGAGAGGATTGTTGCACTCCTTTATCAAGTCCTTTTTCTAGAAGAAGAAGTTGAGGTGGAATAAATTCCTAAACCTCCAGTTACTCCTTCCTCTCCTCTTTCTCCTAGTTTTCCAGAGGTTCTTTTGTACGTTGGGCCCGTGTCTCAAAGACCGAGTAGCCCTCATATTTCTCCTTATTTTCTTTCGATAGTGTTAGGTCCCCATATTACTAGTGTAGTCCCTTATTTTTATTAGTGTAGCCCCCTTATTGTTATTGTTGTTCCCCTATAGCCCCCATATTGTTATTATTGTTCCCTTACATTATTATTGTTAGGTTGGCTAGGATTATATTGTGACCCCATGGACCCCTATATATAGAAGGAGGTTTTTTCATTTGTATCATCCAAGAATTTTTCATTTATGTAATGTATTGGAGGTTTCCCCCTCAAAGTGGTTGAATTCTAAGGTGTTGATCTCTCTTATCTTCTATTTTTGGAGCTGGTTTCATAACATTTCATATTGGAGCACATTGAGGACTTCCAAAAATTGAATATAAGGGTAACTGATATTACAGAGGAACACAAGATTGATGTCTTCATAGGGACTTTAAGGGATAACATCCAACATGAAGTTTGTGTTTTTGAACCCGATTCATTGGAGAAGGAATTCAGGTTGGCAAGAAAAATTGAATGTAAAATTATGGTGACAAGGACGCCTAGCACTCACATCTATAAAGACGGAAGTATTGCTACTCCTGGACTTCCACAACCTACGAGGTTGACACCACAACAATTGGAAGAAATTATAGCAAAAGGGATTTGCTACATTTGTAATAGAAAATACACGAAAGGTCATAGGTGTGCTAAGAAGAAATTATTTTACATAGATTGTGAAGAGGAGGAAGAAAATGAACAAGAAACTTCAAAAGAAGAGGATATACACCAGGAACCAACCCTAGAAGAAGAAAAAATGAGTGGAACCATATCATGTAACACATTGGTAGGAATTACCACTCCTTAAAATTTAAAGATAGAAGGACATATCAAGAATAAAAATGTAATAGTGTTGATTGATTGAGGTAGCACCCATAATTTTATTCATTGTAAGGGAGCCAAGGAATTGAATGGTTTCCTATACCTAGCACCAGAATGTCAAGTAATGGTTGCAAATGGAGGAACTATAAACTTCTCTAGAAAATTCCATAATATCAAGCTAACCATGGGGGAATATGTATTGAATAGTCCAATGCTTTCCATTCCAATGGGAGATGCTGATGTTGTACTAGGAGTACAATGGTTACAATATTTGGGGACGATAGCTTTTAATTTTCAAGAATTTTTCTTGAATTTTTTTTCGAAAGGAAGGGAAATAGAATTACGAGGTATCACATGGAAGCTGGGAAAGATAATAAGCTCTAATGTCATGAAAAATCTTTTGAAGAAAGAACAACGAGGTGTATTTACACAATTATGCCCACTAGAAGTTCCAACATCAAAATCATCTATTTCTACAGATCTCCAAAAAGTCTTGGAAAATCATTCCAAGGTGTTTGATACTCACTAAGGACTCCCACCTATTCATGATCATGATCATGCTATTCATTTGATTCCCAGAAGTGTTCCTCCAAACATCAGGCCTTACAAATATACTTATGTCCAAAAGAGAAAAATTGACCATACGATTGTACGAAAGTTAGAAGCTAGTATAATTCAACCTAGTCAAAGTTCTTTCTCTGCTCTAGTAGTATTGGTGCACAAGAAGGATGGATCATGGTGGATGTCTCTGGATTATAGGGAGCTCAATAAGCTCACTATTAAATAAAAATTTCCCATTCCTGTGATGGATGAATTATTAGATGAATTACATGGCGCTATTTATTTTACCAAGTTGGATATTTGTTCAAGATATCATCAAATTAGAATGAAGACTGAAGATATTCCGAAAACAACATTTCAAACTCATGAGGGTCATTTTTAATTTTTGGTCATGCCTTTTGGGCTTACCAATGCACCTTCTACATTTCAACGGTTGATGAATTTCATTTTCAAACCATTCATAGAAAATTTGTGCTAGTATTTTTTGATGGCATACTAATCTACAACAGGTCTTGGAAGGATCATGTTCAACATGTTGACAGGGTGCTCAAACTATTGGAGGAGAAAAAATTATATGCAAAAACATCCAAATGTTTGTTTGGAGTATAAGAGGTGGAATATCTGGGTCATATTGTATCTCACGAGGGTGTTAAGGTAGACCCTAACAAAGTTAAATCCATTAAGGAATAGAAATTCCCCACAACCATAAAGCAATTGTGAGGATTTGTCGGGTTAATAGGGTATTATAGCAAGTTTCTTAAGAATTATGGGAGAATATTAGCACCTATAACAACATTATTGAAGAAAGATGCATTCTCATGGACTCTTGAATCAACTAAGGCCTTTACACATCTTAAAGAGGCATTGTGCTAAACATTGGTCTTAGCTACGCTAGACTTCACAAAAAACTTTATTGTGGAATGTGATGACTCAGGAAATGGAATTGGTGTTGTGTTAATGCGAGAAGGAAAACCCATTTCTTTTGAAAGTCATCCAATCAAAGGAAATTATTTACAAAATGCTATTTATGAGAAGGAAATGTTTGCAATACTACATGAACTAAAGAAATGGTGACCTTACCTAATGGGAAGGCACTTCAAGGTAAAAATTGATCATGATAGTCTTAAACACTTTTTGGAACAAAGACTATCTTTAGAAGAGCAGAAAAAATGGGTCACAAATATGTTGGGTTATGAATTTGAAATCATCTATAAAAAAGGAGAGCTAAATGTTGTTGCAGATGCACTCTCAGGAAAGGATGAAGAGGTGGAAGCATTTCTTTGTGCAATTTCTATTATTCAACTAGATAAAATAACCGAGGCAAGAGATGAATGGATGAAGGATGAAGAAGTTTGGACACTCATTCAAAATTTGAAGCAAGAACCTAGTACATATGATACATTTAATTGGAAAAATGACTCCTTATGGTACAAATATCGCTTATATCTTTGTAAGAATTCCCAAATAAAACAAAAGATTATTTTGGAATTGCACACTTATCCTTTAGGAGGACACTTAGGATTTTTAAAAACTTACCGCAGGTGAAGAAAGAATTTTTTGGATGGCCTTAAATCTGATATTCAAAATTTTGTGGTAGAATTTTTGGTTTTCCAGCAAAATAAAGTTGAGACAATTAAGACCTCATGTCTTCTACAACCTTTATCCATTCCAAGTCAATGTTGGGAGGAGATTTCAATGGATTTTATTACAAGTTTACCTAAGTCCGAAGGAAAGAGTGTCATCATGGTGGTAGTTGATAGAATTACCAAGTATGCACACTTTTGTACATTATCTCATCCATTTAAAGCAAGTACAGTTGCTACTGCATTTATGGAAACAATTCCAAAGCTACATGGAAACCCAAAGATTATGGTAAGTGACAAAAATCCCATTTTTACTAGAAATTTTTGGATTGAATTATTTTCTTTTTTGGGTACTCAACTAGCTCATAGCTCATCTTATCATCCTAATTGTGATGGTAAAACTGAGATAGTGAACAAATGTTTGGAAGGATATCTTCGTTATTTTGTATCTAATAAACAAATAAAATGGGTCAAGTGGTTACCTCTGGTGGAATGGTGGTATAACACTTCCTTCCATACTACAACAAAACTGACCCCCTTTATGGCACTTTATGGATATCATCCACAATCCATCACATCATATTTAAGAGAAAATTCTAAGGTGCAAGAAGTAGAAGATCACATCAAGCATCAACAACAAGTTCTCCAACTCTTAATGGATAACCTCAATTTGGCACAAAACCAAATGAAACAACATGCAGATCAACATCGTAGCGAGATTATTTTTGATGTAGGATACTAGGTATTTTTATGGCTACAACCATACAAAAAAAGTCCCTCAAGAAAGCTAAGAAGGATAATAAATTATCGCCAAAATACTATGGTCCTTACAAGGTGTTGCAAAAGATTGGTACTATGGCGTACAAATTGGAGCTTCCTTCTTCTTCGCGAGTGCTTCCAGTTTTCCATGTTTCATGCTTAAAGAAGGTTATAGCTGGAAAACTTCCAGTTCAAACAATATTTCTAGAACTTGATGAGGAAGGAAAAATAATATTGGAACTTGAAACAATCACGGAAACAAGAACTCGAAAACTAGGAAATCGATCAATTTCAGAGTATCTCATCAAGTGGAAGAACTTACCCACTTAAGATTTTACATGGGATGATGAGAATTTTATACAGAAGCATCTAGAGCTACTCAAGCATTGAGGACAACACTTTTTTAAAGGAGAGGGGCATGTTAGGTCCCCATATTACTAGTATAGTCCCTTATTTTTATTAGTGTAGCCCCCTTATTGTTATTGTTGTGCCCTTGTAACCCCCATATTGTTATTATTGTTCCCTTAAATTATTATTGTTAGGTCGGCTAGGATTATATTGTGACCCCATGGACCCATATATATAGAAGGAGGTTTTTTCATTTTTATCATCCAAGAATTTTTCATTTATGTAATGTATTGGAGGTTTCCCCCTCGAAGTGATTGAATTCTAAGGCATTAATATCTCTTCTCTTCTATTTTTGGAGCTGGTTTCATAACAGATAGCCACAGCTGGGAAAACAACTTTGGCTATGAGCACTTTGAGTGTGGATACTCCTCTTTTGGTTGACGTAGGAGGTACAATTTCTATTTCGACCATCACTCCTAGTGCTGAAATTTTTGGCTCTACTTCCATTCCGTTTATGAGTGGGGGCACCCAAGATTTTTCTTCCCATTCTAGTCCCTTATTTTTTGGAACGGCTTCTAGTGCAATTCCTTTAGTTCTTTTACCTACCCCTATATCGATCTCCACACCTATTTCTTCTATGACTAGTGGGTTAGCTTCTTTTAAATATTTCCCTTTTGGAAGTGCTCATTTTCCTCATTCGAACCCTTCCTCAGGTTCTTTAAATTTCTCTGCACAAGGTCAAGGTTTTAATCCTTTTCTCAGAGGCCATAGCTCTAACTATTTTCAAGGTTGTAACCCTTCTTTCACAAGGTTGGAAACTGGGAACAAGTTTTTGTATGATCAGTAGGGGAATGTTCCTTTATCCTCCATAGGTGCTTCTTAGGCTTTCTCTTCACTCGCTAATGCTTGGAACCTTTACCAAGGAGTTTCATCTTCATTTAACACTTCGATTGGGGGAAATATCCAACTGATTCTAGGCCACAAGGTTTCTCTTATGGTTTAGATTTTTATACGAACATTCCATGGCAATCGGGTGCCTTAGAAAATCTAGGTTATTCTTTTCAGAATATTGGGAATCCTTCCATTGGTGGATGGAATTATTAATCTCCTCCATGCTTACCATTCCTAACAACCCTAAATTTACAATATTTGTTGAAAATGACTAATGATATTATTCGATACAACCCAGTTTGGCCTCCGGTCCCTTCTAAACTTCCATTAGATATTCTCAAATTTGAGGGGAAGACGGGTGAGGATCCAAGCGACCATGTCACCACTTTCCACTTATGCTGTTCATCGAACTCCCTCGTCAATGATTCAATTAGGTTGAGTTTATTTCAGCCCAACCTAACTAAAACACTATTAAATGGTACATTAAGCTTACTAGGGGCACTTTTGCTTCGTTTGGTGAGTTGTCTACCATGTTTTAAAACCATTTTCAGTCATTTGTGCGATATGATACTGGAAATGAGCTTCTGGCTAATTTTCAGCAAGATAAGGTGACACACATTTATTACCATATTCAGGAATGGATGAGAAGGAAGAGGCTCATTAAAGCCCATGTTCCTAATAAATTCCTTCTCCCAATGGTCACTCAAATCTTTACTACTAGAAATCTTGAAGTATGTATATTTTCTGGGGTATTCTCTGAGGAGCAAGCTAGCATTAGAGCCCAGTAGTTTGAAGTGATCTATTCTCAGTTTGGGATTCTTAATAAGATTTTATGTGATGCTCCTCATTCCAAAGTGGATTTAGCCAAACCAAATCCAGGTCATCATGTTCACGGGCTTGTTGGTTCAATCGATAGTGGCACAAATAACATTTTGAATCAACTGCAGTAGTTTTCTCTACAATCTTCTCCTTTTATTCAGGCTACATCATCAGTGTCTGCTCCTCCCCAACCCTTAACGGTTAATGTTGTTCAATCTTCTAACCCTAAGGGAAATCCAAAATCCGATGGGAAGAAGAAGGGATAGAGTAACAAGAAGAAAGGTAAGGATGGGAAACATTATGCGAACAAATCCAACGATAATGTTGGAGAGGGTAAGAGAGAGAGAAAGAATAAAGTCAATTTTCCATGCAAGTTATACACTAGAGACAACCTTACCCATATCTCCCCTAAGACTCAGGATGCTCAATGCTTGTTAGCTGAGCAGGGTTCCTCTAGTTCCAAGGCTATCCTGACTAACCATTTTCCCCAAGGGAAGTAAATTCTCACTGGCACAAATGCAATTACTAGAGCTCCCACAAGGGGCAACAAGGAACGAAAAAATTATTAAAATGTATATATGGTGAGTGATGATCTTGATGTCACCACGAGATCACGTGATTATGGTGAATATGAGTCTTCAAAGGCTAAAGGCACTGCTGATACTTCAAAGCCACTCCATCTTGAGAGGCATGCAGTCTAGCTTATACCTCGCATGTTGAAAGGTTCTGCTAAGTGTTTGATAATCAACCCTAATGCCAAGGCGGCCCAAAACTACTCCATTGTAGAAGATGTGGCTCAGAGTCCTTGTGCTATGTATACATTGGAGGTACTCCAGTTGTGCCCAACACAAAGGATTGTGCTCCTCACTATGATCAGGCTGATAGATCCAAATAAATATCTTATGATCAAATTCGATATGTAAAATCTTAAGAAGAGACTTCCTCATCACATGAATTTTCAGATCAAATCTATGTATCAGAAAATAAATATTTTTTGAATGGTAGTTGATGAGGGTGCTTCGACATGCGTCATGTATATCTCATGTTGGAAATCCATTAGATCTCCTTAAGACATTACTTCACCTACTCTTCTCACTGCATTTGATGGTCACTCTCAGGCCAGATGGCATTTTTCCGGCTTTTCCCATCTATGTTAGATCTGAGACTTTTTTGATCCATAGATTAGATAAATGTCTTTTCTAATTAATCACGTCATTAGGATTTGGTAAATTTGTCAATATTGAAGTCGAGATAGTTGATGTGAATTTGGAATACAACCTTCTATATGGGTGGAATTGGATTTATGAGATGGATGCTATCACTTCATCATTATTTCACATCATGTGTTTTCCCCATGGAGGGAGGATTTTTACTATTGATCATATGGAATATTCTCAGATACATCCAAATGCATATTATGACTCTTCTCTTCCGTTGGTGAATAATTCCAAGCAACCTATGGAGAATTAAGGGGTCAGAATGTATACCTCGTTCATGGGTAACTTTTATCTTTCACCTCCTTCCATTCATATCAATGCTATTTCATCCTCTAGGGCTCCTACTCGAAGAGAGTTCTTCCGAACTAATTATTTTTAAGATGCTTGGACCTTACCTTCTACTACTATCACATTAGAAGAAGGTCAAGTGGGTGGAATGGCATTCCCTATATCTGCAGCAGAGATTTTTTATTAGTCTAGTGTTGAATTTGCATATTCTGATCTAGTTTATCTTTTTCTTGAGGATTGGATGGATATGTGGCTCTAGCTTGGACACCTAATTCATCTTCTGATCAGGACTACCTTGATACCGTTTTAAGATATGAGGAGGCTATCCTGGAAAAAATGAATGGTGTGGAAATTCCGTTGGATGATTTGCATCATCTATCCTATTTTCTACTACATTTGCAAGAGGTTGAGTCAAGATTCTCTAGTCCTCTGTCTTCTGGTTTTGTTCACTCGATCATGAACCCTTTGGCTCCAGCACAATTTTTTTCTGAAGGGAATATGGATGTCATATCTGAGATGATCTCGGTGAACATTTCCAAGAATCCCAATGTTATAGAGAATGTTTTCATAAGAGCTTAATGTTCCCCTGAAGACATTCAGGCCTATAGTAATCTCTTTCAAGAGTTTAGTGATGTGTTCGCTTGGTCTTATGAGGAAATGCTTGTAACTGATCCATCTATTATCGAGCATGAGATCAAGACTTATGAGAATTCTAAGCCTATATGGTAGAATATTTGTCTGGTCAACCCTAGGAAAGCCAGAGCTATTAAGGCTGAGGTTGAGAAGTTGATTAAGGCGGGTTTCATATATCCCATTCCTTTGACTGAGTGGGTTTCGAATCCAGTGCCTGTGGACGAGAAATAAGGAATGATCCATGTCTACATTGACTTCAGGGATTTGAATAAGGTATGTCCGAAGGATAATTACCCCACACCATTTAGTGATCAAATTATTGATGAGTGTGCGAGGAATGAGATTTTCTCCTTCATATATGATTTCTCGCAATACAATTAGATTACCATACGTTCGGAAGGTCAGCACAAGACTGCTTTTATTTTCCCTTCGGGAATGTTTGCATACAAAAATATTCCTTTTGGCCTTAAAAATGTTGGAGCTACTTTCTAGCAGGCCATGGCTTATGCTTTCCATGATATCAAGAATATCACTGAAGATTATTTGGATGATTTAGATGCTCATTCTCGAAAGAGAATTGATCAACCATATAATCTTTGACATATTTCTGAAAGATGTTGCTATTATAAAATTTGGTTGAACCCTAAAAAGTGTGTTTTCGTCGTCACATCTGGTCGGTTTTTGGGATTCATTGTGTCTACTGAAGGGATTTAGGTAGATCCCTTCAAGGTTGATGTAATAGTTCAAATGCCTCCCCTGTCTTCTGTTCATTAGCTTCAAAGTCTTCAAGGAAAAGCCAATTTATTGAGGTGATTCATCATTAAGTATGCTGAGGTTATTAAAGTATATATGAGATTGTGGAATAGTGGAATTCCATTTTTGTTGGATGACTTTGTCAATTTCTTGTTCGATTCTTTGAAAAATACATTGACCTATGCTTTGTTATTGATTCCGCATGATTATAGCAGAGAGTCCCTTTCTATCTCGCCATGATAGAATCTACTATAGGTATGGTTCTAGATCAGGAGGATAATGATATTTGTGAGCATGTTATTTTTTATCTAAGCCAAGGCTTAGTAGGTTATGAACTGCAATCTTCTCCCATTGAGAAGTTAGCTTTGGAAGTTTTCCATGTTGTCTAGCAACTTAGGAATTACATTCTCATTCGCAAAAATTATGTTTTGGAAGCGGTCAATCTGTCTCAATTTTTTCTCAGTGGGTGAGTGATTGGGGGCAAATACAATTGATGGATTTTCATTTTTCTAGAGTTTGATCTCGAATTCATATCTAAAAAATCTAAGAAATCATTGGTATTTGCAAAGATTATATCTAAGTTTCCTTTTGGAGATAATATTATTTATGACGAGTTGTTCCCCGATGAACATATTTTTCTCATTTTTCCACAACATCCTTGGTATGGGGATATCATTTTTTATCTCCAAACTACGAAGTTTCCCTCGATTTTTCAAAATATGAGCATAAAAAGTTGAATCACTTGGAAAAAAGTTATATTATTATCAGTTACACTCTGTATCGTCACAGGGTCGACTCGATCATTAGAAGTTTCTTAAATCTCAAAGAGGCTGAGATTGTGCTGAATGATTGCCACAATGAATCTTGTGGTGGTAATTTATCTGGGATTGCTACAAATCAAATGATTTTGCATGTCGAATGTTTTTTGCCTTCGATTTTTAAATATTGTGTTGAGGTGGTCAAAAAATGTTATCGTTGTCAAGTTTATACCTGGAATATGCACACTCAACCAGCTCTGCTTTTTCATGTTATCACTTTCGATCTGTTCACTATGTGGGGAATTTATTTTACTTCTTGTAACGTGCCTTCGGAAAAATGTTACAAGTACATTATCACAGCAGTGGACTACTTAACCAAGTGGGTCGAGGCTATGCCTACTTTTTCGAATGATGGTGAAACAACAACCCAGTTTCTGTTCAACCAAGTCATTTCTCACTTCAGTATTCCCAAAGATATTGTCACTAAAATGGAAATCATTTTATGAACTCCATGATGGCTGAATTGGCTCTTAAATCAGGTTTCCGACAGGAGCATTCGTCTCCGTATTATCCTCAGGCCAATGGCCAGGTTGAAGTCGTGAATAAATCATTAAAGGTTATCCTTCAAAGGAAAATCAATAGATCTAGGTCTAATTGGCATACCATTTTATATCATGTTCTTTGGGCATACCAAATTTTAGTTAAGACTACAACCAGGTTCACTCATTTCCAACTTATTTATGGTTTGGAATCAATCTTTCCTGTTGAGTGTGAGATTCCTTCCCTTAAACTACTTGTTGAGCTTCTTCCATACACTTCATGTCTCGAATAATGCCGTGTCTATCTAAAACATATCGATGAGTAGCGCTAAGATATAGCTACGATTAAAGAGGCCCATAAGAAAAGAGTAAAGGTGAATTATGAATAGGCTATAAAACCTAGGTTTTTCTCTGAAGGTGACCTCGTTTTGGTCTACGATCAAGACAAGGATTCCTTGGGGGTAGGGAAATTAAAATCCATGTGGTATGGCCCTTTCATTTTCAAAAGTGTCCTTAATAAGGGAGCTTATTATTTTGTTGACTTTGATGGAAATGAGCTGGTGGAGCCTAGAAATGGGCTCTATCTTAAGAAGTATTATGCCTAGGCATTTTCCGAGCATTCTCTTTGGTTGTATATATTGTATTTTTCTACATATCTGTCTATTGATTCTGGTGTGACCTTGATTTTTTTGATCTAATTTGTCAGGTGTTTATGGATGATACGAGTCATTTTGGCTTTGCCAATGGTGCTAGTAGACATATCTAGAATCTTGATTCCACAGCTTGGGTAATCTACTATCCAACCAGTCAGTTGTTAATCTCAAGGGGCATATGTATTGGTCCTGCATCGAACAATGTCGTAGAATATACTACTGGGACCAATATACCTTCAGAGGCAATTTCTCTTGGTATTGGTTTTTTAGTAGAGTACTTGGATTCACAACTATTGGTTTCATAGTTGAATAACATCTATCGTGTCAAAGATCCATTTTTATATCGTTTATTTATGAGAGTGTGTTTGTTGCAAAGATCATTTAATTATGTTACATACATTCACATTCCACTTTCAAAAAATACATTTTCATATTCATTAGCTAATCAAGAAATCGATTGGTACATCAATCATTCATTACATTAAATATAAAAAACATCAATATATATATATAGATATATCATACTTATGTGTTAAAAAATATACAAAAATTAGACAATTATGTCCTAAAAAATTGGGACTTATGCCTGATCATGTCCATCATAAAAAAATATCAAAGTCATCTGGTCACCCTAAAAATTCTATGTCTGTGGGCGCTGCCCTGGATAAGTGTCATGGAAGAACACCATGGCAGTATCGACGTGGCGTAATAGTCACATCCAATCACGTGGCACACTGACCACACGTATCTGAACAAGCTCAAGGAGGTCTTATACTGTAGCCATAGGGACATGGTAGGTCAAACCCTCCAATTTAATCTGAATGGCATGGAGAACTCTGCCAGGGTCTTCTACAACATTCTCAGCCTCTCTTTAGCAGTACCTGTGCCTCGGTAAGCCATTAGTTCTGGCTAATCCAACATATATAACATGGTTAGTAAAATTGCAATTCAATTTTCCTATCGAAAATATTTTTTTCAATTTCAAATTTTTATTGAAAATCCAAAAAAAATCAAATAATGAAAAATCATTTAAATGGAATCTTACCAATTTCTCCCCATGTAGCTGCAGGTGGTAAGGGCAGATCAACATCTCCCTTGAAGTCCATGCTAGCATAGGGGCAATCCTCCATGGTGATCACTTTTTCTCCCCACCACAGGAAGAAATCATCATCTCAGGTAGTTCTAGCGACCTCGCCACCCCTTAGCATCTTCATTAGGTCAATCCATCATGTTATACATGGATCTCATCGGTTGCTGATAGTAGAGATCACTTTTGGTCTAAGCCCTCAAATCCTCTCAAAGAAGAATGTAGACAAAATGGTCCCATAAGATAAATGTTTAGTTTTACTCTTTTTGATGGAGGTTAATTGTTTCTTCAAATTCGTCAACAAGGCAGTGCACCAATCATATAAATTAGTCAATAAATCAACAGCCAAACTCATGTTCCCACATGACGCTTGGTGCAATGAAGCTGACCCGGCTACTCTAATTATGGTGAAAATAGGATTTTTCATGTGCAACCCTTGCACATCTCTAATTGGGATATGGGTCCCAACCTTCTAAGTACCCTCATCAAAATATCTGCGAATGTAATCCTCAAATTTCACCCGTCCTTTTGGCTTGCCTTGTAAATTTACTGGATCTCCCCTTCAATAGAGCCCAGTCATAAAATATCTGTCTTCAATCTCGATCCTTGAATTAATTTGATAAATCATGAAACAATCCTCCTCCGGGTCCTAGTAATTGATAAGCATTTCAATAAATTTGGTATTTGTTTAAATATTTGGCATATTAAAAAACTTGAGAAATCCACATCCTCAGAGTATATCTAAGGATAATTGGTCCTCTTTTACCTCATTTTCAATTGAAATATGCTCCCTCTCTCTCCAGCTGATGATGATCCTGAGTCAATTCATCAAATTACCCATTATATTTTAATTTTAAAATTTCACTCTGCGCATACGCAAGTTTATTCTTATTATGACATAGGTTTGAAATTATGAACCTGCGTATACGCAGAGGGTTAATCTAAAAAATTAAATCATATGGTAAAATTGAAATAAAATTACTTGAATTGATAATAAAATTTATTACTAAGATGATTGAGAAGATTACCTGCAATATTTGAACTGATTCGGCTAAGAATTGGTTCGGATTGAAGTTAGGGATTCTTTTCTCCAGAGCTCTTTCTCAAATTCACCAATTCACAAATGACCAAATGTGAGTTCAAAAGCTGTATTTATGCCCAAATTTTTTATTTTTTTTCAAAACCCACTAGTCTAAATTTTTTTTTTTACTTTTTTAATTTGTCGAAGACTTTATGACCTTTTGGCTTGTAAGTGTTGGAATAGGTTGTTTTCAAGTCCATTTTATATTTTCGAGATGATTCCACGACTACTTCGATTCCATGACTACTGGCCTATCATGGCATGCATTCTGTTCAGAACTAGCATATAGGATAGAGAATTCAATTTTTGTTGCACTTATGCATACTAGGCTCCATACTAAAATCTTGCCATAGGGTCGACCCCATCATGTTATTATTATTAAACCATTTCCTCTCGACGGCTTATAAATCATGATATGATTGTAGAGCCATCCATTACATGGGATTCTAAGCTAGATCCTCGCTAGCATATGTCACCCATGCTACAAATTGTGTAGGCTTGGGAGTCCTCTTTAGTCCCACCATGATTTATATGACAATGCTTCATTCTTCTTCTTCTTCAAAATATTTTAGGCTTTATACCCTATAGGATCCTATTTTATTATTGAGTTGTCTTTCTGAATTGAATATTTACCATTTGTATATATTGGATTTAAGACCAACTTCACTTGGACTTGCGTATAAGACATCCTTTTTACTTGGTCCTTCTACAAAATCAGGCTTGCAATCACTTAGCTTCTGCAACTCGACACCTTTTTCCCATGGAAAAAGAATTCCTCTGAGTGTCATTTATCAGTGTCACCACCTTTCATTCAACATAGGATTGTTCATATCCCAAGAACTCGGGCATATTTTCATCGAAATTCATTCTATCGACTATACTATAGGCATTCTTTTATTCATTTTCAGGATTTCAAAATGAAAAAGATAGAAAAAAAATATCCCAAAAAGAGGGATCGGGACATTATTTCCATATTTTATGGCAAATAAGAGTCAGTTGTGTCATCCTTGAATAAGGCACAAAAAATCTAAGCATTTTTTTCATTTTTGGATGGTTTTTAGTTTGAATTAGGAGAAGACATAACCTTGTTATTGAGTCAGTACTCCCCCTATTTGTTATCTCTTCCAATCATATGGATGGCTTGTTCATGCCTCCTTCATGACAAACTTATACAAAGTTATCATATTTTTCCATAGTAAAAATGAGTCGTGCTTTTGTTCAAGGGAATTAAACCTCAGTCAGCCTTTTTGTGGTGTCTCTTGACCCATTATTTAGTCGGTCATCCCCGGTCTATCAGATTCTTTTTCTATCACATCATCTATTTGGTCCTTTTCTCGTGCTAGTTTGACAATGTCTCCATTGACTTCTTGCCGACGGGTTTTTCTCTTATCGACTTCCAGAAATTTATATCAGATAAAACCTAGAGGCACATCCTGGCCCTATTTACATTATTGATAGGTGACCTTGTGCTTAGCATTTGATAAACATCATGGGTCTTTGACTGAGTGGCTTCCCTTGTGTTTGAATTCAGCTTTCATTATGACAGCTAGGATTCATGCAGTACATTATTTTCCAGTTGAACGTATCGGTGGATTCCTTGCCTCTTTGTCAGCTTTCATTATTGGTTGTTTCAAAGAATTTCTTCCATGCACTAGCTACATTTTATGCACAGAAGAAGTGTGCTTTGGGTTGGTTACTTCTCTTTTCTTCGTCTGAATCCTTAGAAATTTTTGTCTCCAGGTTACACTCATGTTGGATTGATGTAGGATGCCTTAATGCCTTCCTTCCAGCAGATATTTTCCCATCGACACTGACATATTTCTCTGGGAATAAATTCTAGAGTCCTTTTGTCAGTACATTAGGATTTGTAGTCATCTGTGGCAGATTCCTTCTCTATCGATAAGGAGAATACATCAATGTCTCCTGATTGGTAGATTCTATAAAGTGTTCAACTTCAACTCATTCATTCACACTTGTTAGATTGTATTAGGGTACCTTGAATCTCATTGTCATTATCAGTGAGTTGTATCACATTTGTTAACGACATACATCAATGACCCCTAATCAAATGCTTTCTTACATGGTCGACTTCAACACTTTATTCCCATTATGTAGAATTGTACGATAGTGATCAGTGAAGAGCTCAGGTTTGCATCAACATTCTTTCATTCACTTTGACAAATCCTTTAGTTTTTCTGCCAATGATACCATTCATGCTTATATGTTTCAGTTCATTACAACAATGTTATATATGTTGGCACCCGAGTTGCGTGTAGTACCACTTTTCCACCACTTATGATTTGGTAGTTGGAGATTCAGTTGTGATTTCAATGCTCAGATACCATTGCAGCATCATTTTTCAGTCTTCTATATGTGATAATTTAACATGATTTTGATATGTACTTCCAAGTACTGATCATATGATTCACTAAGTAATTTACAGTTTCTTATATACTTATATACATATTGGATCCGCTGCATACTTGTTATGCAGACATGCTTCACTTTCACTGAGCATGACTATGCCCACCTCAGACACGGCTTGATTTCTAATTTCTTTCACTGATTTTTTGGTAGGCTGAAATGTGGTGATGTCCTCCCAAGTCCTCGCAAGCTTCTTTCTTATGCAAATAATACATTTTGGCCACCATGTACCCATTTTTACCTCATATATTAGGGGGCATATGTTATAGCATCATTTATCACCTTCATATAATTAATGATCTATGTATTGGCCTTGCGCAACCCTTTCCATTCATACTTGGTCATTTTCTTAAAAATTAATAATTTTAACTCCATACATGACCCTTCCATGTCTAACATGCATGCAATCACGATTCCACTCATATTTGACCCTCGTATCCAATTTAAAATATTAAAAAATATATAACTCCTTATATTTTGGGTGGGGTTTACTGGTTACACTGGAAGCCCACCTACGGGAGCCCGTGGCCAAACTATTTCCCAACTGAAAAAACTATTTTGAGGAAGTATAAATACACCTCATGGGGAAGGCCTAAGGCACGAGAGAGAAATAAATTGATACTATAGGCTGTTATACCCGAGATCAAGTCTAATTATCCCTGTGCATCCTACACTTTCTAGGTTCAGGAAACCTTCGTTTCATTCTTTGAGATGTTCACCTCATTTATGTGACATCTTTGTGCACCTTTTATGGAAGAAGATTGTTCAGGCTTGGGTTGGATGGATCTGAAGGATGGTTTTGCTTGGAGTCTAGATTATTTCAAGTGATATTTATCCAGATCTTTTACATACATCAATAAATAAAATTTGTCCCGTTCCTGATGTCATGATCTTATATGACTTTTATACATGTTAATGATATTTTAATCCTTAATCTCATTCTATCTTTTATAAGTGTATATGGTTTGACCTATTGACATTTAGGATATATATTTTGTACAACTATTCTATGTGCTTTTTCTTGAGTGAGTTGAAGGTCTTGAAGCACGTGGAGAAGCAGAGGGTTTGCACCTTGCAAGAATGATCTAAAATGTAGGACATACAGGTGAGGTCATCTCTCCCTAGTTTATTAGTTTAAGCATTAAGACCTTAGTTTGATTTCCTCTTCTTGTATTCCTTCCTCTCTATTAGGTCTGTCAACCCTGAACTTAGGGTATTTTTTCCTGCAACAAGATCCCCTTCCATTCCAATGGAAAAGAAATAGAAAATTTACATTTGAGATATTTGGTGAGAAATAGAAAATAAAGGATGTGGCACTTGTTCCAATCAAAAAGATATTTTAGCAAGAGAGATGAGAAATGTTTGATTTCACCATTTCCTTCCTCTTCTGTTTGAATTCGATATCATTTAATGTTGCATGTTCAACTTTATTTATTGAGATATGCTAAGATCTAACTCAAGGGGCTACATCATGGTATGTTCCCCCTAGGTTAGGGAGGCTTAGAACCACATTATTCACTAAGGGAAAGAAAGAGGTGGGTAAAATGATTGAGCCAACTATTAAATAAATTGTTTCTAATGGATGGAAAAATCCAACATGCCACCCACTCATCAAATTTATGGTGTCTTCCTTGAATCGACATTTTTTCTTGAAATTAGTGGATGCACTTGGAAAATACAAGCATGCACAATATATGGGTGATTTTTTCATAGAACTTATTGAAGATGTTGTTGTTTATTATTATGTGAAAGTCATTATAGACAATTCACCTGTTAGCAAATTTGATGGCATGATTGTGGAAGATAAATATCCACAATTAGTTTTTAAGACATTGACTTGTCCATTCCTTGAATTTAACACTTGAAACCATTGGTTCTGATGTGCCTTGGATTAGAAGTGTTATTAAGGATGCATGGCATATCCACGAATTTGTAGATAATAATAGTAAAGCCCTCACAATATACAAAGAGTACACATATATATCATTGGTGAAGATTGTAGATACCCAATTTTACTATACATTTATCATGCTTAAGAGGTTGAGAGAGGTCAATACCTCTCCCAACGCCATGGTTATTTCAAATTTTTGGTCTTTTTGGAGAAAGAAATATCAAGAAGCAAAAAAGAGTGTCAAGGAAACACTTTTAGATGAAGCTTGGTGGGAAAGGCTAAATATCAATATTAACACTATGGACCCTATCATTTCTTTGCTACATTTTTCAAATACATACCAACCTATCCTAGGAGAGGTTTATGAGGGATGGGATTCCATGATTGAGTTCGCCAAGACCATTATTTTACAGAGTGATTTCCCTAAGTATGAGACATCATTGGAGGCCTTCACGACCATGCATGATATTATTTTTATCAGGTGGCACACAAATTACACAAATTTTCTTTTTTTGGATCTCTCATTGAATCTGAAATATTATAGCCATGAGTGGATGAATGGTGGACATTCGTGCAGATTCCCTCCTCACATGGATGGTGAAACTTATCAAGGGAGGAAGGACGCATTAATATATATATTTTAAGATAGATAATCCATCCATGAGATGGAGGATGCCTTTGCATAGATTTCCATCGGCTCTTGGTGATTTGCAAGTTTTGATTTGATTAGACACATAGGGACTAAAAGCCCTATTCTTATGTAATACCCTCCTCCCACATTTAACCAAACTAAATGGCCCACAAGGTAAAAATGTGATGAGAGAATAATATGATATGATTAAACTACCCATCTACAGTTAAGGGAGTGGAATCGACATAATGAAACCAAAATTACCTTACACATATGTTAAAAAACCTTCCAAAACCAACCAACCGTTCCATGTAGCCAACCCCCGATAAAAATTGACATTTCACTAATCTAGACCCTGTTATGAAGGTAAATCCTCTCTGCGGACAGAGACGATCCCTCTAGCCCTAGGGTGGGTCTAGTAAGAAAAGGACATGATAAAGTGTTGCTTCCTAGTTAATGAATGAGCAAAAGACACAGTAGATTGACCTACCTTGAATCCAACGTTGTCGATGTTGCAAAAAGAGTAGTAGCCTCTCGCTCTTGCCTTGGAAAATCACAATCCATTCGCTGTCACACTCAAATAACTACACCTAGGACAAAGAACAAGAACAACATATGATAGAATATTTTCACTCACAACTATTATCCAATCAAAGAGGGCTAAACATATCGCATCAAATAAAAATCACAACACAATAGTGGTCATGTATATAAATGAATATAAGGAAGAGTACAACCGATGCTTTGACGTCGCAGTCTCCTCCAGCGTGGTTCAGAGGAAGCGCGTCTCAAATGTTGGTCAGGGAATTTGGACTCAAGCTCTCTTAGAAGTCATCGACTTGAGCTCTCTCAACACAATATTTCTTATTCTATCTTCTCTAGCAACTTAGATATAGTACGTACAATTCTCCTAGTTCAAATATTCAGCCGTTGAGATAGCTCCTACTAAAAGAGATAGTTTCTTTTATAGAGGAAAAGGAGGAGGTTGGGATCCCTATAAAGGTGGGAGGGAGTCCTAACCTTTAGGAGAGTTCCAAGGGAGGTGGAAACTATTAACTAAAGGAAGGAGTTCGTGGTTGTTTTAGTCCAACCACTCCAAATGACTCATCCCCAAGGTGGTTGGAATGGAACCTTCACCTCTATTTTTAAAAAAACATTCCATAAAAAGCCTGGCATGAGTGTCTAACTGAAACAGAGCATCAACTGGCATGGGCTTAGTGTTAAATTTCCCGCTCGGTGTGAGGGTGTAATGGGATACTCGTGCCAAGGAAAAAATAGGGATTTTCACAACTCTACCTAGGGAAATGTCAACAAGAAGAATGTTGTTTTCATCAAAAGGGATGGAAGGATGGTATTTACAAAGCATGACACTAATTATTGGTCACATAAATGACCCTCCAATGTGAAATTTGGGGATTTCAGGGACAGTGACAAAATGTTGTGTAACAGATACCCCCTAAAGCATGAAGTCTAAGAGAGAGGGAGGGGTGAAATGCTTTGTGAGAACATGTTAAAACCAAACACTATTGTCAGAAGAACTGCAATTAGAAACACAACTGACATCTGTGAAACATGAATCATTTTGCATGGGCACAACCATCCATAATAGAGTATATAAAAACTAATATCTGAGGTATGGATGCAGCCATCCAATAGGAAGGATCAATAAATAGACTCAGGTATGGTCATATCCATCTAATCAAGTGAGTCATGCAATAAGTCATAATAATCCACAAAAATCTGCAGCCTAGAGTTTATTAGACAAAACGCAGGGTCTTGCTCTCCATCTTGACCCGAACAAGTACAATTTTGAGCATGTGAATATATGAGTTGAAGTCGAACATGCAGGAAAATCGTTTGATTACTAGCTAATGATGAAAGTTGTTAACAGACGTGAGAGAAACCACCAACGATGACAATGGCCCTCAAGGTACGAAAGATACAATCTACGGATTGTGAAAAATGATTTGACGTCGAAGATTTGCATAATCACTCGATCAACGGGCAATGGTGTGAACCTTGCGTCGAATGTGAAAAACCTGCCATTGAGGCATGCAAGCTCCAAGGTACTAGAATGGAGTCTCTAGATCAAATTCCTAGATAATGAGTTGAAGTCGATAGGAAGTGACCTAGTCGAAGGAGGGCCATAATGTTTCCCACATCATCAACTTGAGATAGAGGAACATGATGAAAGTGTATTACAACCAATAGGAGATCAGAGGAAGGTTGACAACTGCAGAGGAAAACTTCTCTTAGACATATCAATAGCACGATACTAGATTTGGCAGTAATTGACATCAAAGGATCTAAGGTCATGATGACATGGAAAAGAGCAGATGAGAGGTTAAAATAGATTACACAAACCCATGTAGGGAAAATTGACAAAATGAGATGTCCCCAACCTGACACAAATGTAGACAAGTGCCATGTTTAAGAGCGACATACTGCCAACATAACTAAAAATTGGTTCCATTTTCCCCCACCATTTCTGGCGAGTACCCCAATTATTATTTTTTAAAACAATCTTGAAGGGGATAGCATATGCTTGCACTATAATTTTTTCCTTCAGACAAATCCAACCTAGTACATTTTATGAGCCCTAGGAAGGAGGAACTCAAATAACGTCATGGTGATGAAGTCCAATGTCATCAAGGTTTAACGAGTCTAACAAGGAAGAACTCGACATATTTTCATGTTTAGAGAGTTTTAAAAGAAGGCAAAAAAGAAAACTCTAGCAGTCCCTTTTTGTAGGTAGTCTCATAGATCTGAAAAGGTAGAAAAATGTGTCTAAGAGAACCTCTTAGTCGTGATAGGCTAAGTTATTCCTTTTTCGTAAATAATCTAGCCTAGCCCGAAAAATGGTTAAACGTATACTAAGCAGATATCATTTCGCAACCATTTAACGAGTTCAAAATGACAAGAATCTCGGTAATATTTTCAATTTTAGAGAGTCAGAAAAAGAGCTGAAAGATGACTGTAGTAGTGACCTTTTCATGTTTTTACCGAGTCTGAAAAAGTATAAAATATAACTCGTTACTTCATCATTGTCACATGAAAAACCTGTTTCTACACAAGAGACATGTGTAAAACCAATTTCTCGAAAATAATATAATAAAATAATAAAAAAACATGTCTTAAAACCTAATTAGGGTTGTGAAAAAGTTATAAAATGCCAAAAATGATAAAAATAATTACTTTTCACTTTTTACCTCTTATGGAGCAATAGTTACCCATTTCACTGTGCAATCTTGCGGCGACGATAGCGACCAATCCAGCAAACCAATCAAAAATCTGTCAACTCCAGGTAAAAGCCGAGATCCCTCTCATCATTTTAAGTCATTTCTTGCTACCTGAAATGTTCAATTTCGAATTTTGGGGGAGGAAATGAAAAAATTAGGGCCTGGTGGTTGGCGTGAGTTTCAGGCACGAAGTCACGCCAACTGCCCGATTTTTTACACTATGGCGCGCCCATTGGTGCGACTGTTTGGGAAATAGTAGTGCCAACAGTGAAAACCATTTCTAGGCAGAATGATAATAAAATACCCCAATTATTTACAGATTTGAGGTTCAAAATTGACTAATACCACTCATATTAATGTGTCTACAGGTAGAAAGAGGCAAAATGGTCATCGAATGGAAAAAATGGGAACATAGTGAAGAAGATGAGCTGGCCATGGAAAATGAGAGAGTCATGGAAGCTCTCAGAAACTGTGGTCTAGAAAAATTCTTCCTAACACCATGTCTCTAAGCCCAACCAGAGTTACTATAGTATCTGGTCAGCATATGGGACGAAAATCAAGAGAAGTTCATCCTTTGGGATCAAGAAATTGAGATTGATGTCTCTAACGTGTATTTCATCATAGGATTATCATGGAGGGGAGCAGCACCAATCCTAACTGGCACCCAGCCCTACATGGAAATCATGACCATGGTGATAGACAGGGTATGTCCAGGAGCGCAAAAGGGATCAGGTAATGGGAAAGTTGATATAAAAACTATCCTAGATTTGACACTACGTGTGGTGCTACATACCATCACACGGGCTGCGAGATCATGGGCACCATACGAAGAAAAAAGGCACAGTTTCTTCTTTCTATAGACTGCATGGCACTGACCACTACAACTAAGCAGAGGCCGTGATAGTAAACATGAAGCTCCAACTAAAAAAATGCAAGAAGACCAAACTAAAACAATTTAGTTATGGATCTATTCTGGTATTATTCTTCTTGGAATGACTACCCATTTTTCAGTGATAGGAGGTCATAGTCCCGACACCACCAGCGAGAGAACCACAGATGGCTTGATGGGCAGCTCTGATGCCAAGGGGAGGGGACAGTCAACAGATGTCCTAGATACCGGAATTTTTTTATTGGCTCCATCGACAACTGGTTGTCGTGGAGGACTGGCCCTACTCTGGTACTAATTTCACTGATGATTCAGACCTTCCACTCCCAGAGGGAGAAGATTGGGATGAATATTTGGGTGAGATTCATTTTTTAAGTTTTATAATTATTATGATTTTTTTATTTATGCATGTTCTGACATTATTTCCATGCAATTGTAGACGTTGGCCTAGAGAGACCTACCATCATGTCACTAATAGTGAGGTGAATACCTCGCGATTTCGACCCTCAAGGCGAGGGCGGTGAGGAAGATGAGATAGTGTGCAACTTAGAGGGTATCACACGAGGAGTCTCAGATTATGCACATTTTGACGATGTTCCTCGCGCCTACCAGAGACATACAGTAGGGGTCCCCAGATGAATTCACCGCTTGCTGAGGTGGCTAGTACGGGCAACGACATGTTATCATGAGCACCATGCTGATTAGACACCTAAGTTTTATTTTATCTGCATATTTGAGAAACATGATGTCTCGGGATGAAACAGAAACACATATATATTTTTTGAAGTTATGATGCACACAGTTTCAAACATGCGATATATATATATCTATTTCCCTACATGAATCTTTTACATATGATGATGTTTTTACAAATTACGTAAATGTCTATCTAATACAATGTTAGCCATTGTATCAGTCAATGTGCTCATTCGTCTAGGAATATGTCGATAGGTAATAAAATCAAAATTTATTTCCAACAAATGAATACATAAATACAATCTTAGAATGTGTGGATTTCTAACTGAATAATGATTATTGAGTTGCAGAATGACAAGCTATGAATCTAGATTTATAAGCAATGTGCATATGCCAAGGTTGATTACCTCGGTTAATAGCTCAATAACAACGCTATATTCAGTGACGTTGTTTGTAGTTCATCCTAGACAAATACATTGCAGATCTATCAACTCACCAGTAGGGTCATAAATTACCGAGGCTGTCGAAGACAAATTCCTGGTACTGCGGGAAGCACCATCCACGAAACCGACATAAGGGGTAGTAGACATCTACATGATAAGAAAGACCCAATAAGTAGAACAATGCTCAAAAAGCACACCAAACCAGAAAACATGTACAAAAATGAAAACAACACATATGTACACCTATTACGCATGAATGACTCACGCATAACATTTTTTGAGATACAACCCATTTATGGGTTATTCAAAAGGATGACCTTCCTAGTCAATTAGCTCATAGGCCCCATTCTGCAACACATGTTTAATGATGTAGGGTCCATGCCACATACGTTGAAATTTCCCTACCCCTAGCTTATCACGAGCTTGGTCATACAAGAGGACCAAATCTCCTTCAACGAAAGAATGAGGAGAAACTGACTAATCCAAATGAGCTTTGACCTACTTTTTCTATGCTTCAATAATGAGAGCAGAAAAGCGGCAGGTTTCATCTAGCCTTTCTAAATAAAGGAGACACTCTTATTTTGGTGAAGTATTTGGCAGTAATTCAACAACCAACTTGAGTGAAGGTATTTCACATTCAATCGGGAGAGTAGCATCCAGGCCATAAACCAATTGGAAAGGAGTGAACCCGGTTGCATTCTTAACTGAGGTTTGGTATGCCCAAAGAGAGAAAAATAACATGAGATGCCAATTTGATTTGTGGATCCCAATCGTACGTTGAACCATCATGGCAAGAAATTTATTCACAACTTCAACTTGGCCATTGGCTTGAGGGTAGTATGGCGTTGAGCTGTCGTGACACAGACCCAACTTAGAAGTCAACTCCACCACCATATAATGCCGAAAATGGGAACCATGATCGGTAACGATGGCTTGAGGGAAACCAAACCTAGCAATAGTGTGATTAAATATGAACTGAGTAGTTGTCTTACCATCAGCGGAAAGTGTAGGAATTTCTTCGACCCATTTGGTGAAGTAGTCCACGGCTACGATAATATAAGCATGCCCCCCGGCCAAGTGAGGGTTACACGTCATAAAATTGATGCTCCACTTTGCAAAGGGACCAATGGTAATGATAGGATGAAGAGGAACGGGTGGCACACACAACTTGCATTGGTAAATTTGGCAATCATGGCATTTACGAACTGCGACAATAAAGTCTTTGGAAATAGAAGGCCAAAAATAACCAGGACAAATAATGTTCTGTGCAGTAGCATAACCAGACATGTTATTGCCATAGGCACCACTGTGACAATAATTCAAAGCTTTCTCCACTTCCTCGAGAGTCAAACATCATCGGAGTATGGAATCGACTTCAATACTATAGAGAGTATCTCCAAATATATGATAAGGTTACGACTGATGGTGGATGCATCAGCGGGCATCCTTCATCAATTCAAATCTAAAATATGAAGTTTGGAGATAGACGATGATATCACCATACCAAAGATTGAGGGTGCTAATCAAGAAAAGTGAATCATTCGGTATGAAGTCCTCAGAATGAGAAGGAGTGGAGTAAGAAGGGAGAGTACAAATTAAATCAGCAAAAACCAATGATTTATTATATTTGGCAGTAGTAAATTCCAAATAAAACTCTTGGAGGATGAAAATCCACATTGAGTATTTGCCCCAAGCAGTTGTCGAGACAATATGTAGGTCATGGGGTTGCATTCAGAAATCATCGTCACTGTATGCAAAAGGATATAATGATGAAAACGTTGAATGGATTGGATAGCAACCAATGCTCACTTCTCAATGTGGGCATAACACATTTCAGGGTCGAGAAGGTTATGAGACAAGTAATAAATAACATGCTCATGACCGTCATCATCATCTTGTACCAAAACCATGGCAATCGTGCTGAAAGTGGCAGCTAAATAAAGGGAAAAATCACGATGATAATCTAGAGGGTGCAGGAGAGGAGCATTGACCAACAATGTTTTCAACGCATTGAAAGATTTCTAAGTGATCTCATCCCAGTAAAAAGGAACTCCTTGTTTTAACAATTATGTGAATCCTTTAGCTACTTTAGCATAGTTAGGTATAAAACGGTGAATAAAATTAGCTTTCCCTCATAAAATATGCCACTGACGCAATTTGGAAGGAGAGGGGAGATTGATAAGCCTCAACCTTGAGAGGTTCCAGGTGAATCCCATCTTTGGAAATGATAAACCCTAAGAGTCTAGCGAAAATGATGCGGAAGACACGCTTGTGTGGATTAAGCCGAATGTTATAGTGTCCACAATAAAGAAAATTTTTACGAAGATGGTCAGGATGGTCTCTATGCTTAGCTGAATGAGCTGAAAGGTCATCTAGATAAGGTTGAACTATGTGGCGAATATTATGAAAGGCATAATACATTGCGCGCTGAAATGTGGCCCCGACATTCTTCAAAGCAAAAGGAAGCTTCTTATATGCAAAGGTACCCCGAGGACAGATGAAGGCAGTATTGTGTTGATCAGTTGGGAGAATTTTGATATGATTATAACCCTAAAAAAACATCCATAAGGGAAAAAATCTCACTCCCGTCATAGTCGCCAATGATTTCATCGATGAAAGGAGTAGCATAATTATCCTTAGGACAAGCTCGATTGATATCACGATAGTCAACACAGACATGAATAGTGCCCTATTTCTTGTCTACAGGAACAATGTTAGAGACCCATTCTGTCAAGGGAATTAGATAAATGAAACTAGCTTTGAGAATCTTTTCTAATTCTGCCTTAATGGTGGTAGCTTTACTAGGATGCACCAGATGAAGACGTTGATGAACAGATTTCGAACCCGGGTAAGTAGGATTCTCATGTACCATGATGCTAGGATCAATGCCAGAAATTTATTTGTAGGAGCATGCAAAGTCTCATGGAATTCATGAAAAAGGCTAACATAAACTTGCACTTCATCCGAAGAACAAGTAACCCCAATATGGATGTTCTTGATGATTCTCGGTTTAATGGAAATGTTGATAGGCATCATCTGAGTGATGTTACTCAAGTTACCATCTGAAAAAACATCATGGACCTAAACAGTTGTTTGAAGTAGAGGAGAAGGAACTTAAGACGAAAAACATTCAAGACAGGTAGACATGGCCCCAAAGCTTAGTAGAAACGAGGAATGATGATGACCATCATCCCACGGTAGATCATCAAGAGACAAGGATTCCACTATAGCCTCATTGCAAGGAAACACTTCTTTCAAATGATCTGGTGAATCAAAATCACCAAGCCAAGGGGATTGATAATAGATGTCAAGAGTCATGCTCGAAGGAGCAGAATCAGAGCACTGAGTGTCTGATGCAGCAATGAGTTCACAATAATCAATTTCAATCGGACTTAACGACATTGAATCTTTGAAAAAATCAGTCTATTCAGGAGAAGGGATAACCCAGGGGTCATCAGTACTAGAAATCATGTTGACCTGAATAGTATTCGGTGGTGGAAGAGGGAAAACACCCATGAGGGCAGGATCCTTGAAAAGGCCTAGCCCTACACTCTCACAGGGAGTAGATATATTATCCACATACGGAATGTTATTCTCAGAAGAAGAAGTAAAAAAATACAATTGATCAACAATAATAATCTTTCCTTTCTGTAGGAACTTCAAAACACGAAAGAGAGTGGATGGAATGCATAGCATGGTGTTAGTCCAATTGCGTCTGAGGAGAAGATTATAAGTTTTTTTTGCATCAATGTCTTTGACCTTGACATTGACTCTCTTCCCTTCTAACGTGATCAATAAACTAGCAAGAACACCAAGAGGTTTAGATTCTCTTCCATCAAATGCTTCAAGGGCATTGGGTGATGAGGTAAGATCTAGAGAACCAATGGCTTTCCAAAAAGTATATGACATAGCACAGGTGGATGCACCCTCATCCACTATGGCCTGGTGAATATTAAAACCATTTATATTAACTTGAATGATGAGCGCAATTTGGTGCGGGAGTCGTGGGACGAAATTATCTAAATCGAAAGCAAGCAAGCTAGTATCGGCAGGATCAATCCCACCTATCAAAGATAGAAAATCCTTTTTTTACGATTGAAAACTCTGAAGTACTTCTAGCACAGACATTGTGGATGGCGCCTGAGCCAAATCCTCAACAATGCTGTAATTCTGAGTGGCACAGGCATTAGGATTGTACGAAGACTTGTGGAGCACACCTTTGGAAGGTGGTTGCATAACGGATTCAGTGTTAGGTCGTTCCATCTCAAGAGGGCCAGAAATAGGAGGAGGAGGAGGACCATGAGAAATCTCTTTCCCTGCTTCCTGATGTGAACCAGAATAATCTTTTGAACAAGTAGAAATAGAAATGGGTGCAGAACCATTCATCATGAAAACTTGTGAACCAGATGGAGTAGAAGAACGAGGGTGCTCTACCATCTGATTCTAATAAAGGAAAGGTTCTTTAAGAACGGCTAGAGCTCCTTGGGTGCCTTTGAGCAATCGACTCACTTCAGACCGTCAAGGATTGTCCTTGGTGAAGTGCTAATCATCACAAATCAAACAATGATAATTCGGTTTGCGTTGAGAACTATCAGAAGAACAAGGTTTTGGAGAATCCTGTTTCGGGGTATCAGCTTTGGCCTCACCTTTACCCTTCTTCTTACCTCTGGAAGTGTTATTTGTAGGATTGGCCCGAATAGCATTCACTTCTGTGGGTTTTCCATAATTCGAAGTTGATTGAGAAGCTACATTATTGGAAGAAGTACACTTCTGCTTCCCAGAGTTAGATGAAGGAGACTTCTGAGAAATCTGCGATATGGAACCAATAATACCATCAATGGATGGAGTTGTTGGCGGTTTTGAAGTTGTAGGTTGAGGAGCATCAGGCAAGATATAATACAATGCACCAGACTGAGAATACACGAGATCAAGGTACTAGCTTGTTCCTCGGTTACATATGCCCCAATAACAATGTCTTTGGCAATCTGATTGATAAAGGAGGTAGTGAACGAATGAGTCAGAAGTTGATCAGGTATCTCAAATTTGATCATGCAAAGACGACGCCGCCACTCATGAATATGATCCGAGATATGAGTAACTCAGTCCTATTTCAATGAAGTGAGGAGATGCAACCCGATCTCATAGCGGATCGGTAACTGAAAATGTGTACGGACTACCATGGCCAAAGAATTGAAATCTTGAAAAACTCCATGAGACAGCGGAATGTACCACTTTGCAGTGGCACCTGTAAGAGTTCGTTGGAAAAGATGAAGACGAATAGAATCGTCAACCCAAGAGTTAGAAGAACACCACAAGTGGTAATTCATCATATGGGTTTGGGGATATTCTCCAGGTTTACCCTCAAATTTAGGACAATCACCAGGAATCTTGGCCAGAACCGGAGGCCAATATGGATTATGAAGAATAGGATCATTTGTCAACTTTGACACATCGGGTAATTCCAAAGTAGCAATAAATGGTAATTGAGTATTAAAATTCATTGGAGGTCTTTGATAAGGACATGTGTGTACATTACACCCAGTCTGAGTGGGATTATGTCCCCATATATTCTATCCCAAAGGATTTGGATCATAGGGATTAAAAAAATGATAATTATACTGATACTGGGGCTTAGGACCAGGATATTGAGTTGAAGCAGGCCACTAAGGTCCTTGCTGAGTAGCATAAGGATTCTACTGTGGAATGTAAGTATGAATCTAAGGTTGTTGATACATAGGTTGATTTTGAGAGTAAGGAATCTGAGGTGTGCTCTATACTGGTTGATATGAGGCTTGAGGGTAATAAGCGCCCTATGGTTGCGCAGGTTGACCTTGCGAAGTGGGTTGAGTAGGCCGCTGAGCAGAGTAAACAGGTAAAACCAGGTGTGGAAATGAAGGAATCTATTGGTGGGCAGGTTGGAACGGTTGGTGAGCTGGTTGAACTGGCTGTTGAAATGGTTGTTGAGGGCCACCAGGTCGACCTTGTGGGAAATGTTTTCCTGATGGTTGTGATGGACCAGGTTGTCCCTGATGACTAGGTTGACCCGGAGAAGGACGAAAGGGTTGTCCTGGTTGCACAATATTTGGGCCATACTGAACGTGCGGCTTGTGATTGAGGTGCAACAGGTTGTCCTTGTGACGGATGATTTTGCCCCCCAAGAGTAGAACAGGATCTTGGTTGATTCCAAGGTTGACCTGAAAGACCAGAGGGTTGTCCATGTTGGACCAAAGGCTATCCCTGTAAAGGTTGGCCTTGTGGACCGTATGGTTTTCCTTGTGGACCAGAAGCAAGGCCCTGCTGATCTAAAGGTTGTACTTGTAAGCCAGAGGGTTGCACAAGAAGAGTAGGTCGGAGATGAGTAACAGTCTGATAAGGGTCATAAATAGCCCGATAAGGATCAATAGGAAGAAAATAGTCCAGATTACCATACACATCATAATGGTGTGGATAGATATATACGGGATTACCAATAGCATCATAGTGATGGAATTGAGGATAGCAGGAGCCTGAGACTGCTAAGAACCCTGAGAACTCTGATGCTTAACAACAACCAAATATTATTCAAAATTAAGACCACTAAGAATCACAAGAGTAGTGGAAACTAAAATAGAAGCCACACAAACCGTTGGTTGAACTAGAACAGATGTGACAGTAACTGATGAACTAGGAGTCAAATGTGATAGCCCCAATGATGGTATGAGTGAACTTGGAGGAGGACTTGTTGTACTGGATTGCATAATGGAAGCAATGCCAAACATAATCTGACTCAGAGATATATATCCAAGTGGAAGTGAGACCGACGGTGGTGAATATTGGGTGGAGGCACAAGAGAGATCTTCAGGAAAGAGTTGATATTATCCTGTATAAACATGCTTTCTTTCGCTTCCAACAGAAATGGAGGAATCCATATTTGAGTCCAAGGTAAGATCTTCGAAAAGACTACGGGGAATAGAAGGTGCTGCAGCAGCAACAAAAGGCGATCCAAATGTAAGAGGAGGAAATTCTCCTTCTTCCCCAAAAGCAGACGAAGCACTTGAAGGAGGCCAATGGAATTCAATTGGCTCGTCAAGCGAAGATCGAGTGGCAAGGGGTTGAACAGATGGAATAATAGGCTGTGAGAACTTGATAGACCCAGTGGATTGAGGGGTTTTGAAAGAAACGTCCGAAAAGAACTACCACTAGGAGGTAGTGAGGACGACGAAACTCGATGTTCCTCCACTTTGATTGTATATCAGAATAGGAAGGAAAAGAGATAACCAATCAAAGGTACCAAAATCAAGAACTAAGGAAATCAATCTGATCAAGTAACAAAATTTTAATGGGCATCTAATCGTAGGTGATTAATTTTATAACAATGAAACCAAAATTCACTTTCTCATGTTTTGAGAGTCGAGAAATAGGAAAAAGATTCCTCTAGTCACTTTCAATTTGAATAGAGCATGAAAGGACAAGTGGTCGATGAACTCTTCTCTTGTTTAAAGAGTCATGAAAATATCGAAATGACTTCTCAGGAATTCTAAGCAAGAGGGTGTACCAGGTTCCTGTGAACTGCCATATACACCTTGGTGATCAAATGAAACAAAAATGACCAAGGACTTGACGTACGTACAGGTAGTCTCCCCGAATGTTGTGTTCAGTTTATCATGGTTACAAGGCGGCAGACTCGGATTCCTATGGATAAATGATTTCAAACTAGAGGGGTATCCCTTTATATACGCGACGATACAGGGAGCAGAAGTCCATACTAGCGCTGCCTGAAGCCAAAAGGTGAGTGACAACTACTAGGTTTTAAGACGCTGGAACATGTCTCTAGCCTACACCTCTAGAAATATTCCATTAGGTTCCAATGTTGCCTTAGGTTCATTGAGTAAATTTTAAAGTTAATCTTGAATTATGTTTCAATTTCAAGGCCCTATCAACTTCCTAGATGCAAACTATATGAAAATGAACATCATTTCAATTCGATGAATGCTAGTTATAAGAAGGATAGAAACCTTTCAAACAAGAAAATAAGGAAAATATGTGACGAAACTTCTAATGCCTTTAATGCAATCAATTGAAAACAAAATTCCTTCCTAGATTGGAAAATGCTAGTTATGTAAAGGAACATTTCACTTTTGATGCAACAAAAGAATGCAAAGATATTTTTTGAGTTTTTGAATTTTCAATGAAATGAAGCACACATTGTACTAATTCAATCGAAAATGAAATAAAATCTAGTTTGAGTTTTGCAAATGTAAGGTTTTTAAATTGAATGACTCAACCAAAGCGAAACAAACAAAAAAATGTGCAAGCCAATGGAGCAGACTTTCAATCAAAAAAGAGAGTTTCCAAAAGTGACCCAAACAAGCAAAGTAATCGATGCTCAAAGTATTGAAGAAGAAGGACTAATTGAAAAAATGAAAAGACCATTCAACTAGAAAAACAAAAGGATCAAGAAAAACTCAGTCTAATAACTCGGAACGAGACTGACAACAATCAAAGAGACTTGTTCCCAAACAGAAGGCTTGGTCTACAAGAACACTTAGAAACCCTAAGGTCTTAAATGACACCAACAAGAAAATGGACAAACGACTTAGGGAAACAACTCTACGATATTAAACACAGTCTAAAAGGCGTAAACACGCTAAAAAATAACCTAGAAGCAAGAACAATTGACCAAAACACTCATTAAAGAGGCCAAACCAAAACCAATAGGGGTTGGCGCAACTGTAAGGTTGTAATCTGCACCATATAGAGGTTGGCACGAGTGCTAAAAGAGAAACTAGCACCAATCGGCAGAAATTTCTAGACAAAAACTGTGCCAAGCTATATAGCTATGGTAAAAGGAGGAAAATACATAACCTAATGAGCAGAGGTCAACCTTAACACTCTGGAGCTGAACAGACGATGGAAACTCAACAAAAGAACAAGAAAAAGATAGTTAACTAAACAAATAATTGAAACTAACTGACCCAAAAGGATGACATGACAAACTCGCACTGATCCCCAGTGGAGTCACCAATTTTTTATGAAGGTAAATCCTCTCTTGGGACAGAGATGGTCCCTCTAGCCCTAGGGTGGGTCTAGTAACAAAAGGACATGCTAAAGTGTTGCTTCCTAGTTAATGAATGAACAAAAGACATGGTAGATTGACCTACCTTGAATCCAACACTATTAACGGTGCAGAAAGAGTAGTAGCCTCTCACTCCTACGTTGGCAAATCAAAATCCATTCGTTGTCATGCTTAGATACCTGCACATACGACAAAGAACAAGAACAACATACGACAAAATAGTTTCACTCACAACTATTAGCCAGTCAAAGAGGGCTAAAAATATCGCATCAAAAAAACATCACAACACAATAGTGGAACCAAACAGTAGTCATGTATATAAATGAATAGAAGGAAGAGTACAACCGATGCTTTGATGTCGCAGTCTCCTCCAGCGAGGTTCAGATGAAGCACGTCTCAAATGTTGGACAGGGAATTCGGACTCAAGCTCTCGTAGAAGTCATCAACTCGAGCTCTCTCAACACAATATTTCTTATTCTATATTCTCTAGCAGCTTAGCTATAGTATGTATAATTTTGCTAGTTCAGCTATTCAGCGATTCGGCTAGCTCCTAATAAAATATATAGTTTCTTTTATAGAGTAAAAGGAGGAGGTTGGGATCCCTAAAAAGGTGGGAGAGAGTCTTAACCTTTAGGAGAGTTCCAAGGGAGGTGGAAACTATTAACTAAGGGAAGGAGTCCATGTTTGTTTTAGTTCAACCAATCCCAATGACTCATCCCCGAGGTGGTTGGAATGGAACCTCCGCCTCTATTTTTTAAAAAAAATTCCGTAAAAATCTTGGTGCAGGTGTCTAACTAGTACAGAGCACCAACTGGCATGGGCTTAGTGTTAAATTTCCTGGTCGGTGTGAGGGTGTAACGGGATACTCGTGCCAAGGAAAAAATAGGGATTTTCACAGCTCTCCTTATGGAAATGTCAACAAGAAGAATGTTGCTTTCGTCAAAAGGGATGCAAGGATGGTATTTGCAAAGCATGACACTGCTTATTGGTCATAGAAACAACCCTCCAATGTGCGAGTTGGGGATTGCAAGGACAGTGAAAAAATGTTGTGTAATAGACCCTTAGTCACTCCCATGATAGACCATGTATACAACTGTGGCCTTTGAGTGACTTCTACAGAAAGGAATGCCAACAACTGTGGAATTTTTCAAGCGGTTTTGTGCTTGCGACCTTAGATTCTGAGCCACTCTTTTAGTGCCAAGTCTCAGGACACTACCCAAAACTTCATGATAGCTTTATAAACTAATTATAACAATGGAAAATTTATACTAATATAATAGCTGATGCATGTATTTTTTCTGACCCCTACTAGCCATGACAACCATTTCGTCAAACATGTCAGAAATACATAATCTATAGGTCAAAACAACATTTATGAGCATAGGGATGTCATAGTTATTTCAGATTCATAAAGAAGCATTGTTACTATATCACAATATCTGCATTGTTATCTATGACATGTATTCGTTGTAAATTCATTTTATAATCAAAGCAAGATGAGAACCATACATCAAGCCTACCATAACACATATGCATAACAAACATATAACCAATCGAAATAATGAGGATATAATAGCCATAAAAGCCACATATTAACCAATATATTTACTCATGAAATATGAAGGAGAAGAAGCTCTCATTACTTAATGTAAATGCAAATAAATTTAGTGACTTCCACGAACCACCTGACCATAGATTGGGATGAACCAAATATTTCTTTCATCCAATCAACCCTATGACATATTTTAAACATGAATGTGGGACTAAATCCAAATGAATATAGGTTTCCTCAGGCTTTACCACAATCCCCATCAGATCATTAGGCCTTAAACACACATGAATTCCAATGTATTTCTCTAGGCACACCAAGAGAAATTTTCCTACCTCCTAGTCTCTAGGATTTTACCATATATCATGCCATTCACTGATTGAGGATTATTAGGTGTAATAGAGACTCCACCCTCCAGGATTTATCATATATCCCACCATTAACTAGTCAAGGATTCCTAGGCCTAATCAAGAGCACACACATCTAGGTTTTACCTTATATCTTGTCATTCACTACTTAAGGATTTCTAAGCCTATTGAGGTACACAAATTCATCTTTACCGCAATCCCACCTTCTCTAGTATAGGGATTCATAGGACTTGTGTTCTTTCTTTCAGAGACCACCCCACTCAGTTTCAAAAGAATCTCACAACCTTGCTTAACCAAATAAAAGAGAACCAATAACAGTACAACTATTCAAAAATGGCAAGGCAAGGCTAAATAAAATTATCACACCTAGAAAACCCATGCCAATGATAGTAAGAGAACCAAAAACATCTATACATGCACCATGCATGCCAAATCTAGTAAGGAAATCACACATGAAATTTGACACATGCAAGTAGTCCATATTTAGCTTCTTGATCATGTTCTGCCTTCCTTGATGATTGTTTCCCTGTGCGTTCTTTGTCCTTCCTTTGATTTCCTTGATCCAATTTTAGAGCACTCCAAGAAAGCTCTAAGTTTCCAAGAGTATGAGAGAGAGAGAGAATAGGGAGAGAGCTCCAAAATTGAACTAAGAAAAGGTATCAATTGATCCTTAGAAGCCTTTTTATTAATGAGGCCTCTAATTTCTTCAATTTTCCATTATTTTCCTTCATTTTCCTCCTCACAAGAAACCTGTGACCTTTCACCTTCCTTTTCTCCTAATTTTTATTATTTATAAATAAAATGCCAAAAATGTCATTTTGTGTTTCTAAATCCCTTTCCATTTACTTTGTTAACTTCCTTAGCCATAATAAACCAAATCAACAACCACATTAAGATGTTTTTCCCAACATTCGTTTAGGAATACAGGTCCCATGAACGTGTTTATTATTTTTATTTATTAACTTTATTACATGAAATTTTTGACAAGGGATGTTAAAAAACCCTTCCCCTTGGGAGAACACCGTCCTTGGTTTTCAATGACATCTACAACAAAAATTAATACTAAAAATAAAAAAATACTTCAAATGGAGCTTTATAAATTAGCTCGTTGTAGTATTTACAGTGATCATCTTGCTGAGAAGCAAACCAACATGAGAAACCTTACAACATGAAAACCATAATGACATGACATCCATACCACTTATTGGGGCCGTAGAACATAGGTCAAGGAGGTATCAACATCCATATACATATATACATATACCAAAACATCACACTAATACAGATGCCAAAACATTCTCTCAAATAGCGAATAGATAAGGATACATAGCATGCATTTGATCCACTATCTCCCATGTAGCTTCATCATGCCCTAAGTGATTCCATTACACTTTAATATACTCAATTACTTGGGTTCGGAGCATGAGAATCCTTCAATGTAAAATACACTACGATTCTGGCTAGAATTCTCCTTATGGTTCCACTTGCAATACATACCAATAAATCACATGATCAACATATTTAACATATTTATTAAGCAATGAAACATGGAAAAAATCATGTAATTTCATTGTTAGAGGTAGTGCAAGTCAATAGGCTACTCGCCCAATCCTTTCAAGAATCTCAAAAGGTATAAAAAATGGAGGTGCCAGCTTGGCACATGATCCAATCCTCAAGGATATATTCTTAGGCTTGATGTAGAAGTACACATGTTACCAAAACTGAAACTCCTTAAAAAACCTATTCTGATATGCATAATTTTTACATTTGTCCCATGCTTCGTTTAAATTATTCTTGATTACCTATATTTCATGTTCCATCTCTACCAAAATATCTAGTCGTACCAACATCTTGTTCAGTGGAACACTCCAACTGATGGGCATATTACAACTCCACCCATAGAGTACCGCAAAAAAAATCATCCTTAGTGAATCATCATTCCCATTTGTGTAAGAAAATAGAACCAACAGAAGATAATCCTACTATATCCTCTCTTGATGTATCACATATATCCTCAACATGTCCTCCAATATCCTGTTGACCTTATCTATCTATCCATATGTCTACTGTAATTAAATTGCACTAAAGGAAAAATCTCTCCCCAAACATGCAGAAAAGTATTTACAAAACATATAATTGAATTTAACATCCTTTCTGATACAATATTCCCTAGAACACCGTGTATACTCACCACATCTGCGATGAAAACCTCTACTATATCATTAGTTGAATACGTAGAACTCACTAGAGTGAAGTGCACTACCTTTGTCAACTTGTTTACCATGAAAATGATGGAATCATGTTGTCTAGATGTCCTCAAAAAACCTATTATAAAATCCATGGAAATAACCTACTACTTCCACTATGGAATTGAAATCGGTTATAGTAGTCCAACTGGGTGCTTACACTATGCTTTCATCTGCTGATAGTCTAAAAATTTAACCACAAACTATGCCAAATCCTTCTTCATATTTGGCTATTCATAAAACTTCTTCAGTGTTGTCAATGTCTTATGGAGTCTTGAGTGACCTAAATATTGTTTTGCAGGAAATTCTCACTAGATAGTCTTCAAGAGCTCACTGTTGTTTGGCACATATATCCTATTTCGAAATATGATCAAACCGTATGTTGTAAGATGATAATCCACATCCTGCTCACTTGTACCTTATTATAACCTATGCATAAGCTCCATGTACCTGTCAACTGGCTGTCCGACCTATAATATGTGATCTTGTAGTCCTGTCACATAAGAACTCATTGCTTATATATGATTCACATGTATCCCACTATTAAGAGCATCTGCAACCCTGTTCTCTATACCCTTGATGTACCTGATCCCAAATTTGAACTCACTGACCATGGCCAACCATCTAGGTTTCCTAGAATTTAGGCTCGGTTGGTAAAATAGATACCTCAATCCACTATGATCACTCATCAATACAAACCTGCTTCCAAGAAGATAATTCTTCCACATCTTCAATGCATGGATGATCGCTACCAACATGAGATCATGTGTCAGAATATTTTTTTCATGCTCATTTAGTGACTATGACTCATAACATACTACATGTCCTCACTTCATAAGGACTCTACCAATTTATCTGTTACAATCATCCTTACACACCACAAATTCTTTGTCCATATCTGCAATATTTAACATTGGAGCATTTTTAACAACTGCTTCAATTGTTTGAAACATTCTATACATTCCTATGCCCACAAAAATTTATTCCCTTGCCTATAATATCAGTTCCTCATGAACCCCCTATAGTAACCTGCTAGCCCCATAAATAATATTACCTCATCCACATTTCTAGGAGGTTACCATTCCATGATGGCCCTTATATTTTCTAGATCCACTGCTATTCCTTCCTTGGAAATAGCATGTCCCAAGTAATGTACCTTAGTCTGAAATAAAATGCATTTAATGAGCTTAGCATACAAATCATGCCATCTCAAAAATATCAATTCTATTTTTAAACATTCAACATTCTCTTCCTCATTCTTAGAATATATCAACATGTCATCAATGAATAAAATAAAAAAGTTGTCAAGATAAGGATGAAACACACTATTCATCAAGAACATAAAAGTAGTTGTATAATTAGTCAAACCAAATGGAACTATGAAAAACTCATATTTCCCATACCTAATTAGAAAATTTGTCTTGTAAATGTCTTGTTCCTTTATGCGTACCTGATGATATTGTGATCGTAGATCAATCTTCAAGAAAATTGTTACTCCCTTCAACTAATCAAACAAGTCTTCAATCCTTGGAAATGGATACCTATTTTTTATGGCGACCTTGTTCAAATCCTATGATTAATGCATAGCCTAAGAGTATCATCCTTATTGTTCACAGGCAACACTGGTGCACCCCACAATGATACACTTGGCCTAATGTATCCCTTCTCTAGAATTTCCTTCAATGGAAACTTCAAGTCTACCAACTCTAGATTTCTCATCTTGTATGGTGCCTTCAATGCTAGTGCTTCCCATGGTACCAAATCAATGGAGAAATCTACTTCCTTGTGAGACAAGAACTATGAAATATCTGCTATAAACACATCTTGAAACTTTTGTAAGATCGGGTACCTTTTCTGTATCTCTAGATCCTCATCCTCCTTACCTTTATCAATATAAATATGCACTTCAAATAACACATACCATTTTCGACAACTATGCCTTTCCTGTATAGTTCGTTAGCCACCTATAAAAATTTGTCATATCAAATGGTGCCTAGATCTTTATAGCCTTCAAGAAACAATTTTATTTCCCAATTTTGAGTTCTTGAGGCCTTAATGATGTCTCTTTTTTCTTTAGGAAACCTTCATCTGTTGTTTCCCTCACAACACCGAAAAAAATATGCTGATTGCTAAAGGAAAATACTGTTGAAAATTCCTGTTTTCCCTTATTTTTCCTTCTCCATTTTCCTTCTCCTTTACATCCATAAAACTCTTCATTTACCTTTCATTCCTTTGAAATTCCCTTTAAACCTTTGAAAATCCCCCTTGAAGGCTTAAAGAAACCTTTTTCCCCTTCTATCGAAAGCCAAAAAAGCCTTGAAAATCTGTTTTTTGGCCTAAAAACCCATTTTTTAACTAAGGTCTTAAGCCCCTTTGGCCTTAGCCCCTAACTCCTTTTTCTGCAAAAGATCCGAAGCGGTGACCCACAGTTAAGCCCCTTTCATGCAATCGCAATCAGGGTTTTATTTTCTTCTTGTTACCTTTTGCCTTTAAAATATTTCAGATGCTATTGGCCCGTTTTCTTGTAACTCCTGATCCCTTCGTCTTTTCATATAACCCCGAGCCCTACAATTTGGTGCTAAACACCATAAAAAAACCCTTCCCGAAGCTTAAATTTCCTTTGTATTTGATTAAAAACCCAATTTTCCCATGTTATAACAAAACCCGACCATTTGTGGTATCAGCAAATATCAATCTTTGATCTAAAGCCGATCAATGATCGTCGACAAATCGCATCGAAGTTTTTCATTGAATACACTTCAAAGATTTATTATCTACCTTCGATTGCAACCTTCTGATGGTTTCCCGACCGTTGATCTGTTCCACCATACCCAGATCTAACGGCCAACATCACTTCATTCCGAAGCCCGCCCCTCCACCTTTGACCTTCACAATTAAATCCTGACCGTCAATCTGGTTTCTAGATCGAAAGTTCTGATTCAATCGCATCGTAAAAAATCATTGTTCCTTTCCTCTCTCCTCCTTCGATTGCAAAGATTGCGATTCAATATGGACTATCAAATTCACAAGAACCGATGGCCCAGATTTAATTGCCCTCCACCATAAGCCCTTGCCATTGCACCCACCGATTGTATCTCGACTGTTGATCTCTTCTAGATCCAACAGCCCGCGCTTAATCGCATCGACACATTCCACTGACCTCTTGTATTTTTTCCTCCCACCGATTGTGACCCTCCGATCAAATCTCCAACATTGATCTCTGTGGATCAACGGTCCACATTGCTCTTGATCTCCGCCTGACCACCATTTCATATTCCTTCCATGTACCCCAAGATTTAATCTAGACTGTTCATTCCTTTCATCCAAGAGTCTAGATTAAACCCGACAGGCCCAAATCCTTTGGGACCTACCTCCCCATCAATAAATCCTGACCCTCTGTTCATAGATCCAACGGCCTAGATTAAGACTGCCTTTGCTAGACCCACCATTTTCCGCCCGTGCATCTTACCTCCATCACGCTCTCCTCACAACCGTCCAATCTGATGCCCCAGATCTGACAGCTAGCGCGTGGTTTCGCGTGATTTTATGTCCGGAGGTTAATTTTTTAATTTTACATGATTTGGGTGGTTTTAAAAAGCCACGTGTCAAGCCCTAACGCATATCATGTTAAAAAAGGAAATACCACCTTTCCACTTTAGACCTGCGCAAAAACCATTATGGTTTTCCACCAAACCACCTTTCCCTCATTTACATTACATTCCCTCGTTTTTAATATCCACAGTTCATCTCTGTTGGTTGATATAATCCAACGACCCAGAGTCTTTCCAAAATCCAAAATTTTATTTAATCCTATTTTTCCTCCGCCAAAGGGTTTCCACCCATTTCCTTTGTATATTCTTCCATTTCGCTATAATGTGGCCCCCTTTGCATTATATAAACCTGATCAAACTCGACTGTTGATCTTCTTAGATCAACAACCCTGACTTAATTCCACCATCGTTTGTCCACCGCCTCCCCTTTTTATCCCAACAATCTATCCCTGTCGTTGGATGCTTTCATCCAACAACTGCGATGTAACCTCAACCTCCAAAGCAGTCTGACCCATCCACACAGGATTTTTCATAACTTTTGTGTTTTTTTGCAGGTTTTAAAGGTTTTCCATGGTCTCTTAAAAGAAATCAATGAACGGGGATGATGATCCCCCATGCCTTTAAACATGAAGGAGATCACTCTACAGGGTTCCATATCATGTTTCATCCATGCCTCATGAGCACTAATGCTATTTTAAAACCCTCTGCGTGCCCACAAAAACAATAAAACACAAAAAATTCCATAGATAAAGAGTATCAGTATCCAGGGATAAAATCAAAGTAGAAATGAATGTTTAAAGGTTTTAACACAATTTTAGGGGATTAAGGCGTAAATTCATCTATCAAAGGCTTAATCCATAGTTGAAGACAACATGAAGATAGGACGACACATATTTAGCCTAATATGTCCTAAAAACACAGAACTAAAGTAAATTAAAGGTGTTTTAGTGAAAGATAAAGAATTCTATCAATCCGAGAAGCCTCCACTGCCACATCAGAGGCTAATTGAATTGTCTCCAGCTACCAAAGCCACCTGCTACCTCAAAGCATTCAACAGAGGCATATTTATTGCCTTATTCAGTGATATTTTTCCTAAAGACAGCTGAAAAATTAATTCAACCAAAGGAACTTATTGTAAACTATCATCGGAGTTATTACAAGGATTAAAAAGAGCCTTGAAGTCAACAAACTCTGCTAACTAGCTCAATAAATTAATGAAAATCAATTAATACCGAGGAAATATTAGAATCCTTCTCCATTGAGCCCCTCAAAGGCCGAGAAGTAGTAATTGTATTAATTGAACCTAAAGATCATATTTTACATTCCACCTCCTCATTTCTTCTATAAATACCTCTGTAGAAGATGATGCAATGGTTGGTCTTCAAATATCTGTTACATGTAAATAGTTTTCTGAAGCTGCTGTAAGCACTGTTTTTAATTGAAGATACCTAAGTTGAGATGAAAAGTTTGAAGCTGTAGAGACCCACTGGACTTGAATATTGTAACTGGTTTGAAGCATCAAATACAAGCTGATTTATGGGATCTTGGTCTATGTCAACGGTGATGTTTTTCTTATTTATATTGTTATTTTATTTCTGTTTCCATTATCTTCATCTTCTCTCATAAAGAACAACAATTATGGAGTTAGGATTTACTGTCAAAGGTACCCTTATCTCACTGATAAGCTTTGTCTGAATGTTTTCTTCCAATTGTGTTATTTAAGAATGATTGAATACTGTCCAAGAAGTCAAGATGTTGGTGTTCCCTTCTCTTACTGTCTAAGCTTTAAGCATTATTCTTGAATGTTATTTTCAGTATCTGCTAAGTAAAGTTGAACTAGGGAAGTCTATGGTTAGCCCTGTCTTCTATTTTTATCTCCAAAGGTTGTCTAAAAATTTCCCTGAGAGTATGTTGAAAGTAGGCTAGGTTCAAAGTCCTTAACTGATCTTAGAATATTCTTTGTTTATCTTAAGTGTTGTCTTGATAAGTTTACTAATTAAAGAATGAAATAGGGAAGTCTATGGTTAGCCCTGTCCTATAGTTTTCTTCTCCAACAATTACTTTGTAAATTTTCCCTTTGAATATGCTGAAAGCAGGATAGGTTCAAAATCCTTACTTGATCTTAAGCTATTCTTTTCATGTTTTAAATGTTTTCTATTGAAAGTGCATCGAATGCAGGCTAGTTTCAAAGTACTTACCTGATCTTAGATAAGTTTTATGTCTTTCTTAAGTGTATTTTAAAAGCAGGATCATTTCAAAGTACTCACTTGATCTTAGGCTGCTCTTTTTTCTTCATCTATTTGATTGCCTTCCTTATTGTTTCATTCCATTCCATTAAATCAACTTTAAAGAGATCCTTTGAGATAGATGACTTGCCCATGGACCACTCTTGAACCTTGTTGTTTCAATTAAATCCTACTATGACTCCATATCCCAATGGATTGAAGCTATTTCTTGCCTATCTTGTTAGCTGAATCAATATTTCTCTTGCATATACGTTCACCCTTAATTTATACTTCCTTCACCTTCATTTATCTTAGCCCAACCAAAACAAACAAAACCTTGTTCCTCATACCTAGCCTAATATCACATTTCAAGCCTTAAAAGATACATCAATATTTGCACTTTATAGAGAGATCCCTCTCTGGATTCAGGAGGGTTAGAACCTATAATCCCAAAGTGGTTCACATGTTGCCCCTGTAGTTTTAGTCTTGCCAATTTGCTAAAATTAGAGGGAGCTAACATTCTGGCGACTCTGCTGGGGAACTTCTGAGTAAAGTCCTTGAAACGAAACACTCAGTGTTCAGTGCAGTAGAAGCAGCTCTCTTCAAGCACTACCAAATTAATGGTAATCATGATAAAGATTATTTGAATTAGTGACAAACTAAGGAACCCTTAGGATTCTCTTAAGAGCTTATCAAACCTTGAAGGAATACGCCAACTTAGCCATAAGAGTAAAATTTCGTTGCCTCATCACCGTAGCTAAGTATTGAAACAGATTTAGAACACTCTTAGAACCCATAGGACTAAAAAAAATCAGAAAAACCCCAAAAAATTTCAGATTGGTATTCAAATAAACATGGTGGTGGAGCATAAAACATTTTACCTCCAAAAGAGCTAAAAATTTCCACCTGGTGACTCCAAAATCCTAAATAGACCTTAAGACTCCACTGAGAAATCCATTACTCTCATAACATCATACAAACTCGATCAAAAGACTTTAAGCATTAAAGTTTTCTTGTTTTAAAGATCAGTTAGCCTCCTAAAGATTGTCGTATTTGGTTAAACGTTTCTTGCCTAGTTGGGTTTGAAAATGTAGCATAGTGGCTTCTAAAAGAATTCATGCTAGGAGCCATCCTGATCCAAACCCCCCTGAGATAGTTGAAAACCCTGAAAGAATACATAGCAAGTCTCCTAAGGCCAGATCTTCAACTATTGTCAGATCATTCCATAGAGCTAATTCTGTCCTAGATAATATTACAGCTCTACAACAATCACAAGTTGACTTAAAAAATCCATTTAGAACTAGGTTAGTTGATGATACAATTCAGATAGACTTTGAATCTCCACTTTCATCCCAAGACAGAAGTGAGCATCCTAGTAGCAGAGAAACTACACCACTTGATTTACATTTCCTTCATAATTTTGGTTTCTCTCATCCTAGATCTGCTCAACAATCTCTTGCTGGTCCACCCAAATCTATTATCCATACATCCACTGTCTCAACTACACCATTCCATCAACCTCCTCCACTTGTAAACCCCCCACTTTTTCCACAACCTCCTATCATGGCAACATGGTATGCCCCTCTAGTCCTTCCTTTACCCTTAGTTAGTCTTCCACAGGACTACTAGTCCAAGATACCCTTGTATGATGCCAGTGGTGCTACTGCTACTTCACAAAATGTGGATAAGATGAATGACTATTTTGACAGAAATGAGATTGGTGATGACTCTGTCAAACTTAGATTATTTGCTCAAATTTTAGGGGGAGAAGCAAGAAAATGGTTCAAAGGCTTAACCCCTCATAGTATTAATGATCTCCAAGCCTTCCATCAGTTATTCTTAAACAAATGGGAAGTAAAGAAAAACCCTCTACAAATACTTTCGGACTACAAGAATTTCAAAAGAAACATTGGGGAAAGTGTTCAAGCTTATTGCACTAGGTTCAATAGTGTGTATAATGCACTTCCCCCAGATCTAAAATGTCCACAAGGCTCAACTTTAAATAAGTTTCCTGAAGGATTTGATCCTGAAATGGCTTATCAACTTAGAGAAAGAGATCCTTTGACTCTTGAAGATATGGAAAAGGGATCCTTAGCTGTGGAAGTTAATTTAATGGAGAAAAGAGCGGGAATGAAGAATGAGAAGAGAGTGTCCTTTAGAGAGGAATCTACACCTTCCACATCTAGCTCAAAGATCAAAAGAATGATGGAGGAGATGATTAAAAAAATGAGCATACTTGAGAGAGCACAAGCTAGTCAAAACCAAACAGCTCCTCAGAACTGAAATCAAAATAAAAATTAGAATTTTAGGAGAAACCAACATCAAAATAGATCAAGGGAGGATGATCAAAAAATTACACCTCATTTTCACCAAAACTATGTTAGTGAGGTTGAAGAAACAACTGAACAAACAGAGGAAGATGAAATAAACATGTCAGGAGTAGAAAATCATGATTTTGAAGTTCATTACAGTAGGAAACAAGGTCTATACATACCCTATGATGATAAAAGAGCTGAGGATGAATATTATTATCAAGAAATGGAAAATGTCATCATAGAGACTTCAAGAGAGTATGACCTTAGGAGTAAGAGCAATTAGGAAACTACCAAATCCCAAACCTATGAAAAATCTGTAAAAGACAGCCGTGTAAACAAACCCAAAACTGCAAAACAGAAAGACAAAACAGTGGCTATAAATTATGATAAGAACAAAGAAAAAGGCACTCCAATGAATGAAATACAGAGTGCAGATCCTAGGAGCACTAGTACTTCAGCCAGTGTCCCTGTTAAATTTTTTTTGACCAATGTAAATAGAGGAAATCAGAAAACTAATTTTTCTGATAAAGTGGTTGTTAATAAAGCTGAAACAAACATGTTAAAAATCACATGCCTTTTAGTTTGGAACAAGAAATTGCCAAAATCAAAATCTCCATTCCTCTTACTGAACTAGCCACCCAAGATGTATATAGATCACAAATCTTGACGGCTTTTAAGATAGGAGAGAATAATTACACTGTCAATCTTAGTGATGACCATCCAGAGCTTTTATTTGGTCCGAAGATTGAAGGTAGATACCAAGAAGGGCCAATTCCTCCATTCTATGTTAGTTTGAATATTCATGACAAGATTTTGCATAATGCCATGCATGACTCAGGGGTCTCTCACAATTTAATGCCAAAAGCTGTAATGGAGAGTCTAGGCCATGAAATCACTCAACCTTACAAAGATATTTACTCTTTTGACTCAAGCAGAGTGAAGTGTTTAGGATTAATCAAAGACCTCTGTGTAAACTTAGCCCAGATTCCAACCAAATGTTTAGTAATGGATATTGTAGTGGCTGATGTTCCCCCCAAGTATGGTATGTTGTTATCAAGATCTTGGGGAGCTAAGTTACAAGGAACAATGCAGATGGGCATGAATTATGCAACCATCCCTATTTTTAATCAGAATAGAAGACTTTATAGGGAAACTCACATGCAATACATGGTTACCAAGCAAGACAGACCTAAAAATTCTCCTCTTTACTCTGTACACAAAGGCCTTGACTCATTCATACTCTTCAATCATGAGACCTTAGATGACAAAGAAACCTTAACTGAATTAGTGGCCACCCATCACAATAACATACTACCACACATAGAGAAAGAGGAAGATAAGACAGAAGATTCAAAACAATTTGCTAAAATAGAAAATCATAACAAACTAATCACAGGTCTTGAGCTGCAAATTAGCCATCCATTGCTTTTCAACCTTGAGAGTCAAGAAAGAAATCCTCAATGCAATGAAGAACATGAGGATTTACATCAAATTCAACATAGTTCTGACTTACTAGAACAGTCCAAAAGCACTATAGATGAAGTGGATAACACTAAAACTAGTGAGTCGGAAACTAGTCCTCTTTGGAGCATGCATTTTGATGGATCATGTACTAAGAGTGATGTAGGTGTAGCAGTGTGGCTTCATAATACAATGAACAATCATGCTAAAGGACATTCCTGAAAATTAATTTTTCAATGCACTAACAACATAGATGAGTATGAAGCACTCCTTTTAGGCCTACATTTGTTGAAGAAGTTAGGGGCCAAAAGGATAACAGTTCATGGTGATTCCGAACTGATAATTTAGCAAGTGAATGGGGAATATTGCGCCAAACATCCCAAACTTAGAGCCTATAGGAATGATACCCTTGATTTATTGAAAACATTTGATGAGTTTCAGCTTCTCTTTGTCCCAAGAAATCACAATATTGCTGCTAATGGTTTGGCATTTGCTGTTAGAACATGCTTGACACCTTATGAAACCAAACTTTGCACTACCCAAATCAAATTTCGACCAGCTATTCCTAACAATAAGAAATATTGGCAAGTTTTTAATGGAGACAAACAAATAGAAGACTTCTTACAGTCCATAAATGAATCTGAACTGCCAAATTCAGATTCAGATTATGAAATAGACTGTTCTAATGAAGAAAATCTACTTGACGAAGAAGAAACCTCTCCTGAGATTGCTGATATAAATTTATTGAATAGTAAACTTGAACATACCACAGAGATTAGTGTAGATTCAAAAAAAGAAGATTTAGAAACACTACAATCTAACACACAAGATTTTCCAAAAGGACTGGTCCCTTTGGAAGAGTTATTTGATTTCAATGATGTTGCAAAGAAGCCAAAACTAAAGCCCGTGGAAACTGAAGTAGAAGAGTGTAATATAGGCAGTGAACTAAACCCAAAAATGATCAAACTGTCTAAGACTTTACCAGCTCACATCAAAATGAAATACATATAGTTTTTTAAATAATTTTCTGATGTTTTTGCTTGGAATTATGAAGACCTAAAATCCTATGACACAGAAATAATCCAGCACAAGATATCCCTCAAAGAAAACCAAAAACCTTTCAAACAAAAACTGTGCAGAATAAACCCTATACAATTTCCTTTGGTTGAAAAAAAAATCAAGAAAATGTATGAAGATGGGATTATTGTTCCTATTAGATATTCAGAGTGGTTGTCTAATCTAGTGACAGTGAGGAAGAAGACATGAGAGACTAGGCTTTGTATTGACTTTAGAGACTTAAACAAAGCCTTATTAAAATACAATTACCCTTTACCCAAGATGGATCATATTTTACAAAGGGTAGTTGGTTCTAAAAGAATTTCTTTGCTAGATGGCTTCTCAGGATACAATCAGATTTTAGTACATCTTGATGATCAATTAAAGACAACTTTTACTACACCCTGGGGTACTTTCATGTATGTGAAAATTCCTTTTTATTTAATGAAAGTTGGTGCTACTTTTTAGAGAGCCATGGATATTGCATTCTCAGAATAATTAGGGTACTTCATCATTATTTATCTTGATGATATCACTGTTTTTTCTAAAATGGATGAAGAACACCTAGAACATTTCAAAATAGTATTTGAGAAATGCAGAAAGTTTGGGTTGTCTTTAATTCCTAAGAAAACAATGTTTGGGCTTCAAGAAGGAAAGCTTCTTGGGCACATCATATCGGAAGAGGGAATAAAGATAGACCCAACAAGGATTGATGGTATTTTGAAAATCAACCATCGAAGAAATATCAAGGAACTTCAATCTTTCCTTGGAAAGATTAATATCTTGAGAAGGTTCATACCCAACTTAGCTGAACTCCTCAGAAACATAACAAATATGTTGAAGAAGGAACAAGGAGTTAAATGAAGCAAGCATTAACCAAAGCACCAGTTCTTATTAGTCCTTATGTTTCAAAGGATTTTTTCATTTTTTCATTTGCATCGGAATAGATAATGGCTGTTGTCTTATTGCAGAAAAACTCACAGGGAAAAGAGCAGCCAATTGCATTCTTTAGCAAGGCATTGAGAGATTCTCCTATGAAGTATAACATCATGGAAAAGCAAGCTTTTTCTTTGGTTAAAGCTTTAAAGGACTTCAGAGTTTACATTCTTCACTCCCACATAATTTCCTTTGTCCCAAATTCAGTTGTGAAAGAAAATCTAACACAGGACCCAGATGGCAAGAGAGGTAAGTGGATAGCTGTGATACTTGAATATGACTTAGAAATAAAGCCCACTAAACTCATTAAAGGCCAAGGACTAGCAAGATTAATGGCCGAATCAAATTTTGAAGCTCTTGATATAAATATGATAAATGCATTAGATGAGCAAGAGGAGTTGTCAACTCCATTTATTGAAAATCATTTCTTGAATTCATCTTGGTATGCTGATATTGTATATGTTTTGCTTAATCTAAATACACCTCCTGGTTTGAAAAAAACAAAGGCAAGGTTTTTAAAGTTAAAGGCTGTGAACTACTGCATTCTAGATAAATGTCTTTATTTGAAAAATTTTAGTGGTTTATTGATTAAACGTTTTCCTGAGAATGATGCAGATAAGGTTAAGCATGAGTTCCATGAAGGAGAATGCGGAGGCCACCTATATTGGAAAACCACTGCCAACAAAATCCTTAGAGTTGGTTTTTATTGGCCCTCCCTCTTTCCTGATGTCCATAAGATGATCATTGTTGGTCATAAATGCCAACTTTTTGAAGGCAAAAGAAAATTGTTGCCCTTACCTTTGTATCCAATCACTGTTGAAGCTCCTTTTCAATAGAGGGGACTTGAATTCGTAGGATAAATCCATCCACCATCATCAACCCAACACAGATGGATTCTCACTGCAACAGACTACTTCACCAAATGGATAGAAGCCATCCCTTCTAGGAAAGCCAATGACTCTGTTATTATAAAGTTTCTTCAAACCCATATCGTATCTAGATTTGGCTACCCTAGGAAGATAATTACTGACAATGCTGCTACATTTGGATCCAGGAAGATGGTTGAATTCTGTCACAAGTATCAAATTACATTGGGGCATTCTATTTCTTATTACCCTCAAGGTAATGGGTTGGAAGAATCCTCAAACAAAAGATTGGTGAGCATAATTAAGAGGTTGTTGGAGGACAACAAGAAGTCATGGCACACAAAGCTGGTACATGCACTTTGGGCTGACAGATTAACACTTAAAAAATCAATTGGAATGTCACCCTACCAGCTTGTATATGGAATAGATGCAATTTTTCCAACCAGCCTTGGAGTGCCAGTCATGAAGCTGATTCAAGAAGTGCAGTCTGAAGACAATGACATGACCAGAAGAATAAATCAGACCATACACCTTCAGCAAACCAGGGAGGAGGTCTACAACAGAACATTACAAAAGCAAGAAAGCATCAAGAATATTTTTGATATAAGGGCAAAGGCCAGCAATTTCAACATTGGGGACAAAGTGTTAAAGTGGGATTCAAGGAGAGAAGATAAGGGTAAGCATGGGAAATTTGATAACTTATGGCTTGGCCCTTATCTTATTCATTATACTGCTAGTAAAAATGCCTACTTTTTACAAGAATTGAGTGGAGCTGAACTGTTTGGGGGTCCTGTCAATGGCAGGATGCTTAAACAATATTTTTCTTGACCATATCAGTTTGAAAACCTTTTTATTTTTTCTCATTGTGAATAGTACATCCATCATTGCATTCAAAGTTAGAAAAATAAAAAATAAAAAAATAATAGAACAGGAAAAATATGGCATATTGTAAAAATAAGAAAGGTATAACCCCATACCAAAAAAGAGAAATAAATTCTGAAAGTGTGCAAGCTCAAATGCCACTCCTAAAAAACACACTCCTAGTTAGTCATATAGCCTAATCGTGACTAATTAGTTTTCAATTTACTGCTGATAGGTTAGTGAAATAGATCTGCCAAATACCTTAATCTTGGCTTATCAGTTACGAAGATTAGGATAGAAGAAAAAGGGTTCAAACAAGCTCAAAATCTGAACCTATGAGATTCAAAAGATACATGGCTCTAATCTATTTAAATCTTGAGCCAAATATAGAAGATAAATTGGTTCTAATATGCCGAAAACTTGAACCAGTGAACCAAGAGAAAAACAACTCAAAAAAGCCTAATAATAGAGCTAGAAGAGAAGTGAAGGATGTTATTTAGTTTTCAGATCTTAAGCCTTCACCATTTTGCTTTATTTTTCTGCAAATTTTTGTCTATGTGCAGCTTGTCTTTATGCCATATATCAGCAACAAGTTAGACTGTCCAATCCCGGCTTGCTTGCTTTTCAATTTCCTATTTTAGAATTTAGTGAATAAAAATATGTTAGACAGTCTAATCCTAATAGATAGTAGTTAGGTAGAGAAGCTTATGAGCTCAATAGCTTAATCTGAGTTCATGGAGAAATAAGGGTAGAAATAGAATAGTTTTATGTTTTCCCAAAAGAGTAAAATCTTTGTAAAAATATTTTTCCAATCCAAATGCATTCTGAAAGAAGAAAAAATGTCAGATCATTAGGATTGGGTAGGTAGAAAGATTGTTTTGATAGAAATCCATTGGTTTTTAACGACTGCTAATACTGTCAGAGAAAAAGAAGATCAATAAAGGGATAAAGTTTAAGCCCAATGGATGAGGCATTGATTATCTTCCAGAGAAGATAGGTTTGAAGTTTTTGACGCCTTCAAGAAGGCACCATCCCCATGTGGAGCCACTGTTAGCCACCTATAATTTTTTTTTATATGAAATGGTGGCTAGATCTTTATAGCCTTCAAGAAAAAAATTTATTTCCCAATTGTGAGTTCTTGAAGCCTTAATGATGTCTCTTTTTTCTTCAGGAAACCTTCATCTGTTGTTTCCCTCACAACAGTAAAAAAATCTGTTGATTACCAAAGGAAAAGACTGCTGAAAATTCCCGTTTTCCCTTATTTTTCCTTCTCCATTTTCCTTCTCCTTTACATCCATAAAACTCTTCATTTACCTTTCATTCCTTCAAAATTCCCTTTCCCCTCTCCTCCTCTGATTGCAAAGATTGTGATTCAATATGGACCGTCAAATCCACAAGAGCCAACAACCCAGATTTAATCGCCCTCTGCCATAAGCCCTTTCCATTGCACCCACCGATTGTATCTCCACTGTTGATATCTTCTAGATCCAACAGCCTATGCTTAATAACCTCAACGCATTCCAATGATCTCTTATTTTTTTCCTCTCACCGATTGTGATCCTCCGATTAAATCTCTGTCATTGATCTATGCAGATCAACAGTCCACATTGCTTCTGATCTCCACCCAACCCTCGTTTCATATTCCTTCCATGTACCCCAAGATTTAATTTGGACCATTCATTCTTTTCATCCAATGGTCTAGATTAAACCCGCTAGGCCCAACTCCTTTGGGACCTACCTCTCCATCAATAAATCCTGACCCTCTGTTCATAGATCCAATGGCCCAGATTAAGACCGCCTTTGCTCGACCCACCATTTTCAGCCCATCCATCTTACCTCCATCACGCTCTCCTCACAACCATCCGATCTGACGCCCCAGATTTGATGGATAGCACGCGGTTTCACATGATTTCATGTCCCGAGGTTAATGTTTTAATTTTAAGTGATATGGGTGGTTTTAAAAAGCCACGTGTCAAGCTCTAACACATATCGTGTTCAAAAAGGAAATAACGCCTTTCCGCTTCAGACCTGCGTGAAAACCATTATGGTTTTTTGCCAAACCACCTTTCCCCCATTTACATTACATTCTCTCATTTTTAATCTCCACCATTGATCTCTGTTGGCTAATATAATCCGACAGCCTAGAGTCTTTCCGAAACCCCAAATTTCATTTAATCATATTTTTCCTCCACCAAAGGTTTTTCACCCATTTCCTTTGTATATTCTTCCATTTCACTATAATATGGCCCCTTTGCATTATATAAACCCGATCAATCTTGACTGTTGATCTTTGCAGATCAACGACCTTAACTTAATTCCACCACCGTTTGTCCACCGCCTCCCCTTTTGATCCCAGTGAGCAATCCCCGCCGTTGGATGCTTTCATCCAATGGCTGCGATCTAACCTCAACCTCCAAAGCAGTCTGACGCATCCACGTAGGATTTTTCATAAATTTTGTATATTTTTGCAGATTTTAAAGGTTTTCCATGGTCTCTTAAAAGAAATCAAGGGCCGGGGATGATGCTCTCGCAAGCCTTTATTCGTGAAGGAGATCACTCTACAGGGTTCCATATCATGTTTCATCCATGCCTCATGAGCACTGATGCTATTTTAAAACCCTCTACGCACCCACAAAAACAATAAAACACAACAAACTCCACAGACAAAGAGTATCAGTATCTAGGGATAAAATCAAAGAAGAAATCAATGTTTAAAGGTTTTAACACAGTTTTAGGGGATTAAGGCGTAAATTCAGCTATCAAAGGCCTAATCCATAGTTAAAGACAGCATGAAGACCAGAAGACACAGATTTAGGCTAATTTATCCTAAAACTAAAGTAAATTAAACGTGTTTTAGGGAAAGATAAAGAATTCTATCAATCTGAGAAGCCTCGACTGCCACATCAGAGGCTAATTGAATCCTCTACAGCTACCAAAGCCACCTACAGCCTCAAAGCATTCAACAGAGACATAGTTATTGCCTCAGTCAGTGATATTTTTCTTAAGGATAGCTAAACAGTTAATTCAACCAAAGGAACTTATTGTAAACTGTCAGTAGAGTTATTACAAGGATAACAAAGAGCCTTAAAGTCAAAAAATTCTGCTAAGTAGCTCAATAAACTTTGAAAATCAGTTAATACTGAGGAAATATCATAATCCTTCTCCATTGAGCCCCTCAAAGGCCGAGAGGCATTAATTGTATTATATTGAACCTAAAGATCTTATTTTACATTCCACCCCCTCATTTCTTCTATAAATACCTCTGTAGAAGATGAGGCAATGGTTGGTCTCCAAATATCTGTTGCATGTAAATAGTTTTTTGAAGGTACTGTAAGCGCTGTTTGTAATTGAAGATACCTAAGTTGAGATGAAAAGTTTGCTGCTGTAGAGACCCACTGGACTTGAAGATTGTAACTGGTTTGAAGCATCAAATACAAGCTAATTTATGGGATCCTGGTCTATGTAAACAGTGATGTTTTTCTTATTGTAAATTATTATTTTATTTCTATTTCCATTCTGTTCATCTTCTCTGATAAAGAACATCAATTATAGAGTTAGGATTTATGGTCAAAGATACCCTGCTCTCACTGATAAGCTTTATCTGAATGTTTTCCTCCAATTGTGTTATTTAAGAATGATTGAATACTATCCAAGCAGTCAAGATCTTGGTGTTCCCTTCTCTTACTGTCTAAGCTTTAAACATTTTTCCTGAATGCTATTTTCAGTATCTGCTAAGTAAAGGGGAACTAGGGAAGTTTATAGTTAGCCTTGTCCTCTAGTTTTATCTCCAAAGGTTGTCTAAAAATTTCCTTAAGAGTATGTTGAAAGCAGGCTAGGTTCAAAGTCCTTACCTGATCTTAGAATATTCTTTGTTTATCTTAAGTGTTGTCTTGATAAGTTTACTAATTAAAGAATGAACTAGGGAAATCTATGGTTAGCCCTGTCCTCTAGTTTTCTTCTCCAACAGTTACTTTGAAAAGTTTCCCTTTGAATATGCTGAAAGTAGGATAGGTTCAATGTCCTTACTTGATCTCAAGCTATTCTTTTCGTGTTTTAAATGTTTTCTATTGAAAGTGCATCGAAAGCAGGCTAGTTTCAAAGTACTTACCTGATCTTAGATAACTTTTTTGTCTTTCTTAAGTGTATGCCAAAATAAGGATAGTTTCAGAGTAGTTACCTGATCTTAGGCTGCTCTTTGTTCTTCATCTACTTGATTCCCTTCCTTATTGTTTCATTCCATTCCATAGAATCAACTTTAAAGAGATCCTTTGACATAGATGACTTGCCCCATGGACCACTCTTGGACCTTGTTGTTTCAATTAAATCCTACTATGACTCCATAGCCCAATGGATTGAAGTTGTTTCTTGCCTATCTTGTTAGCTGAATCAGTCTTTCGCTTGCATATACCTTCACCCTTAATTTAGACTTCCTTCACCTTCATTTATCTTAGCCCAACCAAAATAAACAAAACCTTGTTCCTCATACCTAGCCTAATATCACATTTCAAGCCTTAAAATATACATCAATATTTTCACTTTATAGAGAGATCCCTCTCTAGATTTCAGGAGGGCTAGATCCTAGAATCCCAAAGTGGTTTACATGTTGCCCCTGTAGTTTTAGTCTTGCCAATTTGCTAAAATTATATTGAGCTAACACAATTGTCACCATTATAACTGATGTTGCTTTCTTCTTGGCTTGCAAGATCATTTGTTCTCACTTTCATCCAAACACTCAATATATTTGTCATAAATATACACGTTAGTTTTGTGAATATATAAGAAATCCATTCTCAAAATAATACTATTTAATCCCAACAAAAATACACTCAATTGCTCCATTGTAGGCATACCGTTGGACTCAAACACACAAGCTCTTACCCAATGATGAACTCTCTTATTTGTACTTGTAGTGAACTAAACTAACCAAGACTCTGCATGCACTTCTTTATTCAAACTACACCTTTCCACCAAGTCATGGTTAACATAACTATAACTAGATATAGAGTCAATAAAAATAGAAACAACTTGACCATAGAGCTTACCTTCCATCTCAATAATAGATGCCCGATAATATGACTACCTATTATCCAATTCTTCATAGATATGAGGAATTCTCTTCCCAACATCCCCAAAAATTTTCCCTTCCTTCGAATTGTAAATCTGAGGCCTACCACCTTGATTCTTTAGAAAATAAATCTTAAGATTATATTTACAACATTTCCAACACTGCAATTGTCCTGTACCATCATGTCTATTTTTTTTCCCTCCATGATATGACCCATGTCTATATCTAACTATATTGGACTTATTGTAAGGTGCAACATTTTATTTCTCTCTCTCATTCTAAGGTATTGTTCCTTTTTGGCTGTCATTTACCTTTAACCTTGTCTTTCCCTTTCCAATCTTGCTACAATTATGTCTTACAATTTGACTGATCATAAAAGTGTTTCAATTTCCCAATAAATTTCTTAAGTGACCAAGGCTCATCATAATTAATACGATGTCTAAATGATAATGGAAAACCACTGACAAATATATTAATTTTTTCTTTCTTGAATATTTAATATATGGTAGATACCTTAACAATTCCAGGAACTTGGTTGTACACTCATCATCTCTCATAGATCCCATATTTAGCTGACATAATTCCTTATATTTGTTTTCGTAGTACCTTTCTGACAAGTACTTGTTCTTGAAAAGTGTCCTGAATTCATGCCATTTCAACTCTTATGTCTTGATGTCTATGACTCGTTTAACATCTTCCCACCATATTTATACTTTCCCTTTGACGCTAAAGATAAGTATTATGGCCTTGATGTTCTATGTATACTCACGCATCTCAAATAATTCATTCATGCAAAGTAGCCATTCTTCTTCAAATCTCCATCAAATGTAAGTGGATTTTCTTTCTTGAACTCATATGGAAAATACCCCATGCCCCTCCTCTTGTAAGGATGATAATAATGATGATCAATGTTCCTGGCTAAACCAAAACTAGGATATAACCTATATCCATCACCTCTCCTATCTGGGGTATCCAAGGATATTCCATCTCTAATCATGTCATCCCTATCTCACTTGTGCCCACCATGAGATCTACTACCATATTCCCCATTAGTCTTGTCCTCTTGCCCATGGATAATCTGAAGTTGTCCCTCTCTCTACAATAATGACAAACTCTAAAGGATTACTGCATTGACTCGTTCTTCATTTTTCTCTTGTGCCTGAATGATATTTGCATTATCTCCCATGCAACTTCTATATATGCATTCAAAAATATCAATGTGTATTCTAAGTCAGAAGAGTTCCCACCACCACACTTCTCATCTGACCCATAGAGAGAATATCATGGACTATAGTCTACCATATTTCTAGTCATATTTGATCTCTTTAATGAAAGTATATGACGTCATCTAAAAAAAAAACATAAAATAATCAAAATACATCAATATAATCCAAGGGAGGATATCTCATCTGCAAGAACAAACATATTAGCATGATACATGTATAATCATAATTATTAAAGTATAAAACCATCATTTTAACAATTACCCAGTCATTAATGCATGAAAATTCCGACCAAATACCATGACCTCATGCACAACAAATATCACCATGTAAACGTATGAATAACAACATATAAACACTCACATGCATAACCAATGCATAACCCATGTCCACTAAAGACAACAACATTGAAAAACAACACCATCAACTTTCACATGGCGACACAACTTCAACCATGACTACTACCATGCATACACAAAAAGAACATATACCAAAAGCATAAACAAAACATATGGAACCAACATGTATCCATGACCAACACACCGCCCATCCACTCCAAGGGGTGAACAATGCTCTGAGACCACTCTGTAATATTTTCCTCCTAGATTTACCAAATCCAATTGGTCCACTGGAGTAAACATGTGAAGAGAGGCTACTATGATTTGATTCAACTCACCATGTATAGTTAAGGGAGTGGAATTGACATAACTAAACCAAAATGACCTTCCACACATGATAAAAAACCTTCAGGGGCCAACCAACCCTTCTGTTGGTGTCCAAGTGTGAATAAAATATTCAACTCTTTTCCACATTAATTTAGCAATCCGGGTACGTACATTATTTCAAGGTTACGCCCAAGGTATATGCTGCCACAATGGCACAATCCAACATTAATCATAGATTTAAAAACTGAAATAAACAATAACCACTGCGACAATAATTAACGATAAATTGCATAGTTGTAGAAGCATTCACAACAATTAAGGAAAAATACCATAACAAAAATTAAAATTTACAAATAGAAATGCAAGAACAACACACAGAAATAACACAACACCTGGTCAGAAGAGTGGGCCCAATTCTCTGACCAGGGCTGCAATGGATTCACAGTTTGCAGATAGAAGAAAAAAATGGCTTGCATTCAACTAATTAAACAATATTATCTTACAAAATTTATCTCTTGCGTGGCTAGCCTGATTCACAGCCTTAAAAACCTTCTTATACAATTGTTCAAAAAACCCTGTTTCTCAAATATGAAAACTAATGTCTACAAATATACAATTGTTAAAACGACCAAACTAGTTTATGAGAGAAAATAAGAAAGGTTTGAAATTGGTATGGAAAATGGTATGTTGTTACAACGATATCGAAATAGTGTTGTAAACTTGAAGTTCCTCCTATGATTTGCAGATAAAACCCCTTGACCACATCTGCAGAAAGGAAAAAATTAGTAACTCGCGTAGGAAAAATCCCCATGACTATTATTTCATTAATTAAACATTTGAGATAAGACAATGGAAGGGGGTTTACCTTGTGCGCTATAGAATTTAGTGAATATTAATGATATAAAGAAGTGAAAGAGTGGGTGAAAATGGAGGGAAAAATTATGCATATTCGGTACCAAACATCTCCCCCCAACTGGTCTTTATGCATGTCCTCATGCAGCTTTCCGTCTCTTTAGGTCTGGGTTGGACCAGCTGTGGTTAGCATGAAACTGAGAGAGGTCATATTTTGCAGCCATATATGTTCCAGGGGGTATATATCCTTCTGTCAGGAGGATATCCTTCCACTAGTATTCTCTTACGTTGTATGCTAGAGTATACTGATCTGCTGAAATCCAAATGAGTGGGAACTGAAACCTCGGTGTCATCCACCGGACCCCACAAGTATGAATACATGCAAAAAAAATGTGGCACTCTTTTTAATGCCCGTGCAAAACTAGGTTCCCCAAAAGGTACCCATTTTTTGACAGCTGGTGATGACCACATCCATCTCCTTTGCCAACTGTCAAGAGCTTCATCCTTAAAAGCAACTATCTGTCAGACAAAAAGGCCAGTACACCACTTCTGTGTTGTCAGAATATGTTCTTTATGTCCCTCAATTTGCAAAAAGGTAGAGTGCTTGTTATAAATATTGACTGACTGACCATGCTCCCTCCTTATCATCAGTGGTCTTGTAGCTTTATTTTCCTCAAAAGTATCAGAGGCCTTCTTCCATTTAACATAGTTAATAGTATAGGAGGTGAAATCTCTCAGGTGAATTTATCCCACTAATGGAATTAGATTGAAGGTCTGATCATTCTTCAAGAAATAATTATGCATGTAAATTTCACACATCAAGTGCTGGTCCACAATATCATGGATTTTCAAAATACGAAGGAACTGTATCAGGTCCTCAATCTCATGGCTTATTTCATTTCAAATACTTTCTAGGCAGAAGAAAAAGAACTACTCTTGAAGAAAAAAAGAATAAATATGGGCGGGTGGTCTATAGGCCATTACCTGTTGTGCCAAGGTAAACATTTTCTCTTTATCTTTCTTAAGCACTTGTACCTATCCCTCTAAGTCCTCCATATTACCATTTTCTTTCTCTTGCCTTCACCTTGATCTATATAAATAGTTGATATACCCAGTAACAATCCTTGTGGCATGCTGCCGAACCCTCTTCGTCTCCTTCTTATGTTCATTCACGACAGATTTCCATTTCTAAATTTCAACAGCCAGGAAGAATTCTCGGGCCTCAAACAAATGTTCAATAGACCCAGTTTTTGTGGCAGTAGAGGTTGTAGGAACATCTTCCATCTGTACGGTTGCTCAAGAAACTTCGACCTTGGGTTTCAATGCCTTCCATTTATATTCTTTTACCTTTTTCTTTAACCGAGATACTTTCTTTCTCAATTTACGAACTTCCTTCTTCGGTCGCATGGTCTCGTTAAACTAAAGAAGATATATTTCTTTGAGAGATGGTCTCATGTTTTCACCTTGTTTTATCCACTCTTATTTAATAGTAAATTTGTCTCCCAGCCCTACAGCAGATTCATAAGGTGGTGGACTGCTGTTAACGACATCAAATGTCTTCTCCACCAGGTCTTCTTTACTCGGTTTTCTTTCTTTGGGAGAACTCTTCTCTTCTCCTTTTTTCAATTCAGGAATTTTTGTCACCTGGACAGTGCCTTCATCAGCCAATCTCTGCTCCCATTCTTCTACAAAATTCCCTTCTTCAGTCTTAAATTTAGGATTCCCTTTCTGAGAATCAGCAAGCGATGGACCGACAATGACCATATCCTTCCTTGAATCAACAAAATTCTGTATGGGCAGGACAAGGATCCCTTTTATTAAACATCAGGGAGAATGAAACCCCCTTGCTCCTCTTGGCTTTGTAGTCTAAATGGAAAATATTTTGTACCTGGTCTATGTTAGTCTTGTTTGCCTCTTCTGATTCCATTTCTCCATCACCTTCATTTCTTAATTGGGTTGATCATCCTTCATGCATTTCTTCTTGACCTATGGTCAACACATGTTATTCTGGAGCAGTATCAACCTCGAGGGTCATTCTTTCCATGTTTTCTTGTCCTGACCCAGTTGGAGGTGGTTCTTGTGTGACACCCATACCCATTTCAATATCCAAATATTCTTAGGCAAGTGATGTTGGATCTTGTGTGACAACATCACTTGCCAGCCCCCCGACTGGTATTTCTTCTCCTTGTACTTCATTAATGAAATTTGATTACTCTAGAACAACATCAAATTCATCCCCTATCTCCATGATTACTTCATCAATAGGTTCCATAGGCGAGGTTGGTTCTTGTGTGACATCCTCCATTGTATCACCATTTGTTTCTTCTATTTCCAATTCCTATGGTTCTTCCTCTTCTTCATCCAACTCCTCTAATTCTTCTTCTTCTCTTGCTGAATTAGTAGGAGATGCTGGTTCTTCCTCCATTTCCTCCATCTCTTCCTTTTCTTCTAAATCAACCGGAGGTGCTAGTTCTTCTTCAATTTTCTCCAGTTCTTCCTCTTCTACTAAATCAGCTAGAGGTGTTGGTTATTCCTCTCTAGCAACAATGATAGCTACTACTCCCTCCTTTGATAGTTCACAGAGTTGTTCCCAAGGGACTTGGCATCGGGTCATTGCATGCATAACCCAGAAATGAACCAGTCCATGATTGGTAAGGACCATCGACACCTGGTGCAAACGCCGAGTAGACTGCGCCATGAGTTGGAGATTTTTCATTAGAAAGAAAGGCATGTTTAAAGAGTGAACCTATGCCTCCGTGAATCGAAGATGGGCTAGGATTTTGAAATGGTACTTAAGTAAAGTGGTAAACTGTCCCTCACAGGTTATATATTTCATAACAAAGCTTGCTACCTCATTCCATGGGTACGGTAAGGATTTATGATCATACCCTCTCCCCTTATGGAAAACACTTTCTCCAGCCCGCAAAAATAGTTCAGGAAATTCTAGCAGGGGAGTCCTCCGAGAGAACCACTATCTTCCTTACCATGTTAGCCCACTAACTTCTGCAATGGATTCTTCTATGACGGAATTTCTATTCCTCTGAACTGAGAGAGATTCTCATCCAAATTTACTGGAAATCCTATCGTGATCCCTTCATCGAATCCCTATAGTCTATTAAAATAGATATCCCATCCTGCATCGATGAAAACTTGACAAACATCTGCATTGCTATGGACTAGAGTTGTATCTTTAGGTTCATTCCGAGAACCAGTTCGCCCATCCTATAGAGACTGTAACAACAATTTGAACACATCAGACCATTGGAAGAAGTGACTACTATCAATTCCTATAATAACAACATGGTGAAAAATGAAGTGGAATAACGGTTAATACGATAGGTGATTTCTCGGGAAACCAAGAAAATCATGGAAAATTATGGAAGTACGATGGATGAGATGGTAATTATTTCGCATAAATTGGAAGGGACTGATCAGTGGGAACCATGTGCATGTTTCTAGTCCCAATACATGTTAATGATTATATGAAATATGGTGACGATTGTGGAGTGTACCATCGACATGAGGTTTAATAATGATTTTAAGATAATCGATGGTGTGGTTTAATTATGTCATCGTTTATTTATGATGGCACCCCCCCAGCTTAAAAATATTCATCCACATCATTAATTTCTTATCCATGAAATATTTAATTAAATACATAAGAGTCAATGGAGACGTACCAAACGACCTACTTGAGGGAAGTGAAAGTTGGTAGAGTAGTGGCAGAATAATGACGAAGTAACAGCGTTGACGAAGAATCAATACCCAAGGAGTAATATCATCGTAGAGTAACAACATCTAAGGAGTAATAAAATCACAGAGTATCAGCGTCCAAGGAGTAACAACATCGTAAAGTAACAACATATAAGGAGTAACAACATCATGGAGTAGCAACACCCAAGGAGTAACAACGTCAAAGGAGTAACAACATCTAGAGTAACAACATCTAAGGAGTAACAACATCCAGAGCAACAACATCCAAGGAGTAACAACATCCAATACTTAGAAAATTTCAGGGAGTAACAATAGTAGCAAAGTAACAACATCCAAGGAGTAACAACATCTGATACTTAGAAAATTTATGGGAGTAACATCAGTATTAGAGTAACAACACTCCAACAGTAACAACTTTCATTAATTAGGAAATTTCCAACTCCATGGCATTGCACCTCAGTAGTAGCTCCTGTAAAAATACAAACAAGTAAATAGTAGCAACATTATTATTATTATTATTATTACTATTATTATTTTTATTTTTTTTATTTTTTAATTTAATATTTTTTTTTACATCAAGGATGCAGAGGAGGATTTCTCTGCATCGATAACCTTTAGAGCATATTTTTCATAGATATGTTTAATGAAGGCATCCTTAGAAGCTGGACAGTGATACAGTCCTAGACGATGTTCATTTTATATGAAAGAAGCACGTGTATCGTCAATTGTGACTAGTATTATTGTTCCATTATCAAATACAAAATCCAATTCATGAGGCCCCATCCAATGAGTGCAAATATTTCCTTCAAAATCTTTAAAACGTGAGTCATAGAGTAATGCCTAATCCCCTTTGTAAAAGACCATGTTTTTGATAAACTGATTGTGCCATTTCATCCTCTGCTGCTGAATAGCCATAGTCTTCTAGAAAGTCGTTGAATGGATTTCATCTAATTCATTAAGCTGATCTAGCTAGTGTTTTTTGGCATCTGATAGGTCCAACCCTACTGGTGAGCCCTGGTATTTCACCAAGAGTGCTATAACTCCCACTGGTTTCCCTACTTTACTTTAACAACCTCAGATTCATACAAAATTTGAGGTGACAATGCTATATACACAAAATATACATTATGTTCATGTTATCCTCTTCCTCTTTACAAAAGGATGCTATTTCTAAGGGTTATTAGTGAATTCTGTCGCACTTTAGTGAAACTAAACTAAATTGCAGAAAGGAAATGACAGAAGGAAACTAAATTAAATCACTGGAAAGAAGTGACATAAATTAAACTAGTTTAATTTGTAGAGAAGGAAATGGCTGAAAATAAACTAAACTATATTGCTAAAAATAAATGGCAGAAAGGAAACTAATCCTAAACCATACTTACCTTGGCCATTCAACTAAATGCACTCTATTTGTCCTATGATCTATCTACCAATTCTCTTATCCATGCAACTCAACTATCCATGCTTGAATTTTAATTAGAAATAATTAATTTGCAGCTTAGAGGGAAGAAAAATGGCTAAAAAAGGCTAATGGGAGGTTTAACACATGAAATGAGGTTTGGAAGCAGAAAGAGGGGGTTAAACCCTTACAAAACTTTATTATAATGTGAGAAATGACTTTGGAGCAGAAAGAATTAAAAAAGGCTTAGAAGTGGAAAGAGGGGGTTTAAAACCTTATAAAGCCTTATTATAGTGCAAGAAATGGATTTGGAGCAGAAAGAATCGAAAAATGTGATGGAAGAGATCCGATGGAGGTAAAATTTGCGATGTGCGATGTCGCAATTGCAACTTCACAAGTTTAAATGGATATTATTAAGGATTTAACAAGAATAAACTAAAATGTGTGGAGTGTGATGTGCGCTACGGTAAAGGTTGTGAGAGGTGATTTGTGATGGGGATGACATGGCGGTGAAAAAGAAAAAAGAAAAAGTGGTGGGCTGCATAGTGCGATAGGATAAGAATTGCAGGATGCGATTTACAATGTGGTAAGTTCTGTGGGATGCGATGTGCGATGGGGATGGTGTGGCGGTGAAAGGAAAAAGGGAAAAGTTGTGGGCTGTGATCTGTGATAGGGTAAGTTCTGCAGGATGCGGTTTGCGATAGGATAAGATCCGTGGGATGTGATTTGTGATGGGGATGACGTGGCGGTGAAAATAAAAAGGGAAAAGTTGCGGGATACGATTTCACAATACCGCAATTGTAAGGAGTGGTAAGAATTAAGGGTAAAATCTAAAGGATGTGAAGTGTGATTTGCAATGGCGACGTGGTGGTGGGACCACTAGCAAGGTGATATTGCACTATCGTAATCAGCTAGAACAACGGTAAGTGTTGAAAGTAAAAGATAAATGTTGTGATTTTCAAATTGTGACGTATAGCAGCTGTAATTTCAAGGAGGAAGGTGGAGGTTAGGTTTTTGATGGTTTTCAAGCATTTTTGGTTTGCAACAAGGGCGGTGACGGTGACCGATAAAATGAAGGAAAAAGGCAGGCAATCAGTGAAGGAGAGTGGTAAGTCTTAGGGAAAAAGGTAAGAGTGGTGAAGTACGATTACAATGTACAGTGTCGGGAGTCTCGAGGAGAAAAGGCGGAGGTCCATTTTTTGGTGGTTTGGAATGGTTCTTCACGTGTTTTTCATAAAAAGGGTAGGAAGCCCTGAACGAAGGAAACAAAGAAATAAGGCTAAAGGGCTTAAGTGCATTCAAAAAGAAGGTAAGTGCAGCGTTAAGGTGAGAAGGAAAGGAGGCGAATGGAGGCGTAAGATTAGTGCTCAGAATTTAAGCACACCTACAAATTCATGCATGGGAAACAGGCAGAAATGCGTGATGAAATAGTGAAAGAGAGGCTTGGACTTTGTAATACAATTTCTTTCCCGAACTAAAAAAGAAAGCAATTTTGGCTTGTGGGGAGGTCTGCCCCTACTTGAAATTTATTGACAGAGATGAGAGGGAGGACACCTGACCATAGTTTGGGAGTTTTTTCTCTATTTCACTATGCCTAAGAAATTAAAACTACAACAACACAAAAACTAAATAACAATGAAAATTATCACAAGAGGATCTAACTTGAATGACAGAGAAAAAACTAGTTAAATGAAAGAAAGGAAAAGATAATAGTAGCAGAGAAGCTGAGGCACACGGATTGGGCCCTAACCATGAGCTTAGCCCTCTAAAACTTAAATCAGTCTGTTCATTTCATAAAAGAATAACTACATACATATTTGAAAGTTTGATCCGTGAATTAAAAAAGCTCAATATCTCACAACAATATTTTTGAATGGTATCAAGACTAGAATAGACTACCTCTTCCTAGCTCTAGCTCTACTCTATTTATTCTACAAGGAAGCTACCAACAAATCCCTATAAAAATGGTGATTGAGTCCGTTGGACTCCAAGTAAACCAAGATTGAGTGCTCTCCTCTTTCAATGACTCAGCGGCCTCTAGAATTCTAATTGCTAGAGAGAATGCTTGGGAATTCTTTGGCTGCTTGCGAAATTTGAATTGTTGGAGAGAATCTTTGGGATCATTCGGCTGCGTTTGAGGGTGGACAATCCTCCTATAATTTCTCCTTTTTGTATCCTCCAAGTCTTCGTGATAAAATATTTATAAAAGTTCTTAATAAATCATGATTTTCTGCACTCAACCTTATACTAGGCACTCGGAGTATATTAGCCTTAACCACCACCTATACTAGCATCATAAACCAAAATAATTATAAAAATGCAAGAAAAATATATCTAAGAAGGAAAAAAGGTGACTATTAACCCCTCCAAATATGTCTAATGATGGATCTCATCACCTACTTTGAGAGCTATTCTGAGCGTACTGATCTCAAATTATATTTGGAAAAATGGGGATTTCCCATAAACCAACTTGAATGGTGTAGTTCTGTTCTACCATGTTGTTTTGTACGCTCAGAGAGCTTTGGGCAGCTTTTGAGCTCAATCCTGGCGATGGTTTTCCACAGTCTTTGTCAAGATATTTTCCAATACCTTATTTGTCCTTTCCACTTGTCCATTCACCTGGGGGTGGTATGGAGATGTCACCCTCTGCTTGAACCAATATTTCTGCATAAGCCTCCTTATCATGTGTGATGTAAATTGTTCTCCTCCATCTGAAACAATCTCCCTCAGAGTACCCTAACGAGAAAAAATATCCTCTAATAGAAAATATGAAACCACCTGTTATATTTCTTTTGCAATAGCTTTGGCTTCCACCCACTTAGTCACATAATCCATGCAGACTAGAATGTGAACCTTTTGCTGGGAAGGTGGGTTAAAAGCTCCAACAAAATCAATGGCCCACTTATCAAATGGTTTGAGGACTACCTAGGGCTGTAAATGCATTTCATCAGATCGATCGGGTTGCCCCATGCGCTAGCAACTATCGCACCTTCAGAAATAATTTTGTGCATCGTGGAAGATAGAAGACCAATAGTATCCATTCTGTAACACCTTATGGCATGTTATTTTATCTACAAAATTCCCTCCACAAGGGCCATCATGGCCTACCTTCAACACTTTGTAGATATCATCCTTAGGTACATAGTGCCGAACTTGATGATCAATTCCTGTATGAAAAAGGTATCCTACCATCCAAGAATATCGGGCACTATGATGAGTGATTTTCCGATTTTCCCTGTATGAAAAATGACGAGGCACCTTCCTTGTAGCAAGATAGTTAGATATATCTACATACCACAAAGGATTAGTAGAAATTGTGAATAGATGCTCATCCATAAAACTATCCTCTATGGGTGTGTCTTCATTATTATTATCCAATCTAGATAGAAAATTAGCGACTATGTTATCCTTCCTTGGTTGATCTAATATTGTAATATCAAATTCCTAAGGTAATCGCAACCATCTTGTAATGCGACCAAGAGTGATTTGTTTTTTCATCAAATACCTTATTGTTTCTTGATCAGTATGTACGAAAGTACGGTAACCGGTGATATAGTGTTGGAACTTGTTGATAGCATAGATGACAACAAGGAATTCCTTTTTAGTCACCGTGTAATTTAACTTAGCAGGAGTCAAATTATTGCCGACGTAGTAAACTGCAAACGGTGTCTTGTCTACCTACTATCCTAAGACTGCTCGTACTGCTGTGTGAGAGGAATCATCATGTATATGAAATGGTAATGCCCAATCAAGTCCTCAAAGGATTGAAGCTTCGCAAACTAGTCCCTCGATCTTCACAAAATATTTTTCACAATCCTTTGTCCACAAAAATTATGCATCTTTTGTTAGAAATAGAAAAAGTGGATGTGTTATTTTAGAAAAATTTTCTATAAAGCATCTATAATAACCAGCGTAACCGATAAATATACATAGCTGTGTGGGTGTCTTAGGTACGGGGAAATGCAGTATTACCTCTACTTTGACTGGATCAACTTGAATTTTTGTAGCCGAGAGAAAATGTCCCAATACTATTCCTTCTTCCCTCATCATATGACATTTCACTATACTGAGAGACACATGGGTCTATTTTCATCTTTTGAGTAATTTTTCTAGATTCCCCAATCCTTCTTCAAATGAGTTCCCATATGGAGTAAAATCATCCATATAGATTTCAACACTGTCATCGACTAAATTAGAAAAATTTCCCAGAATTGGCCTTTGGAATGTCGCAGGCACATTACACAAACCAAATGGGAGAAACTTATATGCAAAGGTCCCCCATGGGCATGTTAAGGTTGTCTTATCGTGGTCCTCGAGGGCTATTTGGATATGATTATACCCGCTAAACCCGTCTAGGACAGAGAAAAACTTCTTCCCAGCCAGGGTGTCTAGGACTTGGTCAATGAAGGGAAAAGGGAAATGGTATTTTTGAGTTTCTTTGTTTAATTCCCTATAGTCCACACATATCCTCCATTTACTGTTCTTTTTCGTAATGATAACCAGCGGGGACACCCATTGGCTGTCTAAGATGGGGTAAATGAGTCCTACATCCAGTAATTTCTGAAGTTCATCTTTGACAATGTTCTTTAAAGTGGGATTCATTCTTCGTTGGGGCTATCTCATAGGACGAAAGTATTCCTTAATGTAAATATGATGAGTACATAAACTAGTAGGAATCCCCTTCATATCGGTATAATCCCAGGTGAAGGCTTCCTTATGGTTTCAAATAACTTTTAGGAGCTATTTTGTCTGGGATTCTGAAAGATTCGAGTTGATGTTTAGTGTTTTTCCCAATTTAATTTCAATGGGAATACTATAATGGGATGAAGTTGTAGGGATGTTCTCATTTTCATCTTTTGGTTCTATATTTTCCTCTGTTTCATAGCTCATGGAAAATTCTAGAATATGATGAGTTGAATAAGAAATAGAACAAGGATCATTAGTAAAAGTGTTAATGGTATCATCCTCAGTTTTTGTTTTCAATTGAAGGAACTACCCAATGGTAAGGACTGGTCTAATTTCTTCATTTTCGGGTTTAGATTCTTCCATTTGTAGAGGTTTCCGCTTGGCTAATGGTTTCTCTGATGGGCTTGGTTTTCTAGGAGGATAGAGAGTGAGGTTCTTTGTGACGATCCCATTTGATATAGTCATATTTCCTGATCGACACCCAATATAGGCATCAATGGTTGCGAGCCAAGGTCTTCCCAATACCAAGGGATGACCACCGGTTGGGGATCATATTTGTAATACAATGAGGTCCACGGGATAGTGAGATGAGTCTACAGTAATAGTAATGCCTTCCAAATTCCCTATTGTTTTGACTGTAGACCTATATGCCAATTCCAAGACAATAGTGTTTAGCTTAATGTTTCTAAGACCCAATGCATTGATTGTTACAGAGGTAGTGACGTTTATGGAAGCCCCAAAATCTACTAATACATTTGGGATTTCAACCCCATTAATATGTACTGTTAGAATTGGATTCCTTGGGTCCCCATATTTTACAGGCATGAATTTTCCTAGCATGATGTGAGACAATTTTCCCATCACATGGATGGTCAAAATTTCCCTTGATTTCTTTCCAGGTTTCTTAGAGTAGTATTTTTTTGAGAGTTTTCGTGTATATTGGTACATCCCTCATAGCTTGGAGTAGGGGAATTTTAACAAACATATTTTGTAATTCCCCTAGAAAATCAAATTCTTCTTAAGGGCTTTGTTTACTCATGGTGAATATTTCAGGATATGGTGGATTGAATGGACACCCCTCGCTAACAGTCGGTTGAGGAGGTGTTTGATTTGTAATGTTTTGGTCTGGTTTATCCCCAACTGGTTTTGGTTCTAGTTCGATAACTTCATTTTCAACTTCTTCAATGATAATAGGTGAATTTGGAGCATTAAATTCCCACCTAGATCATAATTTTATTTTGTTAAGCCCCACGGTAGAAATTCTATATGATGGAAGGTTGAGAGTGTCAGCTTGTTGAACCACTTTATTGTTAGTATTTGGGTTGGGTTGGATGGGAAGTTGAGGTCAAAGGGGTGGATACCTAGAGGTACATTGGAAGGAAACTGAAGTTGGTCTTGTGGAATTTATTGGGCAGACTGTTCAATAGGAGAGGGTCCATGCCAGTTCTGAGTCCATGGAAGATTCGAACTAGTCTGGGGAAACCACTGTTGCCAGGGTCGACATTGATATTGAGGCTAGAATGTTGAAAAAGGTACATACTAGGGGACCCATATTAACATTATCAAAATATTGAGGTGGGTCCTGAGGCATAGCTGGATTTATATTCGGTGGTCGGGGCTACCATGGATTTTTCGGTCCCATGAAATACAATTGATCCACTGTTCTTTCTTCACTTGCTACTTGAAAAAATGCATCCATCCTGGAAAGGAAGGGCACAAGCTGTTTGCATGGGCGTGTTTGTAAATTGCACAGGCTTCAACTATATTCAATGGGCATTCTTTCAGCAGATATTTCTTTCTCCACTGAGGGCAGAATATAGCCACAGTCTTCACCAACTCCATTTTATTATTTTTTTCCCGCAAGGTGTCTCTTTGGGAAGATAGTTTAATTAGGATATCAGTCCTAAGGTTATCCAGTAGATTGTTGATTTTCGTCTTTGTGACCCCTCCACTTGAAGTTTTTAATGACCGGACCCCTTTTCCATTATGCACAACCCACAGATGGTATCAAAGTATTTCTTTGGTATGTCCCTCTTTCCTACTATGTTTAAAAGCTATAGATAATATTCCCTCAGTACTCGGCGAAGGAAGATCTTCAGAATATCTTTGTCCAGGTCCTTATGGCATGACCTCTCCAGTATATATTTAAATCACTCCACAGAATCTTCCATATTATCATCTTCTTTCTGTACAAAATTAAAAATCTCCTCCTTGATATCACGGGATTTACAGTAATCTTGGTATTTTTCCGGAAATATTTCCTTCATTGCATCCCATGGGGCGATAGTCTTCCCCCCTAAAGCCATAAACCATCACAGGGTTGTCCCCTTTAAGGTAGCAGGAAATATCTTTAATTTCTTAGCATCAGAAATATAGTCGTACCACTGACAAACAATATCAAATTTGAAGAGAAATGTATCGGGGTCCTCAGAGGAAAGCCCATGAAAATTAGGAAAAGTTGTCAAAGATATTGACTTCATTGGTGCATCACCTCTGATGTCCCCAATTGGGAAATAAATAGAGGAATTTGTAAGTGCCATAAATATCCTCCAATACTCACTCGAGATTTCAACTAGTTCTGCAACTGGTACTTTGGGTGATTCAATTGTAGGAGGTTTCAAAGCACTTCCTCAGTCTTGTGGTGACACAAAATCCTTTAGAATTTCTTCTTCCCTATTGGAATTTTTCAATTCCTCAGATCCCCTACTCGCAATTTCTTCTTCTTCTGCCAACAACAAGGGTGTTTCTTCTACTAATACTTCGTTTAATTCTTCCTTTTCCATTGGAAGGGTTATTTCTGGTACCCTGGATGGCACTGGATTCACAATCAACTGCCCCTCGGACTTCGTTTGAATCCTTACCCTGACATCAGCATGAGAAGATGCTTCTAATTCAACTTTTTCAATGATCTCTTGGATATAAATATTCCTTCCCAGATCCCTTCCTTTCTTTACGGGTCTTCCTCTACCCCTCTTATTCAAATATTTGTTCATATAATCGGTGAGAAGAAATCACTAAAATAACAACAGTGCTCAGGACCTGGAGTAGGACAAAGTAATTTCCTCCCCAGGACGAGAGATTGGACTGAAGCAGAAAATAAAACAAACTTTAAAAAAATGAAATCTAGGTTCAAATAGTAAATCACACAACCTAAAAAGTTAATTTTAGAACCTTAAGTACGGTAGTCAAATACCCTCCCCAGGATAAGAAATTGACCCGTAGGAAAACAATCAGAACATAAAACAATAGAAAGTAGAAAAAATAGAACACTGTGCCCATGACTTAGAGCAGGGTAACAAATTCCCTCCCTAAGATGAGAGATTGATCTTTGGATCAATGTGAATTGTGTTCTTGCACCTTGCTAGCCTTCCTCGACAACGATGCCAAAATGTTGGTGTCCATGTTTGAATAAACTATTCAACCATTTTCCACATTAATTTATCAATCCAGGTACATACATTATTTCAAGGTAACACGTAAGGTATATGCAGGAGCAATGGAAAAATCAAACATTAAACACAGATTTAACAACTGAAACAAACAATAACTACTGCGACAATAATTAAAGATAAATTGTAGAGTTACAAAAGAGTTCATAGCAATTAAGGAAAAATAGCATAACAAGAATTAAAATTTACAAACAAAAATGAGAGAACACCACACAGAAATAACACAACACCTGGTCAGAAGAGTGGGTCCAACTCTTTGACTAGGGATGCAATGGATTCAAAGCTTATAGATAGAATAGAAAAATGGCTTGCATTCAACTAATTAAAATATATTCTATTACAAAATTGATCTCTTGCATGGCTAACCCAATTCACAGCCTTAAAACCCTTCTTATACAATTTTTCAAAAAACCCTGTTTCTCAAATCTAACAACTAATGTCTACAAATATACAATTTTTAAAATGACCAAACTAGTTTCCAAAAGAAAAAAGGAAAGGTTTGGAATTGGTATGGAATCTGGTATGTTGTTACGGTGATATTGAAATAGTATCGTAAACTTGGAGTTGTGATCTGTAGATACGACCCTTTGACCACCAGATCTGTGGAAAGGACAGAATTAGTAACTCGCGTAGGAAAAATCCCCATGACTATTATTTCATTAATTAAACATTCCCAAAAATTCAATGGAAGGGGGTTTACCTTGTGCATAAGAGCATTTAATGAATATTAATGATACAAATAAATGAAAGAGTGGGTGAAATTGGAGGGAAAAAGTATGCATATTTGGTACCCAATAGCTTCCAGGTGTCCAATCTCCAATAAAACATGAAATTTCATTGATATGGACCCTTAGTATCTCCCATGACAAGCCATGCATGCAACTGAGGCCTTCCATTCACTCCCACAACAAGGCATGCCATCGAATATGGACTTTTTTAGGCAGTTTTGTGCCACCAACCTTGGACTATGAGCTAGATTTTGTAGGGCCAAGTCTCAAGTCACTGTTCAAAAATTCATGAAACCTTTAGAAATGAATAATAAAAATGGAACAAAGTTTCTAATACAATCACTCATGCAAGTACTTGGTTTGGCCCCTACTAACCTTGACAATAATTTCATCAAACATGTCACAAGTATGTAATCTATAGGTCATGAAAAAAATTCTGAGCATAGGGGTCTCATACTTATCTAATATTCGTAAAGAATCATTACTTCCATATCAATATAGCGACATTATCTTTTATTAGGACATATATTCATTGTACACTCATTTGTTAATCAAAACATGATGAAAACCATATATCAAGTCTGTCAAAACATGCTCATAACTAACATATAACCAATAGAAATAACAAGGGAATAACAACCATAAAAACCACATATGAACCAATACATTTACACATGCAATGCTAAGGAGAAGAAGCTCTTATTAATGAATGAAAAAACCAACAAGGTCTGAGACTTCCATGAAATACCCAACTATATATTAGGTTGAACCAAATATTTCTTTCATCAAATCACCCCCATGCCATATTCGAAGCATGAATGTGGGACTCAAATAAAAAAAATCCAGGTTTCGTCACAATTTACCACTAATCCCCAGTAGATCACTAGGCCCTAAACAAGCATGGATGCCTCCAAATTTATCTACCTACACTGTGAGGAATTTTTTGGTGTCCTAGTCTCTAGTATTTACCATATATCCCTCCATTCGCCAGTGGAGGATTCAAAGGCCTAATTGAGATTCCACACTTCAATATTTATTGTATATCCTTCCATTCGTCTATTGAGGATTCACAGCATTTATCGAGGGCACAAACCTCTAGGCTTTGCTTTATATGAAAGCATTTATCGTTTGATGATTCTTAGGCCTACCAAGGTACAAAAATATGGCTTTATTGCAATCCCACCTTCTGCAGTCCAAGGATTCCTAGGCCTTGTGTTCTTTCTTTCGGAGACTAACCCTCTTAGTTTTGAAGCCATCTAGGAATCCATCTTAGCCAAATAAAAGATAACCTATCACACCATGGCTATTCGGAAATTGTAAAGAAATCTAGAAGAACACTCTCACAGTTGGCAAACCCATGCCAATGGTAGCAAGAAAACCAAAAACACGCATACATGTACCATGCATGCCAAATCTGGCAAGGAAATCACACTATAAAATCGATACTCTCAAGTAATCCTGTTGTAGATGCTTGATCCTTCTATTCGTTACTTAATATTTTCTTCCCTTTTCCTTATTTTTTGTTCCTTTTCTTTCCTTGATCCAATGCTAGAGTGCTCCAATAATTCTGTAAGTGTCCAAGAGTATGTGTGAGAGAGAGATAATAGAGAGGGAGCTCCAAAAACGGACTCACAAAAGGTACAAATTGATCCTCAGAAGCCTTTTTATTAATGAGACCTCTAATTTCTTCAATTTTCTATTATTTTCCTTCATTTTCTTCCTCACATTCAACCCATGACCATTCACCTTCATTTTCTCCTAATTTATATTATTATGAGAAAGAAAATGCCAAAAATTCAATTTCTCCTTTCCAAAGCCTTCTTAATTCCATTAGCCACAATAAAATAAATGAACACCCACACTAGGGTGTTTTTCCCAACATTCATCTTGGAATACGTGTCCCATTACCATGGTGATTATTTTTCTTTTATTAACTTCGTTACTTGGAATTTTTAACCAGGGTTGTTACTTCTTGGTGGAAAACTCATGGGGAAACATTCCCTACTCTACAATAGTTAACCATGCAGAACCTCGCTCAAGTTACTTCATCCTCTTGATGTGAGAGGAATCACAGAACATATGGGAATTTGTATAGTTTGAAGAAGATTGAGCTTAAGCAGTCGAAGGCAGAGACAATTGTGTATGCGCACAACAACCTTCATCTTATTTACAAGAAAAGGAAGGATTAGTTTATGGGAAAGGAAAATATGTTGGATGTGTTTCCTAACGATATGGATTTTGATAACAATGTTGAGTTTCTATTGGATAACTTGGACCTTAACGAACGAGTGCTAGAGCCTACCTCTTTTGATTGTAATGATACTCTTAAGGGTTGATCCTCCACACTAGAAGATGTATAGATTAAATTGGGTATAGAGGAGGATGATGCATAGGGGAGAAGTTATGGCCATGAAAATGATGTTGATTTTGCTGATGAGGGTTAAAAAGGTACCTACTACCTTGTAGTCATTTTGCATTTTTTGTTTCTATTTTCCATTGACACTGCTAATTAGGACTCCTCAGGTTTCAATACCAATGTAACACAATTTTATTTTGAAGAATTAATGACAGAACTATATATTATTGTATTTATTATATTCCATCATTGACAAATCTGTCACGATTATATTTGTATTCATAATGTTACAAATTTACCATGTAGAATCTCGATGTATCTCTGTATTTGTATCATATGAATCTCTATTTAGTAGTAATTCACACACACACACACACACATATAATGTCTTACATGTCTTTTTCAGGGGGATATGTGTTCCCCATGTTGAACACTCGAATTTGCATGTCTTTCATGTTACATGTCCCATGTATGGAGAGTTGAAAATAAACAAATATTTATAAGTCTAGATAGAGAAAAATTATTCAACCCTACAAATGTCACTCATCGATATATAGCATGAAAAACTAGAATGGGATCGACAATTTGTATTCACACATCTAAAAATAGGTAAATATTGTCATAATGGAAATTATAGATAAAATCACATAAAATAAAATTTGTAGCATTAATACAAAGTAGTGTGATCAAGTATTTTCAAGGTAAAAATTAAAACTTGAAGGGAAAAACTTATAGTTCACACATAAATTTTAAAATTTAGGATTTGTTAGAAAAATTTTCCATGAAAGAGGATAAAATTTTAATTTCTAAGGGTTGTATCTTGGAATGTTATTCACAAAATCCACAGTAGAAACCCTTAGAGGAAAATTTAAAGATAATAAGTGATTCCTATGTTTAGGGTTTGGTCCATGAGGTTATGTTTTAATAGCAAAGATGGTGATGTGGCAGGCCAATTACCAAGGTTCAATTCATCAAAGACACAAACAAGAAGTTGGGGACAAGTATTTTGAAAGAAGAGTATCCCCTCACAAGACAACTATGAATTAAGTGCATATGAGTATTGATTCTTATATTGAGTGCCTTCATGCCCATAGAAATGGGTCGCTTGTGGTGCTTGAATTATCCAGACCAATTGCAATGCTTCTCGAGTATAGGGGAAGATATTTCAAATAGAAAATATTAATGAATCAAAATTTTGAAAAAAAAAATAATGAATCCATGGTTACAAATCCAAAGGTAGGAATATTGAACAAAAAAAATTAATAACTATGACCTTGAAGCTGGAAATAAGGGCGAAAAAAAAAAGTAAATGACTAATAAATTCAAAGATCGAAATGAAAATCAATGTATGAGAAGAATTAAACCAAAAAGTTATGACATCAATATTGGGTGAATTCTTGAGGCAAGCAATCATTCATTAGTTTGGGGTTTGAATTATGATCTAGTATTTTTTAAGTCCAGGGTTTGAGACAAAATTTCACATTTTTTAAAGTATAAATAATTTGTAATTTCGGAATACATCCCTTAGTTCAACTTTGAAGCATTGATGTAATAATATAGATCAAATGATTAAAAGTTTGATATCTACTTGGGATGTGATCAAGATACACGAATTTTAAAACATTGATAAATACTTAACAAGGGTTTCCTATGAATACCTCATAAGTATTTCTGGTATCTGAGCCCAACGAAAATGTTTTGTGATCTCCATTCATTCTCCCAACTCTTTCTAGGCTTCTTTGTTAGGATCGACATGCTTTAGCTCTACAACTAGAAACATAAATCAAATGACAATGTTAATGGTGTATAATATTAATTCATGTGCAAATGAAGTCTTCTTGCGGGCCATGTTGGAAAACTACCAATGAAGAAATGTTTGTTTTAATAGTGAGAAGCACTGGGTGTAAATATGAATAGAGACACTATTTTTATATCTCAAATGCAATTTAGGAATTTATTTACTTGGAAAAGAAGGAAAATAATATATATTAAAAGTAGGGCATTGTTGTTGGGTTTGCTGCTTGAAGAAGAAAAAGAGTAATTTTTAGATTTTCCACATATCGAAAGTATTATTCGATTAAGAACTTTACACATTCATCTTTATGGTTAGTTGAGGTAAAGGAATTTTAAGAGGACTTTCTTTTGGGCTTTGAGGGGGTCAACATGGCCATCATGATTAGTGTATGGAACAAGTTATAGATAGATTTACAATTATTGTAAAATTTTCAAAAATAGGGAGACTGAAGAGAAGAAGAAAATATTTATGGAGGAATTGCATACTTGGTTCCTCGAGCGTACAAGCAGAGGCTGTATCAAAGTCGGGAGGAGCAAGTTCTTGATCATTATTTTTTCAAGGAGAAAATTTTCAAGTCAGTATTTATGACCTTATTTTGTTATCCAAAAAGAAAGAGTATTATATTTTGGCTTGAATTTAAATTTATCAAAGAAAAAGAAAAGAGAAGTTAGTTTTTCTTTTATAAGAATTAAAGATTATGTACATTTTTTGAAACATATTGGAATGATGTTTGTGGAAGGAATTAACAATAATAAATATAGAGTACAGTATCTAAGTATTTTTCTATTGTCTTCTGAATGATAATTAGAGATAGAAGTTATACTAAATTTTATTATTTTAGCTTATGAATTTGATATTAAGATAGTTCTTTTATACAAAATATATATTGTTAAAGAACATATTTTCAGTGTTCCACGAGGATGCGTCCATGTGGGGGATGCGCTTCCCTACTCCCCCATGCTTCTTAGATGGGGAAACTCTTGGGGAAACTTAACCCACGTCCCCTTTTTTGGAAAACTTGGGGAAACTCTAGGGGGATGTTTTTCTAGTGACAAAATGTGTCTCTCTTGTGGGGGAGACAAGGGGATGGAGGAGGGATGCAAGATGGATACGTCCCCAAAATTGTTTCGCAAATAACAATTAAAAAAAACAGTTTGTGTATTTCACTGCTTTCTATGTTTATTTTTACTTTAGTTTTCGATGGATGTTTTAGACTTCAAATGTCATCATCATATGATGAATTTTATTTTTGATGTGCATTGCATAGTTTCAATTTTCAAATTATGAATTTAATTTAGATGTACCTTTCATAATATTAATTCTCATTGCCAAATGATGCATTTAGATGGAACATTGCATAATGTTAAATTATAGATTCAATTTAGTAATTTATTTTTAGATTTACATTGATGATTGCAGAAATGTCAAATGATTATTTTACTTCACAATAGTCTAATACAAAATGATGATCATATTTAGATGTGCATTTCATAATTAATAAGATTTACTATCTATTAATTTAGTTATTAACATATTGTTGGTTCTTTTTTTTTTTTTAATATATTAAATTTTTAATAATTTTATAATTTTTATGGCTCTGACGTCCCCGTTTCCCCAAAATTTCGCTAAATTTTGTGGTTTTTTATATACGTCCCCCTTGTACGTATCCTCACTCCCGCATTTCCTGTCCCGGAAACTCAGTGGAACATTGCATATTTTTACAAAGAAAAGGAAAACACACAAATAAAAACAGAAATGTAGCACAAGTATGTGCAAAGGAAGCAATATTTTATATATGTGTTACTTTTTTTTATGAAATTTTATGGTTTTCTAATTAGAATTATAACTATATATAAATGATTGGTACTAGAATTAGGGAATAGTAGTGAAAATAAGTATGAATAAAATGTATAAATAATTATTGTAATTCATAGAGAAAATGTGTATTTAAATGATATAGCCTTCGATAATGTCACTACTACCATCTAATGAAAAAAATTAAACTTCTTAAATGATTTTACTATATAATATAAAAAAAAACATGAGCATAAAACATAGAAGACGATATATATATATATATATATATACACAAGGCACCAAAACAATTTTTACAATATAAGTGTCATTGAATAGGTTCTAATGAAAGTTATAAAGTCATAAATTATTTAAACAACGTTTTTAGTGACAGTTGGTACTTTATGATGGAACCTTCTAGGAGACACCATAGAGTAAACATACTAGATCTTACTCTAGTGAATATTGTCCAATATGTGATATAAACCCAAAATCAAAACATAATATGACAACGAAAGTTGTCTCTCATGAGAGTTCAATCACGTTGCTTAGGGAAACCTAAAAGAGAAATCGAGTAACATTTTTCCGAACTGGAAGAAATGGATTGTGCCTTGATGAAAAATTTGAGTTGATCATCAGAACTATTGTATTCAAGTTAAATGAAGGTATAAGTAGCTGAAATGTTTTACGAAAGGGATTACTGTTGTGTTCGATACAATTGGAGTCAATGATAACAAAAATAGGAAATCAAGTTAGGAAACGAGAAGGGGGTTTTACATTATATAACAAAGGATAACCTTTGAATTTACATCTGATACAAATAAAAAAAAGCCCAATTCATACATAAGAAAAATCATTCACACAATCTAAATGAAAAAAATTTAATAACATATTGTATGAGCCTTATATATAAAACAATCTAACTAAGTGAATACGTATACAAAGATAGAATACTCATTAACAATTTTACACAGAAAAACTTGTAAATATAATTCCAATGGAGAGGGGACATTCTGGAAACTCAAGTATAATTTCATTGCCGACTCTTCTTGTAGGTATATTTATATATATTGTAATACAAGTCTTATCCGAGCCCGTCATACGTATCGGAGTCATATATATATATAAGTGTCGGAGTCCATCATACGTAGAGAAACATTAAAGCCATAAACGAGTTAAAGTGTGAACGGATCCCGCAGAGGGGAGAAATATAATAAGTGTATCATTTCTTTTGTTGAAAGTTAAAACACGTTCTTTTCTTTTGAAGAAGATGTGAACCCTAGGGTTGCATAGAGGAAGAGGAACTTCCTATAATCCTTAGCAATTTGACATAAATAAACAACTGCAAAATCACTGGAAAGTACGACAACTTGTATAAAATAAAACTATAGTTGAATGTAGGGGCAAGAATGTACTCCCGAATTCCGAGAACTCGTAGGTGAATCGGGTATGAAAAGAATTACAGAGCAGTAGCTATACAAAACTGGAGCCACAAAACCCTAAATAGACATTAAGCAACAAACTTCCTATATGTGTAAGATTTACAACAACAAATAATGGCTGAAAATAATATATTACCAATAAAGAATTAAGTATGTAGGTTTCATGAATACATAGAATGGACATATTTCTTACCTAAATCTAGATACAATGGACCGACTATAGTAATTTGAAACCCCACTCCAAGATTCCAAAATTTGGAAACCTGTGAACATAATTGTTAATATAATTAGTAAATCGTGTAAACACTAAGTACAGTGAACCAAATTGGAAATTAAGAGTATGATTAAATAGTTTTGACCTCTCCTGCAAGCTCGGAAATGAAAACAAAAAAGTGGAAACCACACTCTGATAAGATTTCTGAGTCGCCTACCACCATGTGACATTTGGAGGAAGAATGATCAAACGAGGGAACAAAATACATTTGTCTCCATAATCACTAGTGAAAAACAAACAAGTATGTCACACTTGTGAGATAATCCCTAGCAGTAATAAGCGGCACTTATTTGAGGATAAATGGAGGCAAAACCACTGGGTAACAATTAAACTAAGGGAAATTAAACATAACCTCTCAAATGACCATTGATTCAAAGATAATTGACCAACAGCACCGATTGAGTCAAAATGCTATAGGATACATGAAGGATCCAGAAGAGATCAAAGCGTTCACATGGATTTCCATTTATAACTTAAATCCCCTATTGAAACGTAACTATGATATCATATTATTTATAAAATTAAAATGAAATGCAATCAACATGTGACACAGAAAAAAAAATTCACATTATTGATGATGACGATGGTGGTTAACGTTCACTTAGACCAAACTTTGGTCTATCGGACTTATAATTTTCTTAGTTCTTAATTTTCTGGCTTCTCGTCTTTCTTGGCGAGATTGGTGTTGTAGCTTTCTTCTTCTTCTCTACGGTCTTCCAACTTCCTTTATCTTACACCTCCTTCATCTCTTCTGATTCTTGGGACACTGGTGTCTTATCTTCTGGATTTCGGAGATCTACTTTGCTGCTAAATGAAGATTTATTTTGTGTGGTATTCAAATCTTCATAATTGTTGATGCTTGAGGGGCTGTCGAGTTCATTTTTTTGTTGTTGGGTGGGGCTTTCCCACTGCTTGTCTTGAGGATTGTTTCTTTTTTGCCTAATTTATTGCGATTAAGAGTTTTTTGGAGAGTATCTTTCCTTGATGACAGTGTAATGTTCCTTTTGTGCTCCTTCCCACCATGTAGATCTATGGTGATTCTTTCTAGCATAATTTTTCTGGGGGACTTTTGGTCAATTTTTGGCTAGATGGCTTGTCTCAAAGCAGGATCGACATCTGGAGAGGACACTTTCATAGTCGAGTTTCTGGTTCCATACATAGTCTTTTCTTGTTACGATTATTTCAACTAGGAATCCGGCGCTGAATTCCATTTCTACACAGATGCGTGCATAGGTGGTCCTAACATATTCCTCTGTTTCATGGCACATGTAGTAAAATTTCCCAATTGCATTTCCAATGGCTTTTAACGAGGAGAGATTCCACAGATGCAAAGGTAGGTTTCGCAATCTGACCCAAACTAGTGGTGAGGTTATGGCTATTGTTGAGGGATCAAATGATCTGTTCCATGGTTCATGAATAGACCCGATTTTTCCCAAAACCAAGGGCTGGAATCTAAAATGCATTGTCTACTTTCAGAGTTTTCAAAATGTAATATAAAGAAACCCTTAGCACAAAGGTAGATATTAATCTCATCAGAAATGACAGGCTTCCATACCTCCGAGATCGCACTATGGAGAGTTGTTAGCCGTGGCCAAAAGCCATTAAACCAAAAAATTAAGGAACTTTCAGAAAACTTCAAGGCCTCATCTAGTAAGGCCTTGACCACCTGCATAGTGAGAACTAGGACTTCACTCACAATATGATGAATGTGTCCTAATGTTTCAAATGTAGAATGTTCATATATAATTTCCCTAACAAAATTAGTAATAGGAACATTATGTTTTCATATGTGCATATATAAATAAAATTCAAGTTTGCATTAACTGAATAAAAGTTGTATATATATCGGCATATGTTAAGAATAAGGTTTATGGAGTTTTTCAAAGGTGCTATAAATATATTATATTCTCTTAGAAGTGATAAATGAATTCGAAAAGGAATATAATTGTAAACATTCACGAGTTTTTGAAAGGTGTTATAAATATAATATATTTTACCAATTCCTCTAGAGTTAGAAGTGACAGATGAATTCGAAAAGGAATATAATTGTAAACATTCACTATTATAAAATATGGAGTTTTTGAAAGGTGTTATAAATAGATTATATTTTATCAACTCCTCTCGAGTTAGAAGTGAGAGATGAATTCGAAAAGGAAAATAATCGTAAACATTTACCATTACAAAATATAGGAAATATTTATTATTGCGAATATCTAATTTGTTAAAGAACTTAAATGTTTTTGTTTTTTTGTTTTTTAATTTTTATACTTTATTGTTATAAAGGGGTTCTTCATAGTACAAAAGATAAATAAAAATAGATGAAATCTAAATTCTATGAACAATCTAGCATATATATATATATGCTAAATTATAAAACCATAAGTTAGAAGGGGAAACTTTTAACTTTCTCATGGCTCATCCGATGTTTATTATATTTTACCAATTCTTCTAGAGTTAAAAGTGAGAGATGAATTTGAAAAGGAAAATAATTATAAACATTCACCATTACAAAATATAGGAAAGATTTATTATTGCGAATATCTAATTTGTTACAGAACATTTTTAAATGTTGCTTTTGTGATTTTTTTTACTTTAGTGTTATAAAGGGGGTCTTTATAGTACACCATATAAATAGGAATAGATGAAATCAAGATTCGATGAGAAATCTAGCAAAACTATATATATATATATAGTTTTGCTAGATTGCTCATCGAATCTTGATTTCATCTATTCCTATTTATATGGTGTACTATAAAGACCCCCTTTATATATATATGAAAAATTATACAACCATAAGCTACAAGGGGAAACTCTTAACTTTCTCATTGCTCGTTTGATGTTTTTCCTTTAAAGGTTTTGAAAATAGCTATTTTCCTATTTTCCAAAACTTTAAAGGAAAAAGGGTTAGACCAACATAGGAAAACACATGCACACACAGACACAATGTGACTATAAATAGCTAGATAGTATTGTAAGGTAACTAAGGAAATGTCGCATAAAGCATATGAAAATGAAAGGCATATTATATTAAAAAAAAATTACAACTGTGATAAAATTAACGTTGATAGCCAATTGGCGAAAGCATACCTATTCATGTTGACATAGAAAGGGAAACATGCCACTAGTCAATGTTACCTCAGATAAGTATCTTAATGAACTTCAATATGAGTTTTCTTGAGAAAAATGAAGTTTGGTCCAATGATTGATTAGAATGAACATATGCTTAAAAAATCAATATGTCAAGACAACCACACTAACATTATGTGTCGAGGCAGTGGACATGTAGGAAGATGCAATGGGGAAGGACCCCATAGCTAGGGAACACGAAACCCTGGACACCTTGATCAATAACTTGCAGCAGATAAAGGGATATAAATTCCAAGAAGAGAGTTGTGAGAAACTCATGGGTAAGGGGTGTTGTGGAATTACGATTATAATATGTGGTGATGTAATTTTCCTATTATATTTTGTTGATTTTAAGCATTCCCGCAATACTCTAGGTTGTGCCCTTGGATTATTATAGTAGCTTCTTTTAATATTGCCTTATCCTTTTGGCCTCGATGGTTTAGTGGTAAAAGAAAATAAAGAAAATAATAAAATAAATAAGAACCAACTAAATAATAAAACCCCTATCAAGGATTTTGCATGAAATAATTGGCACATAATTAACGTGGGCAGGGCTGGTTCCACTTAAAAAAAGGAGAAATATAATATTTGTCATGAAGGTGGTAGCATGAAGTGATTGATAATTTTTTGTTGTGGCATATCTAATATCATGAAATTATGATGGTGGCTAAGGGAAAAATAATTGGTTGTGAGCTATCATGGCGACAAGGTAAGGAAATCTTTCTTGAATTTAAAAAAAAAGGAGGGAGAAGGAAATGGTCATAAAATGTATGATTACTATGTTAGTGGTATTATAATATAATTAATTATTCTCATGTTGAGATAAAATTTGTATCTATTAACATTCCACGGGATCTTACATGTCAAATGTATTAAAATAACATGTTGTTAAATAATGTGAATAACATGATGTGAACCGATATATAAGAAAATAACTATATTGAATTAACATAGTAAGTGTGAGATCGTTAATATCCATACAAATGAAAAAGGGTCAAATATGATGACTGTACATGGAAGAAAAATTATGTGTAACGCACATCAACAACGTGTAATGCAGAATGGCAATGGGTCAAAATTAAAGAAATGATACAAACTGGATTCCTAGTTTTAGGATAAAAGAAAATAAAAAAGTAGCCCAATATATGCATAACTAAGTGTGTCTGGAAAAAGTTGGCAATAATATAGCTACCTTGAACATGGAAGGAAAATGAATTAATCCTAAACTTTACTCACGCATGAATAATACATGTGTAACATTTTAAATAAAAATGGAAGCATGACAATACACTAGTTGCAATATATCATAAAATAAATGTATCGTGAATGATTTATGAAATAATATTACCTTTATGTAAATAGTGTAAATGGAATTGGTACTTGCATGGCTCAAAATTTACATTAAAACGACACAGTGGGATCTTTGTCTACTGGCATAGTTATTTGGTAGGTAAAAATGATTTATTTCTTTTGTGGATAAGCTTACAATGACATTTCTAATTCTTACAGAGTGCGAGATGGTAACCCTTGACGTTTGTGATATATATATATATATATATATATATGTGTGTGTGTGTGTGTGTGTGTGTGTGTGTGTGTGTGTGTGTGTGTGTGTGTATTCCATAAATAATGGTTGATGGAAATATAATTACTCACATAATGATGGTGGATTTAGGTTGAACTCGACACTAGGGTAGTCTTGGGCAAGCCTCTAGACATTCTCGATCAGAGGTAAATTATGCTACGGAAGCAAGCTATCACCCAAGGTAAGTTTTAGTGGAGGCACTTTATCTAGAGGAGGGAACATGGGAAAATGAAACTTGTATGTGTGAATAAAATCCCATCTTCTTTTGTAGGGCTATAAGCAACTAGGGACGAAGTTTCACACGAGGGATGGAAGATGTAACACTTGTGTAATTTTTAAATATTTTAATTACTTTTACTAAAAAAATTGGCATATTGTGGTATGAATGGACACACCTACGTGTTTATTTTATTTTTAGAAATAATATTGATTATGATAAAACATAAAATCATGGGAAAAAATTCTAAAGGATAGTTTCACTTACACTATAGTAAGAAGGGAGTTACTCCTCTCCCTAGATATCAATCATTCTAGTTAGGGAAAGGGGAGCCAATAGGGTGAGAGTGAAGAAAAATTAAGGAAACCTTGTGATATTGGTGCCTAGTTGGAAGATGTCCAAGATAGGAGAATAAATATGTAAGCTTGTCAAACTCATATAGGATTTTGTTGGGGAGGAAGGTTTCTTCCAAGTAAAAAATTCTTGAGATGTTTGGCTACTCGAATCCCAAATTGCAGCCTAGTGCTAATTTTAATGTCTAGACTAAGACCTAGTAGTTTTCAAGTAGAGTCTTGGAATAGACCTGTTGCGGTCACTATTCATATAACTATTATGGAAGTGAAAACTAACTAGAGGTGGCTCTGGTTACTCATTGATTGGGTGGAGCACTCTCCTTCCTAGTGAATTTGTGGTTGGTTCTTGTACTTAAGGGAAAGATAAGTATTATTGATATGTTGTTTTGGGTGTATTATTTTCTATCAGATGTGAAAATTTTACTATTTGTCTAATGGTATATGTATCTTGATGAAAATATGAACTCTCTTGAAAAAAATCCATTTGTAATTTTCATTCAATAAGGTCAATTTATAAATATAAACAAAAGCTAGCTTCTTGGCCAAACTATCTAACTAGCAACCCAAAAACAATCCCATGTTTAAAAAATAAGATATAAATGATTAACCAAATATCGGATTTAGGTCCCACCCAAAAAAATCCAAATTTGTAAAATGAATTAAAAAAATAAAAGACACAACAAACTCCAAATATTAAAAAATAGATTCTATAAACATATAGCCCTATACAAATAGGGCAATACAAATATTGAACTCTATTAAAATTAAAATTGTTACAACATTAATTTTTGTAATAATAACTTACATTGCAAGTATTACAAGTATTAGAACTGATACAAGTATTATGTTCCAATTTAGAAATTATGTAAAAACCATGCTTCAGGGAGTAGGCCATACGGATTATTTTGAGATTGTGAAATAATGATAACAATAATCATGAATTAAGAATATCCAAATGTTAGACTAAGGGAGTGATAAAGGGGCTTTCAAACCCTAGCCTCCTTTTTTTATTACAACCATCTAATTATATTTGTGGTATCATAAAAGACAGTCATAAGGAAAATGCCATAACTAAAACACCACGTATAATTATTGATAATACAAGAAATAGAACGAAAATACTGTAATAATAAAAAAATAAAAAAAAATCTATATCAAGGTCGCGAAGCCATCAACAAAATTCTTGCGAATAGAGAAAGCACTTCCATATGGCCGTTTAATAATAATAAGATTTACGAATAAACTCATTCATTGCCAATGGCCATAATAACCTTAATAATTGTTTTGTGTTGGGTGACCATAGTGGAATGACAACAATATTTCCTATCTATGATCGATTCCTAAATATGGATATAAAACCAATTTTAGAGAACCCTAGCTTTGAGAGGGAAGCATAACCTTGCCGACGCCTGGAGGAAAATAATGGTTTGAATCCGAACCTGAACACTTGTTTGTTATAACGAAAAGCCACCTTGTGGGGCTGAGAAGGAAACCTCACGTATAAGGTAGGAAAAAATATGAACTCTGTCAAAAAAATGTAAGTGATTAAGTTAAAGAAAAATGTTTGATCATAAGAAAGATATTTTCATGGGCCGCATTGCTAGTATCTGGAGTAGATTTTTCATGTGAATGAGTTAGGTACTTGACAAATATTCCTAAATAATAGAGAAAATATTCACTGCATTAACAAGAAAGGAACCTGCAAAGAGAAAAAGCACACTAGGTATTCGGGCTTATCACTGGATTTGAAGTAAAGACAATTATAACCAAACCCAGAAGGATTAGGTGAGAAATCAGATTCTATGGTTGAGCTTAAATAGATGTAGAAATGCCAAAGTAAAGATCAGATCCGATCGTTGAGCTTAAATAGATGTAGAAATGCCAAAGTAGAACAGTTAGAATAACAGCTGAGCTTAAATAGATGTAGAAATGTCAAAGTAAAACAGTTAGAATAACAGCTGTTATTCTAACTGTTTTACTTTGACATTTCTACATCTATTTAAGCTCAATGATCGGATCTGATCTCTCACCTAATCCTGATGATGAACCACAGTAGTTGATTCTAAACACGTTTTGTTCATTGTAATGGATATCCTTGTAATGGATAAGTTAAGACCATTAATTGTCACATTTAAATAATTCAGAAATGTGTATAGTGCAACAACAGAACCACTACATGAAAGAAGACGCTTGCTAACACCAAGGTTAATCAAGGAGATTGCTAGTCTGATACAAGCACTTTTGACATAAGTTCATTAATTAAAAGTCGGTGGCAAGGATAACTTACAAATAATAAATGTTACTCTAAAAAGGAGATAAGTAAATCAAGTATAATTAATTTACATATGCACACATTTTACTATCTAAGGTAAACTTGTTTAAGATAATATATATATATATATATATATATATATATATATATATATATATATATATATATATATATATATATATATATACGTTACATTCTCCGTAGCATTAAGTGAAAAAATATATATATTAAATTCTAATATAATATTTGTTCTTTGTTAACATATAAATGGGAATCTTTTATTGATAATCATTTCGTTTGATGTTTGAAAAACATTATACTTGATTTAGTTAACTATGTTGGAAACAATATTATTTTGGTATTATATTTATTACACTTATTCATATTTAATGTGTTTTTAATGTGTTTTTATAAGAGAAAATGCATTTAGAAAGAAAAATATCAATATATCTCATTTATTTATATGACCATAAATAAATTTTCAAAAAAAATTTCAGAATTCTTCAATTTATTTCTATTGCATTAATTGTTATAAAATTTTAGATGTCTATCTAATTTATTTATAAGACCACAAATACACTTGCAAAAGGAAAATTGATTTTTTTTTTTTTCCTGATTTATTTTGAGCACACCTATTGTTTTAATAAATTTTATGAATAGTATTTTTAGTTTCTTATTGAGCATTTAATATAATGTGACATAGTAACTTTGTGAATATATATTTTACCACAAAAAATATTCTTTTATTATTATAGGTCGAAATGGTTGAACATTAAGTATGTTTATATAGGATATAGATGCACACATAAGTTTATTTTAATTGGATTTATTAAACAATGTTTGTGAATGGATCATGAGGAAAAACCATAATGGAAAGAAATGTTGAGAGTGGCTTGCATCCGAGGTAGTTGAGCACTTACGGGCAAGGTAGTTGTCTGTGAAAATATCTTCTTTAGAAGAAAATAAAAACAATGCAAGAAGTCCAAAGGGTTAGAGAGCCTAAGGCGTAAGGAGAGGAAAATCATTGAAGCTAGAATGACATTAATATGAAAGTCTCTAGAGTTGGTTGGCCAGTGGATTCTATATCAGGTTTAATTGTTAAATTGTTAGAACTATGATCACATATATTACAAAAGAGCGAACAACCTTGTGTTGTTACTGTCCAAATAAATATTCTCAGTGTGCATAAAGCTCGAGGGAGATGCAAACAAATATTGCTCTCATTGGTCAGGTGGAGAATTGCATTCCTAGTGGTTTGGTGGTCTATTGGAATCTTAGGAAACAATTAACTTTTACATTAACATAAAAACTTGTTCTTTCAATAATGGTTGAGTCCATGATTACTTAAGTGTATTACCTATGAAGGTGTTATATCTATTTCAAATTATATAATGAAGTATATGTTGGCTATGTAGGTTCGTTAAAAATACAGGAAAATAACAAAAAGGAAAAGTGGTTGTGAATGTGCAAGAAGAATAATTGTTAAATTCATAAGGGTCTATTTTTAATATAGATTCCTTTTATTTGGACATAAAGGTAAAACATTCTCCACAATGTAGGGTTAGATTATAATCCAAGTTGACAAGGGAGTCAACATCCATACATCAGTGCCTTGTTTTCGGAGAGATGGTAACATTATCAATAGAAAATATGATTGATATGGAAACAACAAGTTTGAAAAACAGTTAAAAGTTAACATGCACATAACTAACGAATTCTTCAAAGATGCTAAACAATAAATTAAAATCCGGCTATCTATAGGTGAGAAATGAATCAAGGGTTAGTATCTTGGACCAAGCTATAAATAATAATCCAGGAAACAATCCCTAATACCCTAAAGAATGATAACTATTGCATCTAAAGAAAGGAAATTAATGCCTCTAAAAAAATGAATGCTTTAATAAAAATATGAAATAAAGTATGTTTGAATATGTAATGAAGGAACTATACATATATAAACATATATAAATTTAATAAAATTCCAACCGCTCAACGAACTAATAAAACCCATAACCATGGTTGGTATACATGTAATTATATAACAATAAACTATGTAAACAAAAGGATTGGTGACTACCCTTGACATCCTGGAAAAGGAATTCCACATCTAAGATACAAACTCAAGTCTCACAATTCACACCCATAATTTATTTTAAAGGAAGACAAATAACAACCATCGATGCATAACAAATTCCAATATTAAAAAAAATTTGCTTCAGTGCCATTATAAAAGAATAGGAAACCCTTGAACTAAGGTCTTGGTTTGAAACCCCTTAACTACTTATCTCTACATAGTTGAATAAGGAAAATAAACCTATGGGAAACCCTAGGGCCAAATTTTTCTAGTAGAATTACAAAGTGGTTCGGAATCAAGTAAACTATAGGTGAAACGGATTCCAGACCAACCTAGAAAGAGGTAAAGAGAGTGCATGAGTACGAACTGAAACCCTTGTGAAGATAGTGGCAAACCACTATAAAATTTTAACCTCACTTGTAAGTAAGAAATAAAAGAATCAAACAATAGTTCATGTCACTCGAAATAAAAAATTAAACTGCTAACATATTAAGCCCTGTGGAAATTTGACACCAGAAACTACGAGGTTATGGAATCAATATTACTTGAGACGAGATGACGAATTTCAGCTCTACTTAATCCTACAGAATGAAAGAAACAAATCATAATTTTAATCGGAACCCTTTCTATAGATATTATTTTTTTTTGCTAAAATCCTCACCATAACATGTTGATGCTCTTGCTAGCCTATCGATACTCTACTCGTTGTGTCGGAACTGTGAGCAATTGGGCTACCAAAAAATAAAAATTCAGACACTAACTTAGAATAAATAAGCGAAATTACATTGTAAATAATAAAAAAAATGCTAAATATTGTGTAGAAATAATGGAAACGAGAAGGGATACCTTTTTAAAAGAAGAGAGAGGTAAAAGCTGAATATTTCGACCATGACGTGTTGCAGACGCAGATCCATTTTCACCAAGCAGAAGGTGTAAGAATAAGCCTCGACGATGTCAAGGAGGGAGGTCGATTACACTGTAATTGTTCTTCTCAATTCTATACCGTTGATGTACCCCTAGATGACCAGTGTCGTAGATCCGACATCTCACTAATCACGGGTAAATTGATGATAGTTGTAGCATTGACAACTAGGGAGGTTCGAGAACATTTCCTATACAACTGCGAAGTGTTACGGTGTAAAATTAGTATATTCAATATAACCACAAGAAATACCATAAAATTTATAGTAAATCAACACCCCTAGCCAGAAATTATAGATTTGACAACTTAGGAAAGCTCTTGGGAAAATAGCATTCACATACAACAAGTATTCGGCGAATTAATTGAAAAAACACTTTCAAGCTACAAATGATGTTTACGGTAATAATGTAAACGAATACATATGAGTAAAATTATACATGTGATTAAAAGAAAAAAATATATTTGGATACATTACATATGGTATGTGTGCTCTAGTTTACAACATTGTGGCTTCTTTAACTGAGTAAAAAAAATAAAAAAATAGAGGAATTTTTTTGTGATAAATAGAGAGGGAAACATTATGATAAGATTTCGACAACCACAAGATATAAGACCAACAACTAGAGGTTGTTCAATGCCAAATATAGCAACTAACCTGGAAATGTGGGTTTAGTTAGGAGGGGGAGGCTTAGCACACTAATGTTGCATTACTCGAAACAATATAAAAGTTGCAGTAGGAGATGAAAATGTTAAGGGTTGATAATGAGAGATTGAGTCAATAAAGAGAAAGAATTATGAAGAGCCTCATGGACTAGAAAAATCATAGGCCTACTATTCCAAGCCTTGAAAGCCTCACAGACCAGAAAAATCATAGGCCTATTGTTCCAAGCCTTGACCATGTAGATAGAGCTGGAACATAAAGACAAAGCAATCATAATCCAGAATTTGAACATGATGAGGAAAATAATGAAGAATAATTCGACAATATTTCTGGTCATAAGGGACCAAAAAGGCAGAAAGTTGAATTGCAAAGGGAATTTAAGAAAATTAGACCCACAACACTCGATGGCGAACACGAAGAGGTTTTTGAATCTTGGCCTATTAATATGAACAAGTATTTTCAAATTTATGAATATGATCATAATTTAAAGGCCCCACTATCCATATATCAACTACAAGGAAAAGCCTCCTTATGGTGGGAGGAATTGAAGACAATGAGGAAGATTAATGAGTAGAATGTAAACTGGGATGATTTTTTGGAATCATTTCAAAGATAAATATTTAACTTGGCATTTCTATGATGAGAAGGAAAAGTATTTTCAAATATTCGATTTGGAAAGCTTTCTATGGATGAATTCATTACACATTTTACATCATTATTGAGATATGTTCCTTACACAAATGAAGAAAAGGAAAAGGTTTAAGAATTTATTAGTACCTTACATGTGTTTATAAAGGAATGACTAGAATTCGATAACCCTAAACTATCAATGAGGTTATTATAAAATATCAAATATACTACCAAAAGATGAATTGGCCTAGGAGACGTAGCAAGGAGTCTACCTAGAGTTGATGCTGCATTGGAAGATCACCACGATGACTACCAACCAATGATGGTCGAATTCGAATTTACCCAGGTTCTAGTCAAAGTTATTTCAATCCTAGGGTAGTAGAAATTTTTCAGCTCTAGCCAGTCAAATTTAAGAGTTCGTCACTAGTAAAACTAACCACGATGACTAAAAGAAGGGAACTTTCTAAAGTAGATAATTTCCCAATAATAATAGTTGACCAGCCAATAGTATAAAATTTAAATATTCTACTTTAGGAGCATACGATATTTTGATTGGAATGGACTGGTTGGAGGAGCACTGGACTCTTCTAAATTGTAAGGATAAAACTGTTATATATCTTAAAGATGAAGGTAGCAGACAAGAAGTGCACGGGGTGAGAATAACCCTTAAGTTAAGACTAATTAGAGCTTCACAAATAGAGAATTTTATCAGAAAGGAGTGCCAAATTTATGTTTTTCAAGTAGGATATTCAAGCTCTAAAGATAATATCGTCACTTTAGGAAACTTTCCCATTGTGAAATATTTTTATGATGTTTTTGAGAATATATTCATAGGCTCCCTCTGAAAATAGACATAGATTATACTATTGAACATATTTCAGGATCTCCTCCTATGTCCAAAGAACCCTATTGCATGAGTTTTCCTAAATTTACTGAACTTAAGATGCAATTACATGAGTTATTGGATAAAAAATAGATTCACACAAGTGTATCTCTTTGGGGAGCTTCAATATTCTTCATTAGGAAAAAGGATGGAACCTTGCGGTTGTGCATTGATTACCAACAACTAAACAAGTTAACGGTGAAGAATAAATACCCCTTACACTACATTGACGACTTATTTTATCACGTTAAGTGGGCTACCATATTCTCTAAAATTAATCTACGATCGGGGTACCGCCAAATAATAATTAAGGAGGAAGATAGATGTAAAAAAACTTTTAGAACTTTGTATGACTATTGCAAATTTTTGGTTCTTCCATTTGGATTAACGAATACATTAGTTACATTCATGTGTTTTATGAACAACATATTCCATAATTATTTAGATAAGTTTGTGCTAATATTTCTAGACAATATTCAAGCTTATTCGAGTAACATGGAGCGTAAGAAGCATTTGAAAATGAGTTTACAAACTTTAATAGAGCATAATATATATGAAAAATATATTAAGTGTGACATTTAACAATAACAAATTCAATATTTAGGGAAGGTTACTACTATGTATGGAATTGCAATAGACCAAGAGAAAATAAAAACCATAATGGAGTGGCATGTGCCTAAAAATGTAGTTTATATAACATATTTCATGGTGTTGGATGGATAATATAGACAATTTATTGAGGGCTTTTCAAAGGTGCCTTATCATATTATTTCCTTGGAAAGGAAGGGAAAAAGTTTCAAGTGGACAACTGAGTGTCAAAATAGATATGATTAGCTGAAACCCTTTCTCACCATGACCCCCATCATGATAATTGTTGATCTAGGTAAATAATTTACCATTTATACAAATAATTTTAAAGAATGTGTAGGGGTAGTACTTTTGTCGGAAGGCAAGGTTGTGCTTTATGAGTCTTGAATGAAAAAATGACACGAGAAAAAATATTTAACATCCAATTTAGAATTAACAACAGTTATTCATGCCTTGAAAAGGTGGTGCCTTCATTTAGTTGGAAAAATATTTACCCTAATGACAAACCAAAGTAGATTAAATAATTATTTTAAGAAACCTAACCTGAATGCTTGCCAGACAGGTTGGATTTATTCTTTAAGCGAGTTTCATTTTGAAATTAAACACCTGAAAGGAAATGAGAATCGAGTAGTGGATGCTCTAAGAAGAAAATTAAATTGTGTTTATTAAATTATGTTAAGTAAGGTGGACATTTCCTTTAAAGAAAAAAATAGAGAGACTTGCAAAAAATATCTGGAATACCAGTTCTTGTGAAGACCATCACAGAACCCCACGAGAAATGAATAAGAACTTCTATTTGAGGTAAATAAAAAAAACTTGTTGATCTGCCAAAACATGATGTATGTCCCGAACGAGATGATAATTAAAGAATTAATTTTAAATGAATTCCATAAAAGTCCTTATGTATCTCATCCAACCCATCAAAAGTTGCTTACAACTTTAAGTAATATTTTTTTTCGGGAATGAAAAAATAAGTGGTTGAATACTTAGCGAAGTGCTTAGAATGAGAGAAATTAAAGAGTGAGAACCAACATCCTATAGGATTATCCCCTCACTAATTGTTCCCAAATGGAAGTGGGAGTTTATTACTTTAGATTTCATTACTGGCCTACCTAAGCCTACGAAACGAAATGATTCTATAATGTTGGTATTGTAAAAATTTAGTAAATCCTCCCATTTTATTCCAATACAATCTACTTACAAAACATCCAAGTTTCCAATATATTTATGAAATACATATTTAGAATACATGGAATACTGAAGGTGTTGATCTTTGATAGGGATGTCAAATTCACATCCTCATTTTTGAAGGCGTTGTTTGAAGGATTGGATACATACATACAATTTAGTACTACATACCACCCTGAAGCTGATGGGCAGACTGAACGGGTGAAATAAGTAATTGAAGACATGTTAATAATGTATGTGATACACCAACCACCCAAGTGGGAACATTACATTCACTTAGTAGATTTTTCATACAATAAAAACTATCATGCTTCTCTCAAAATGAGTCCATTTGAAGTGTTATATGGGTGCAGGTGCAAAAGAACTGTTAATTAGTGGGGGGAAGAAGAAATATTGATACCTAGAATTGATATGTTGAAGGAAATGGAGGATGCAGTAAGAAGGGTAAGAATGAATTTAAGAGATGCTGAAAAAATGAAAAAAACTTATGCTAATAAAAGAAGAAGTTATCAACATTTTCAAGTAGCGGATCTCATGTATGTCAGAGTGAAACCTAAGAATAGCACCTTGTGTTGGGGAGGTTGTACTAAATTACCCCCCCCCCCCCCCCGCCCCCCCAGTTTTGTGTTCCTTTTCATATTTTATCCTGAATTGGGCGTATGGCATATCAAGTAGCTTTATGTAGCCACATGTGTGTTCACAATGTGCTTCATGTTTCGTTACTAAAAATATATATTTATGATCCTAAACGTAAAATTGGTTGGAAGAGTATATAGGTAAATAATTTATGAGTTACATACATATGTGTGTTTATTGTATACTTTTGATAATAAATACTATCAATAATTAAATGGTTGTGGCTATAGGTCGAACCAAACAAGGAGTTTCTGGTCGAACCCCTACACATCCTAGATTAGAGAGAAGCAATGTTCCAGAGACGAGTTATCTCCCAGGTTAAAGTGCATTGGAGGCACTTTATCCCTGAGGAGGCTACCTCAAAGGACCATAAATTTTTAAGAGAAACTTCTCTTAGCCTACTTTGAAGGTAGGAAACACGTGGTCGGTGTTTCAATCAACAGGGTGGAGATGTAATGTCCCCTAGTGTTAATGGTCAAAAATGACATCATCAACATGTAAGGGAGACCACCCAGTCAGTGCCCTACCTAAGCTCTTATATGTTTCATGTAATGGCTCTGACTGGTCCAATTGGGTCTAGTTACCCTCTCTCTCCCTCTCTCTCCTAGCTTATAGTATGTCTATTACTTTCCAATAGAAAGAAAGAAACTAGATATGTGCTCTTGAAGAGCTCTTGCAAGAAAGAGATCATTAAGCTGACTATATAGCTCAACCAAACAATAACTTAGTTTTTCTGCTATGTAAGGGGACTTCTAGATTGCATTATTTAATCTATATGCATACTTACTCTAAGGTGCAAGTAAAACTAATGCTATCTCGAATTGGAAAAGGAGATCCTTCTCTCAATTCGAGAGAAGATAAAAACTAAACAGGGGAAAGTGATTGTTTATATGATTTAATTGATTATATAATTTTCATTAATTAAAGAAGTATTTCATTCAATTAATGAAAGATAAAACAAAATGGGAATCTAGTTAAACAATAAACACTTATTTCTCAATACATTCATATTTCAATCAACTCATAATAATTCTAAATTCTATTATGCTCATTGAAGATAACTATTGCAGAAATTCAATAGCATAAAATAATTGATACGAAAATAGTGCTCAATATCATAACGAAATACAGTATTTAGAACAACAATTGCAATCAAATAGAGAAACTCTAGCAATAATGGATTAACAGAGGATCTAAACAATAATACACTGGAATGAAAATTTATTATACTCGTACCATAAATTATGCATACGATATCAACCTCATCTCCTTGAATAAATTGCTTACAATAGCCCAAAACAAGCTTGTCTTTTAGAACTGAAAATTCTTTGTCTCTCCATAATTCAACTCACGGTACATTACATAAGTGCAAATGCACAACAAGAAAAGTCATCGAGTTTTCCCCAAACCTTAGAGACGAAGTTTTCCCCTCGCCTACAACTATAATCTCTTAATATAATAGTTCTTTCAGAGCCTCTAGTTTTCAAGAAGAGGAACCTCATTCCTCATTCTCAAATATAATATTTAATATTCCAAGAAATCTCAAAAATAAAGAACTGTTGAGAGTAGTTTTCCAGATCTTGAATTAGAGATGAAATTTCTTAATTTTCCTCTTTGCTGGTCTCTTTTCCTTGTTCCAAACTTCCTCATGTTTTAACTTCTCAAACTAATCTCCTATTACAAATCAATCAAATCCAAAACAGAATTAAATTAAATTGCAAATTAGAAATCAGAAAAACAAACTCTCATGAAATTAATAAATTAAAATAAACAAAATATAAAGAAATTCCAAGATGTGATTGTTTCTAATGGATCCCATTACCCTTTGAATTAATACTTGAGAATGAATTAGTGACAATAGTTTTCTGAAGCTAATAAATTTTTCCCAAATCAAATTTGAAAAACTAATTGTTGTTGCAAATTATTCACTTTGTCTTCTGCTGAATTTTTGTGTGATTAAATGATTAAATATATTAAACTTATCATCCCACATTATTCTTCCAAATCTTATCTTTCCAACAAGCTGTTGTGAGCTTCATTTTGCTAAGTAAATATTGATATGTGCCTTTCCAAATATAAAGTGTTAAAATTTTTAGAATTCTTGGAAAATGCATGCTTAGGCCAAATTTTGAAAATTTGAATTAAAAAAGATATTCTATTTAACTATATAATTAAATAATTATAAAATTAATTACTATTACAAACTATTAATTCAACTAATTAAATTAATTACAAATTAACAAAGTAACATATATTTAAAAATATTAAATTAATTAATATGTTAATTTTTAAAAAAATCTTAAAATATTAGAAACCAAATCAGTTGTGGATTTTTGGTTCACATGAATGAGCCGTGAATAAATGGAGTGGGAGACTTGATAACAAGAAGAGCGAGGCATAAGGTGTCTCAGAATTTCGGAAGGAGTATTTTCGAATGGTTATTAAAATGAAAATTTGAAATGTTACGAGTTCTAATGGGACAAGGGAGAAGTGGTGTTTCAGGAGTTATAGGATATTGGGGAGATGGATTTATGAGGCATTTAAGAGTAAGTTGCTATAGGTATGAGTGCCAAAGTCCTGAAAAGGAGTTCAGAGAAAAGGCGAGGTGTGAGTGAGGTATAAGCATTTCGAGAGTGATTAAAAATAGAGGACTCGAAGTGGGAAAGCTCTGAAATGAAGTGAGACCCAAGGTAAAGTGAGGAGAGCCACGTGGAGTGGGTCTTTCTCTCCATAAACTACAACCACTGGTTAATTTTAAATGAAATAAAAAGAATTAGAATCACTTTATAAAATTGGGATTTCAGATCTCATTAATTTTTTAAAATTGGGATTTGAAATAGACTTCGAAGATGTGAAATCATATAATTTTATTTTTTCTATAATTTTGGCTATAGAGATTTTGTAGGACGGTTAGTGAACAAAATAAAAATTAATAAAAATTAACTTAAAATTAATAAGAATCAATATTTACATTTAATTTGAAAAAATTAAAATAATATACATTTTCTACATTTTATAGTCGTGGTAGTAAAAATCACGGAACTATGGATATGCACCAACTGGAAAAAGGTGCATCCATAATAAGATGAAATTAGAACCTATGGAAATCCAAAAAAAAATTAAACGCAATGAAGAAATCATAAGGGAAATTCCAATAAAATGAAAATCTTGTAAACTTGTCAGACACTTATCCAAATGAAAATATTAAAAGGAAATTTAACCAAAATTTACAAAAAGGGCCCCCATTATTATTATAAAGATAATAAATTTAAAATGGGCATGTTGTGATTTCATGACAACACCTCGTAACCTTGTGAGTATTTATTTTACTGCATAAAATATTGTTTTACTATTATAAGCCGAAAAGCCTGAACATTAAGTAAGCATAACTAAGACATAGATGCACACACAAGTTTAATTTAATTTAATTTATTAAATAATGTTTACGAATGGATCATGAGAAAATTAACAGAAATCAATGTTGAGAGTGGCTCGCGTCCCAGGTAGTTGGAGAGTTACGTGTTAGGTAGTTTCCTATAGAAAACCTCTCCTTGGGAAGAAAATAAAAACAATGGAGGAAGCCAAAAGGGTTAGAAAACTTGAGGCAGGAGGAGGAAGCCAAAAGGGTTAGAAAACTTGAGGTAGGAGGAGACGAAAAATAATGAAGTTGGAATGACACTAATATGATATACTTTATAAGTGGTTGGCTAGTGGACTCTATCTAAGGTTTAATTTTAAGAACTGTGTTTTTAGTTACATCTAGTCAGGATCAAATAACTTACAAAAAAGCAAAAATCCCAAGGTTTTTACTATCTAAATAAAAATTCTAGGTAGGAAACAAGCTCAAGGGGAGATGTAATGAAAGAATGATCTCATTAGTCAAGTGGAGCGTTGCATTCCTATTGGTTTGGTGGCAATTGGAATCTTAAGAAATACATAAGTGTTATATTAATAGAAAAACCTTGTTCTGCCCATAGTGGTTGAGTCCATGATTAACTAAGTGTGTTAGTGTTGAAGGCATTATATCTATGTAAATTTATAGAATGAATTATATTCTGGCTATGTGGGTTTGTTATAAATCCAAGAAAAGAAAAAAAATGAAAATTGGTTTTGAATGTGCATATGCAATGTTTGTTAGACTCATAAGGGTCTATTTTTAGTTTATATTCCTGTTCATTTAATAGAAAGGTAAACTGATCTAGGTGGATATTGGTGGCCACCTACCTATTCCACTTGGGGCCCCACCATTGTCTCTTTCATTTCTTCAATTTCGGCACAACCTACTATTTTTAGTAGTTTTTTGGGTCCTGAACTTCTGGAGATGTTTTGAGGACCTAAACGACAATTTTTGGGAAAATAGGTAGCAACATTGGTTCATGGAATGATTTTTATGACATAAAAAGTTCTATTCCTTGAATATATCTTTCTGACGAGGTATGGTTCCCACCAAACGAAGATCGTATGCCAATGTTACGTCCCCGAGAAGTTGAAACACTAATTTACCCAAATGGGGCCCATAGTTTTGGCGTTTCATCTCCTAGAGTTAGGGTTTTGGATGTTTAGGGTTTTCCATTGTTTCTAAATAAAAAAAAGGCCCTCAAAACTCATTGTAACACAGTTCAGAGACCTATAGCCACCACATCTCTTCTCTGAGATAAGCTACCACAACCCTAACTAGTTTATTTCCATTCTGTCTGTAAGTAAATTTGAGTTCATTGAGATTAATGAAATGAAGTTTTATTTCCACTGCATCTTTGTATATATGGTTATATGTTTATTCTGTTCGGTTCCTGCATAAATCTAGATCAATGGTATTAGAGTGGTCTTCTTTTTCTTGATCCTTCTTTGCATGTCCCCAACGAGGTCGGGCTATAAGGAGTTAAGGATCGATTTGGTTAAACCTTTGCAAGATTAGCCTCGCAAACCCTATTGGATGCCCATGGGGGACGAAAAGAAAGATGAGGGAGTAGGAGATCCTATCAAAATATTTCTTGAGGAGGCCCTAAAAAAACAAGAACGCGATCATGGATAAGTTCATCCATATCCTTCAACAACTGCCCACCGGCGGTGCATCTGCATCTAACAACCACTCTAGAGGTGCGACTTCCTTTAAGGTACAAGTACACTTTCACATTCCCATATTTGAGGGTCAAATAGATGTAGATGCCATAGATAGATGGTTGAATCTATTAGAAGGATATTTCTCAGTTGATGAATTTTCCAACCGAGAGAAGATTATTTTTGCACTCCTCAAAGCTACCCTCCATGTCAAGGATTGGTGGGAAACCTACTGTGAGAAAAAGGACGAGACAGAACCCTCTCTATTCTCAGTCGTACCAACTTGGAATTCTTTCTAAGACACCATCAAGGAACAATACTATTCCATGGGGAGCTATGAGGACAAGTACATACAGTGGAATAGGATGCGGAAACAAAGGGATCAAGATGTGCATGAGATGACGAATCTATTCCATACTCTATGCACAAAGTTGGGTATAAAATATTTGGAGAAACATTTGGCGCTAAAGTATCGTAGTTGTCTACATAGATACATTAAGGAGGAAATGGAGTTCCTCGACATCTCCTCGCTTGGTATGACATACTAGTATGCTACCAAGATTGAGCAGAAATTCAAACAGAAAAAGCGAGACTTTGGAAATGCGAATCAAAAGCAAGTGAAATGTGCCCCCAAACTGCAGAACAAATGAAAAAGCCAAGGCATGGAGGCCTAAAGAAACCTGACAAAGCGACAAGAATATACAACACTGCGAAGCCAAAGAAGGATGGAGGAAAGTGGTGTGACTTCCATAAGAGCTCCAATCACAACACAAGTGAGTGTCAAGCCAAACAGTCGCTGGTGTCCAAGATGAGGGAATCTGAATTAGATGCATGCTCTAACTCTAAACTAGAACCTGACAAGGGGAATGACAAATGGAAAAAAATGATTGATGTGGAGCCCAACGCCACTGTTGCCACTGTGAAGATCTAGATGGAGGAACCAGAAGATCTAGAGGAGGAGGAGCATCTCTTCCACTCCAAATGTTGGTAAAGGGTTCCCAACTACAGTTCATTGTCAACAATGGGAGCCAAAAGAACCTAATTTTAGCAGATGACATGAAGAAGTTGGGATTTCTAACCACATCAAACCCATAGCCATACACCATCCTGTGGCTTCACCAAGGAAAGGATCTCTACGTTAGCCAACTGTGTCCCCTTCCCTACAACATCAAGCCCTTCACAGATGATGTATTATGTGACATTGTTCCTCTTGATGTTTGTGATGTATTATTAGGCCAACCATTCTTGTGGAAGAAAAATTCTGTGTATGAGTCCCAACCTCGCACTGTTATTGTTACTTTTGGAAATAAGTTGTACAGGATACCAGAGATACCACTGCCTACTACAATCTCTTTGGTTATTGAAAAATAATGTAGTAAGCTCATTTCCAAAACTGAGAATTTTTTTCCTGATGATCCACCCCTAGGGAAAGAAGAAGAGTGTGGCCACAGCCTCCAGACAGGGCTCCTATACATGAAAAAAATAAATGGACAAGGTTGTGGAGGAGTACGGGGACATATTCACCTCATCCATAGGGTTTCCTCTGCAATGTCAGGTCAAACACCCCATTGATCTAACCCCAGGCACGCCGCTACCTGATAGACCCATCTATCTACGCCCTGTTATGGAGAACGATGAAATCAAGAGGCAGATTCAGGAGTTGCTGCAAAAAGGTCACATCTGACTGAGGTCATCGCCCTGTGGGAGCCCGATCGTGTTGATAAAAAATAAGGATGGGACTTGGAGACTCTGTATTGACTATTGGGTGATTAACAAGATCACTATCTGGAATAGGTACCCCATCCCACAGATTGATGACCTTTTGGACCAACTCGAAGGGGAGAAATATTCCAGCAAGATCGACTTGAAGTATGGGTATCACAAGTTACCAATTGAAACCTTTGATGTGTGGAAGACTACCGTCAAAGCCAAGGAGGGCCTTTTTGAATGGATCGTCATGCCTTTAAGGTTGATGAATGCTCCGGCAACCTTCATGAGGTTGATAGATGACATCTTGTGACCATTCACAAACTCATTTGTAGTTGTGTACTTGGATGACATTCTAATCTTTAGCCAGACTTGGGAAGAGCACCTCCACCACATCTAACAAGTCCTCCAAACACTGCGGCAACACAAGTTGTGTGCCAATTTGGAGAAGTGCACTTTTGGCATGACCCAGGTTCAATATCTGGGATACATTATTAATGAAAGGGGGGTGCATGTGGATCCAACCAAGATCCAATTAATTCAATATTAGCCAGCTCTAACCACTCTAACAAAGCTTCAAATCTTTCTGGGTCTTGATAATTTCTACTGCAGGTTCGTGTTGGGATTCTATCATATCACATGGCCCTTACGTCAAGTCACCAAGGGAGGAGAGAAAGAAAAATTATTTTGGTTGGAACCTCAAAAGAAGGCATTCGTAGAATTGAAACATCACCCTTGCTCTACCCCAGTGCTCACATTACCAGACTTGCAACAACCATTTGAGATCAAGATAGATGCGTCTGACTATGGTACTGGAGTAGTTGTTACTCAACATGGGTATCCAGTGGCATATCACAGTGAGACATTGTCCAGCACAGTTTGCAAGTATTCTAATTATGACAAAGAAATGTATTCCATTGTGTAGGCTTGTCAACAATGAAAGAATTACATTTTGGGGAAGGAAAAAATCATCCACACAAACCATCGACCCCTACAGTTCATACAGACACAAGGAAAGTTGCAGAACGATCGCCATCAAAAGTGGTCCACATATCTGCAACAATTTCATTTGAACATCAAGTACAAGGGTACCACCAATAATGTTGTAGACTGCCTGAGCTGACCAATGGTCATGGAACTAGCCACCATTCTCAAATCTTATGGGCACAAGACGTTTGATTGGTTCCTTCTCTACAAGAGCGATCCGAAATTTGGCCACACATATAAGGCACTCTTGGGGGGTATGCAAGTTCCAAATTTCCACCTTCAATATGAAATGTTATGTCACATGGGAGACCTTTGTGTTCCTTCAAGTGAGCCTGCCAAGATGATATGGGAAGCACACTATAGTTGAGTCATTGGGCATTTCGGGGTCGAGAAAATAGTGGCAGTACTGCAGAAGTATTTCTATTGGACAAACCATCGATATGATGTCAGGAAGTACATCCGATCCTGCACTGCTTGTGCCATTGCCAAACCGACCATCAAGATGTAAGGCATCTATAATCCACTACCTACCCCTATTCAACTTTGGGAATCCATATCCATGGATTACGTGTCGGCCCTTATTTCTACTAAGCATGGAAATGATTGTGTTTTCATGGTCATCGACAGATTCTCGAAGATGGTCACTATGTTGGCCTACAAGAAGAATATCACAACATAAGACACTGCTAAACTCTTCTTTGAATGAGTGTGGGTGCACTTTGGGATCCCACAATTTATCATCTCAGACCAGGACAACAAGTTCCTCAACACATCCTGGTCTAGCCTCTAGTCAATGTTGGATGCCAAGCTCACCAAGTCCACATCTTTCCATCGTCAAACTGATGGCCAGACAGAGTTCATAAACAGGATGATTGTACACCTTCTGTGAATGTAAAATTCAAAGCATCCATGCACATGGGATGAGAGTCTTCCCTATGCACACAGTTATAACTGGGAACTCCATAGCTTAACCGGCCACAGCCCCTTTTAGGTGGGCTTGGGATTCTAGCTACTATGTCCCATTGACGTAACCATTCCTTTTGCATCTACTCAGGCCGATTTGTCTTATGTCCAGTCTGAAGCTGACAAAGCGAGCAACTTCATCGAGCGCATTCATCACATCCACCAACACGTTCATGACATATTGGATAGAGCCAACGCCAAGTACAAGCAACGACATGATAAACATTGGGTGCCACACATCTTCTAGTTGGGTCACAAAGTGTGTCTATATTTACAGAAGGAGCGCCTCATTGGAGCCCACCACATGCTTCGACTACTCCAAGAGGGGTTGTACACGATCACCAAGGATGTAAGGAAAAATGCCTTCGAGGTCAATTTTCCACCATTCGTAGGTCTGCACCTAGTATTCAATGTGGACCGCCTTCGTCCCTACTTCCCACCTCTACTAGACACCTATGACATTGCAAAACAACTCACACCAATAGAGTTAAACACAGGTTACATGGAATAGGGCACCACAGATTGTATTATGGACATGAAAATCAATAACACTCACCAACATAAAATCTAGCTCTATTAGGTCGTCAAAGTTGGCCAACTCTTGCACCAAGGCAAATGGTTCACCAGGGACCAAGTTTAGTGGAAGTTTCCTCATCTCATGGAGGAACTCAACACGATGGGGATCATTGCTTCCTAAGGGGGGAGGAATGATCGATGTCGATATTGGTAGCCACCCACTTATTCCACTTGGGGCCCCACCATTTTCTTTTTCATTTTTTTAGTTTCAGCACACCTTACTATTTTTAGCTATTTTTCGGGTCTTGAACTTCTGAAGTCATTTTGAGGCCCTAAACGAGGTTTTTTCCGAAAAATTGGAGCAACATGGGTCATAGGACCATGGTTCTCACATAAAATTTGTAGTCCTTGGATATATATTTCTAATGAGGTATGGTGCGCGTTAAACAAAGATCGTATGCCAAAGTTATGTCCCCAAGAAGTTGAAACACCAATTTACCCAAGAAGGGCCCATAGTTTTGGCGCTTGATCTCCTAGGGTTAGGTTTTTTGATTTTTATGGTTTTCCATTGTTTCTAAATAATAAATAGGCCCTTGAGACTCATTGTAACATAGTTCAGAGGCTTGTAGCCGCCACATATCTTCTCATAGATAAGCTACCAGCGCCCTAACTAATTTATTTCCATTCTGTTTGTAAGCAAATTTCAATTCTTCAATATTAATGAAATGATGTTTTATTTCTATTGCATATTTGTATTTATGGTTATATGTGTATTCTTTTTAATTCCTGCATAAATGGATTAGTGGTATCAGAGGGGTCTAATTTTTCAAGATCCTTCTTTGCATGTCCCCAACTGGGTTGGGGTATAAGGAGTTAGGGCTCAATTTGGTTGAGCTTTTGCAAGATCAACCTCACAAACCCTGAACATTTCCCATGGGGGAAAAAAATAAAGATGAGGAATCAGGAGACATTATCAAAATATTTATCGAGGAGGCCCTCAAAAAACAAAGCAATGTGATGATGGATAACTTCACCCAGATCCTTCAATGACTGCTCACCGACGGTGCATCTGCATCCAACAGCCACTCTAGAGGTGCGACTCCCTTTAAGGTACAAGTAAAATTTGACATTCCCATATTTGAGGGTCAAATAAATGAAGATTTTGTAGGTAGAGGTTGAATCTATTAGAAGGATATTTCTAGGTTCGTGAATTTTCCGACCAGGAGAATATTAGTTTTGCACTCCTTAAAGCTACCCTCCATGTCAAGGACTAGTGGGAAACCTACTATGAGAAAAAGGATGAGACATAACCCTCTTTGTTCCAATCTGTACCCACTTGGAATTCTTTGCGAGACACCATCAAGGAACAATATTATCCTGTGGGGAGCTATGAGGACAAGTACATACAATGCATGACATTGTGGCAACAATGGGATCACGATGTGCATGAGCTAATGAATTTGTTCCATACCCTGCGCACAAATTTTGGTATCAAAGATTCAGAGAAACATTTGGGGCTGAAGTATCGTAGTTATCTGCATAGATACATTCAGGAGGAAATCGAGTTCCTTGACATCTCCTCACTTGGTACGACATATGTTGGAACAGGGTCTCCTACAAGTTGCGAAACTGGTCCATTTTGAATGCTTTTGATTATATTTAGTCTAGCGCAGGGGTTTTGGGGTGGGTCAAAGCCCCGAAAGCATTATAATGGGTAAAAGGGTAAACTAGGGGTTTGAAAACCATGGTTTGCGGACCAAAGGAAAGTCTAGGCTAGATTATTATAAATAGAGGAACATTTTGTATTGGCAAGGTAGAGAAGAATGATGAGCTATTGATGCGAATTGAGATTTAAGTTATCTGTTTGGGTTTTTGGGGAAGGGGTTCCTGCTCGCTGTGTGCATGGAGATCCAAGTCCAGATGTGTGCGGACCTTGCTGTTGTGTGCGCAAGCTAGGAAGGGAAATTTAAGGAGGAATTGATGAATGAATGAATAAGAAAGGTTGATAGAGAACTGAATCTTTGAGTACTCTTTCTGTGAATTGTTGGTAATTACTGCATTGTGCATTTTTTGTATTTAAGCTGGGAAGATCTGTGTAAGTGTATTTTCTGTATCTGGATTTGCTCTGTTCTATTTATGCGATGTTGTGCTCCTATCATAAAAGCATATAATTATAGATCTAGCACACGTGGAGGTGAATAGAGCCCTAATTGACCCTACACAAAACAAGGTTATCTGGGAATTACTGGGCCTAACGCAACTCTTCCTGCCTTACCTATCCTTTCTCAGGGTGCAGAAACTTGGTTCCATCACCCACCCATACTACTTCAGGTGAGACTTTGACTTGCGCAAGTAGGTCATTGCCAAAAGGGCTAGTATTATAGGGGTTTGTTGGAAAACCTTGTACACCGAACCTTGGTCAGGACCCCTTGAGCCAACAAATGGTTCCGTTGCTGGGACCGGAAGAATTCTAAGAAAAGGATTGGGTAATGACAAGAGAATACTGTAAGTCTGAAAGAAAGGAAATCAAAGACTGGTTCAAAAAGCAGATCCAAGAATTTGTAGTAAAAGAAAATCACAGTGAGAAGTTAACGGTGGAAAGGTGGGAAAATAGGTACATTCTTATAGAGATCTATGAAATATTCTTTGTGACATTTGCGATCGAGCTTCAAAAGTGGCTGGCCACACTTGTAGAGTTCCAAAAGTGCTGGAAGGACGGACGAATCACTCGGTGGACCCCAGAGCTAATCCAGCAGCTATAAAAGACTGATAATACTATCATGCGCATAGTAGATCACTGGGTGGACAGTGTGCTAGTAGGATTTGTGAAACAATTTTCCATTGATTAGTTTGTCTCATATTCTTAGGCTGAACGACGATTCTTTAAAGGGTTCCGGGGAAATTTTTGAGAACATTACCATTACTAATCAAGATATTACTGTGTGAAAAGAGCATTATGTGTAGTCATAGCGACTGAAAGACCTCGGATCTAGATGGAAGCGTGACGCACAGTGGTAAATACTATCGAACCAACCTTGATGGGGGGGGATCCACCTATAATTTCTGGCAAGAACCAGTTGTGCAAGATCCCCTGGCTACACCACCGCCCAGGAAGCACAAAGGTAAGAACTCTCCCATACCACCAACCCCACTGAGCAGCGATATGGTTGTGCACCTAAGGCTACCTATCTTTAAGGGGGTAGGGGATGAAGATATGAACCGATTTTGGTTTGTCACAGACTCCGTCTGGACTGCGCAGAATGTGGCAACCGAGACGGTGAAGAGGGTGCAGTTGTCCCTGGCCTTTGAAGATAGAGCATTGGACTGGTATATGAGATACATTTCCCAGAATAGGAGTGCATCTATTCAAGATATCAAAGCCACTCTGAAACAATAGTTCCAAAAGCTAAAATCTTATTCTCAGCTAGTAGAAAAAGTAAAGGACTTCAAACAGGGTGCATTTGAGTCGGTGTGGGCGGCTGATCAACGATTGAAGAGAGCAATCAGGGAAGTTGGATTCGAGTATAATGATAGGAAACATACATAATGGTTCATCGCTATGTTGTTACCTCACCTGCGCACGCCAATGAGTCACCAAACTTTTGAATTGCAGGAAAAAGATGTGGAAGTTGCTATGAAACTAGAAGCTGCACCCAGAGAGGATATGTTGGTAGGGGTATAGGAAATTCAGGAACATCTTGAGGCTATGCATATGGAAATACAGAAACTACAAAGTGAGCAAGGAAAGGGTGGCCGCACAGATCTATGGTGCATACGATGTTGGGTATTTGGCAACACGAAGGATCAGTGCCCCTTACTGCTGGATTACATGCAGATGGGAGGACCTAGTCCGGTACACCAAGGAGTAAGTGGGGAACCCATCGTAGCATGACTAGGCTCGAGTAGACCTTCTCTATGATGTGATGACTGTCATGCAGCAGGACTGCATGATACGAACCATTACCCTTGGCTAGGTGCGTATGTCCTAGAACTAAAGCAACAATGGTGCAGATTTTGTTGGTCGGTGGGACATGATGAGTAGAACTGTTGTACTTATTACTTGATGATAGATCGTGGGAACTTGTATAAGGTAAAATCAAACCCTGCGTCGCCAAGAATTTCTGCGCACTTCAGGGGATCACTAGCCAAAGGTAGAGGAGGTCAAGGGGGAAATGCAGGACGAGGACATGGGTAGCTAATATGTTATAACTGCGGAGAGATAGGACACTTCGCTAGAGAATTCCCAAACCCCACTAGGCCATCATGCCAGTACTGTAGGCAGCTGGACCATGTGGTGGAGGATTGCCCAACTTTAATAGCCAAGATGCTGGAAAATAGCCCACCCCTACACAGAATGTGCAAAGAGTTAAAACCGACCTAAGGAATGTAGACCTGAATGTGAAAGTTATGACACGCAGTCAGTTGGTCACTCAAGGAGTCAAGGAAGTGCTTACCAGGGATCCTACAACCTCTCTGGATGAATTGAAAATCAAAGGGCAAGAAACACTAGCAGCTCCTACGCAGCTGCCGATGCACCTCCAGATAGAGGAAGGGGTTGAACCCTTTCTGAAGGCATGCATGAAACTTCTACGTAACCCGTAGGCTATAGAAAACCTTCAAGTATTTCTGAATAGCTGCGCAGACTGGCCCAACACAATTCCTGAGACTAGGGATGTACACAAGCTATACAGCTATAAGAAACGCACCAGAAGAGAAATTCGGTTGACTGCGCAGATTGGCAACTACGAGATGGATCAAGTTATTCTCGATCTTTGGTCCGATGCAAATGTATCACCAAACTAGACATGGAAACGAATGGTTGAGCCTAAATTGGAATGGTCCACCATCCAGGTGTGCATGATGAATCAACAGAAGATCATCCCTCTGGGAAGGTTTCCAAAAGTCATGATAGATATCGTAGGAGTAAAGGTCCTAGCTGACTTTGAGGTCATAGAAATCGTGGAAGATGCAGATCCATACCCTGCACTTCTCAGATTGGACTAGGCTATAGACATGGGGGGTGTCATCAATCTCAAAAAATGCAGCATGGTGTTTGAGAGAAGTGGTACGCGCATAATAGTACCACTAGATCCTGCAGAAGGTGCACAATATATAGAGCTAGCTTATGAGGAGGAGGAAATAGATCACATCTACAAATTGAATATGTAGGATGAAGATCGGGTTAACCCCACAACCGAAGGAGTACTCTGCTGGGAAAAGGACAGTAAATGTTTCTCCAACTCTGATGAGGAACTAGAAAACTGGCAAGGACGGTTGCATGAGGTTTCGGTGCTATGATGTCTTTGGACCACCAGGAATTTCCACTGCATCTCTACCAAGGTAAGAGACCTACCCTACCATTATAGCATAGGTACTACTATGAAGGTGGTCGAAGCCAGAATTTCCAAGGAACACAATCTAGGGGCACTGCCGCTAACCCTGTGTAGAGCACCTGCGCATTGGTGGGTTATGCAAGGGCTGGTGTTCCTCACTTGGGAGGAGTGTTGGAATAGGATGATCATGTGGTCAGGGACCCCAGCTGATAGACGGGCTTTAAGGTTAGTAGACCTACGTAGATACTTGCTGACATACGAAACTCAAGGGTGCGATAGGACCCCACCTGAACAGGCTCACCTGGTTACTAATAACCTAGGCTTGCGCTCAACTCTAGAGCTGCCTGAACCCACATGAAATTGGGAGAATTTGCAAACACTTCAAGTAACACATGGCACGCAGACGCTTGCCACATCTCTACCATACTGGGACATCCCGGCCAAGGGAGAAGCACATCGATCGAGAAGTTTGGTGGTCAAATTGCTAAACTGGTACTTGAACCATATTACGAAACACCTGACATCGACCTTAATTCGAGGTACGAGAATAGCACGCAGGCGTCATCCAAGGACTGACGATCTGTGGAAGAGTCCTCAAGTATGAATAACGATCTTCAGCCCACCGCACTTTGATAGGGAATGAAACTTACAGTTATGAAAAATGGCAGGCGAACCATTAATATAGCCATTTATGGTAAGTTTGATCCAAACGAGTGAGGTTAAGTTTCATGTATGGATTACTCCAATTAATAGCTCCGGACAAGGTGCAATTAGCAGGATTACTTCGCAACAGGCTACTTATTGTCTCCACACCATGCCCTTGCTATTTTCCTATTGGCGTACTAGGATTATTGACATTTTCTGGGATGCCCTTCCCCTTACTGCTATGGCGGTCCCTAACCCACCGCATGCTTCGGTCCCTGTCTTTTCAGCACCCGCAAACATCATATTGTAAGGGCCTGGGGATCAATTTCGCCACACCAAGCATTTTGTTAGGAAATGGTTGACACCATGGGGTGATGCCGCCCTCCAGATCTCCCAAGATTCTCATACCGCCATTGCACACCTCAACTAGATGTTAGAATAGGTTACCGCAACTCTAGATGGCCTTGCATCCCTGACACTTGTCAACATTGCAAAGTGAGCTGTTGTCTAGAGTCAGGAGGTGCTCCCTCTGCTCTCTCGTGCTCTTGATACCTTGCATGTGCAAATCAAGGCCGTACTACTATAGTGACTTGGGATGAGTCACAAGATTGTGTTGGGGGACTGTTGGAACAGGGTCTCCTACAAGCTGCGAAACTAGTCCATTTTGAATAATTTTGATTATATTTAGTCTAGCGCAGGGGTTTTGGGGTGGTTCAAAGCCCCGAAAGCATTGTAATGGGTAAAAGGGTAAACCAGGGGTCGGAAAACCACAATTTGTGGACCATAGGAAAGTCTAGGCTAGATTATTATAAATAGGGGAACATTTTGTATTGGAAGGGTAGAGAAGAATGATGAGATATTGATGCAAATTGTTGTTTAAGCTATATGTTTGGGTTCTTGGGGAAAGGACTCCTATTGGCTGTGTGCGCGAAGATCCAAGTCAAGCTGTGTGCGGACCCTACTGCTATGTGCGTAGGCTAGGAAGGGAACTGTAAGGAGGAATTGATGAATGAATGAATAAGAAAGGTTAATAGAGAATTGAATCTGTGAGTACTCTTTGTGTGAACTATTGTTTATTACTGCATTGTGTATTTTTTGTATTTAAGCTACGAATATCTTCTTAAGTGTATTTTCTGTATCTGGATCTGTTCTTTTATGTTTATGCATTGTTGTGCTACTAGCATAAAAGCATATAATTATAGATCTAGCACACGTGGATGCGAATAGAGCCCTAATTGACCCTGTGTAGAACAAGGTAATCTGGGAATTATTAGGCCTAGCGTAGCTCTTCTTGCCTTACCAATCCTTTCTCAGGGTGCGGAAACCTGGTTCCAACAACCACTCCTACTACTTCGGTTGAGACTTTGACCTGCGCGAGTAGGTCATTGCCAAAAGGGCCAATAGTATAGGGGTTTGTTGCCAAACCTTGTACATCGAACCTGTTTCAGGACCCCTTGAGCCAACAACATACTGTTATGCTACTAAGATTGAGAAAAAATTCAAACAGAAGAAGCGAGACTTTCGATATGCAAATCAAAAGCAAGGGAAAGGTTCCTTGAAACCGTAGAACAAAGGAAAATGGCAAGGCATGGTAGCCCAAGACAACCTGTGAAAGCCGCAAGAAAAAAATAGCATCGCGAAGCCAAAGAAGGACATGGGAAAGTGGTCTGTGTTCCATAAGAGATCCACTCACAACAAAAGTGAGTGTCAGGCCAAGTAGCCACTAGTGGCCAAGATGAGGGCTTTTGAATGAGATGCATAATACGACTTTGAATTAGAACCTGACAAGCAGAATGAAAAAGGGAAAAAAATTATTGATGCAGAGCCCAGTGCCACTTTTTCCATTGCAAAGATCCAAAAGGAGGAAATGGAAGATCTACAAGAGGAGGTGTGTCTCTTCCACTCCGAGATGTGGCTAAAGGGTTCCTCGCTATAGTTCATTTTTGACAATGGGAGCCAAAAGACCCTCATTTCAGTAAATGTCGTGAAGCGGTTGGGATTGTTGACCACATGACATCCATAGACATACACCATCAGGTGGCTTCACCAAGGACAGGATATCCGCGTTAGCCAGTAGTGTCACCTCCCCTACAACATCAAGCCCTTCACGAATGAGGTAATATGTGAAATTTCTCCTCTTGATTTTTGTGATGTATTATTAGGCTAGCCATACTTGTGGAAGTGGCATGCTATGTATGAGTCCCAGCCTTGCAATTTTATTATTACTTTGGGAAATAAGTTGTACATGGTACTAGAGGTACCACCGCCTACCACTATCTCTTTAGTTACTGCAAAACAATGTAGTAAGCTAATTTCCAAAAAAAGGAAATTTGTTTCTTGATGATCTATCCCCAGGGAAAGAAAAAGACTATGGCCATGACCTCCAAATAGGGATCCTCTCCATGTCAACAAAAAATGGATAATGTTGTGGAGGAGTACGGGGACATCTTCACCTCACCCACAGGGGTTCCTCTACACTGTCAGGTCAAGCACCCCATTGATCTGACTGTAGGTGTGCCACTTCCCAATGGACTGATCTATCGACCCTCTGTTCTGGAGAACGATGAAATCAAAAGGTAGATTCAGGAGCTGCTAGAGAAAGGTCACATTCGGTGGAGTTCATTACCCCATGGGAGCCCAATATTGTTGGTACAAAATAAGCATGGGACTTGGAGACTCTGTAGTGATTATTAGGCGATGAACAAGATCAATGTATGGAATAGGTACCAGATCCCATGGATTGATGAACTTCTGGACCAAATCCAAGGGGTGATATATTTCAACAAGATCGACTTGAAGTCTGGTTATCACCAAGTACTATTCAAACCCTCTGATGTGTGGAATACAGCCTTCAAAGCCAAGGAGGGCCTTTTCAAATGGCTGGCCATCCCTTTCGGGTTGACGAATGATCCTGCAACCTTCATGAGTTCTATGGAAGACATCTTGCGGCCATTCACCAACTCACTTGTAGTGGTGTACTTGGATTAAATTATGATATTTATCCAAACTTGGGAAGAGCACCTCCATCACATCCGACAAGTCCTCCAAACACTACGGCAACACAAGTTGTGTACCAATGTGGAGAAGTGCACTTTTGGTATGACCCAGGTTCAATATCTAGGATACATTATTGATGAAAGGGAGGTGCATGTGGATCCAACCAAGATCAAAGTAATTTGGGATTCGCCAACTCGAACCATTATAGCAGAGCTTCGCACCTTTCTGGGTCTTGCTAATTTATACGGTAGGTTTGTGTTGGGATTTTATCATATCACATGGCCCTTAAGTCAAGTCACCAAGGGAGGAAAGAAAGAAAAAATATTTTTGTCGGAACCTCAAACGAGTGTGTTCATAGAATTGAAACATCGCCTTTGTTCTACCCCAGTCCTCACATTACCAGACTTGCAACAACCATTTGAGATAAAGACAAATGCCTTTGACTATGCTATTGGGGTAGTTATTACTCAACAGCGGTATCCAGTGGCATATCACTATGAGACATTGTTCGTCACAGTCTGCAAGTATCCCACCTATGATAAAGAAATCTATTCCATTGTGCAGGCTTCTCGACAATGGTAGTATTACATTTTTGGGAAGGAAACAATCATCCACATAGACCACTGACCCCTACAGTTCATATACACACAAGGGAAGTTGCAAAATGATCGCCATTAGAAGTGGTCCACATATCTACAACAATTTCATTTGAACATCAAGTACAAGAAGGGTAGCACCAATAATGTTGTAGACTTCCTCGGGTGACCACTGATCTTGGTGCTAACCACCATTCTCAACTCTTGTGGGCATGAGATGTGTGATTGGCCACTTCTCTACAAGAGAGATCTAGAATTCGGCCACACATTCAAGGAAATCTTGGGGGCTATGCAAATTCAAAATTTTCACCTCTAAGATGCATTGTTATGTCACCTGGGACACCTTTGTGTTACTTCAAGCGAGCGTGCCAAGATAATATGGGAAGCACACTACAGTTGAGTCTTTGGGAATTTCAAGGTCGAGAAAATAGTTTCAGTACTACAAAATTATATCTATTGGCCAAACCTTCGACAAGATGTGCGAAAGTACATCAGATCCTGCACTGCTTATGCCATTGCCAAACTGACCATCAAGAAGCAAGGCCTCTATACTCCGCTACCTACCCCTAGTCTACCTTGAGAATCCATCTCCATGGATTACATGTTAGGCCTTCCTTCTACTATGCATGGAAAGGACTGTGTTTTCATGGTCGTCGATAGATCCTTGAACATGGCCATTATGGCAGCTTGCAAGAAGAATATCACAACAGAAGCCACTGCTAAAATCTTATTTTAATGAGTGTGGGTGAACTTTGGGATCCCAAAGTCTATCATCTCAGATCGAGATAGTAGGTTACTCAACACATTTTGGTCCAGCCTTTGGTTAATGATGGACACGAAGCTCACCAAGTCCACAACTTTCCATCCTCAAACTAATGGCCAGACAAAGGTCATCAACAGGATGATTGTACACATTTTGCGCATGTAAAATGCAAATAATCCACACACATGGGATGAGATCCTTCCCTATGTACAACAAATTTATAACTAGGCTCTCCACAGCTCAACTAGCCACAACCCCTTTCAAGTGGGCCTACGATTCCAGCTAGTATGTCCCATTGATGTAGCCATGCCATTTGTAGCTACTCAGGATGATTCAGCTCATGTCTAGTATGAAGCTGACAAAGAGAAAAAATTCATCGAGTGCATTCAACACATCCCCCAATAGGTTCATGACATGTTGACAGAGCCAATTCTAAGTACAAGCAACAACATGATCAACATCAAGTGCCACACAACTTCTAGGTGGGCGACAAAGTGTGGCTATATTTGTAGAAGGAGTGCCTCACTAGACCCCACCGAAAGCTTTTCCTACTTCGATATGGGTTGTACACCATCACCAAGGTTGTAGGAAACAATGCCTTTGAGCTTAGTATTCAACCATTCCTTGGTCTACACCCAGTATTCAATGTGGACCGCCTCCGCCCCTACTTCCCACGTATTTTGGACACCTCTGACATTGCATAACAACTCACACCAACGGGGTTAAACCCAAACTGCATGGAAAATTCCACCACATATTTTATCATAAACATGAAAATCAAGAACACTCGCCAATAGAAGATCCAACTGTATCGAGTTGTCAAAGCTAGCCAAATCCTGCACCAAGGCAAGTGGTTCACCAAGGACCAAATTCAATAGAAGTTTCCTCATCTCATGGAGGAACTCAACGGAATGGGGACCGTTGATTACTATGGGGGGAGGAATGATCCAAGTGGATATTTTTGGCCACTCACCTATTCCACTTGAGGCCCCACCATTGTCTCTTTCAGTTCTTCAGTTTCGGCACAGCTTACTATTTTTAGTAGTTTTTCGGGTCCTGAAATTCAAGAGCCATTTTGAGGCCTTAAAAAACATTTTTTTGGGAAGCCTAAGAGAAACATGGGTCTATGGACCATGTTTCTCAAATAAAAATTTGTATTCCTCGGATAGATCTTTCTAACGAGGTATGGTGCACGTCAAATGGAGATCGTATGCCAAAGTTACATCCCCGGGAAGTTGAAACATCGATTTACCCAAACGAGGCCCATAGTTTTGGTGCTTCATCTCCTAGGGTTAGGGTTTTGTATGTTTAGGGTTTTAAATTTTTTCTAAATAATAAATAGTCCCTCAAGCATCATTCTAACATAGTGCAAAGGCCTGTAGCCACAACATCTCTTCTTAGAGACAAGCTACTAGCACCCTAACTAGTTTATTTCCATTCTATCTGTAAGTAAATTTCAGTTCTTTGATATTAATGAAATGAAGTGTTATTTCCACTGGATCATTTTATTTATGGTTATTTGTGTATTATTCTGTGTTCTTGCATAAATCTAGATCATAAACCGTTATATGTGGTGTAGGGTTATATTGTAGGCCATGTTGACAAGGAGGTCAATGGCCATACATCAATCCATTTCTATCAGAGAGATGGTAACATTATCAATTAGAATAATGTGGATATCGAAACAACAAGTGTGAAAAACAATTAACAGTTAGCATGTAGAGAACTATCGACTTCTTCAAAGATACTAAAGAAAGAAATTAAAATTTAGCTAATTATAGGTGGGAAATGAACTAAGGGTTAGTCTCCTAGACCAAGATGCAAACAACAATAAGAGAAAAATTTCCTTGGACCCTAAAGAATAATAATTAATGCATCTAAATAATAATAGTTACTTCACCTAAAGAATGATAGTTACTGCGTCTAGACAACGAATGATTTTTGGTAAAAATATGAAATAATGTTTGTTGAATATGTAATCAAGGAACTATATATATATGTGCAAGAATATTCCAACCGTTGCAAAAACTAACAAAATCCATAACCATGGTTGGTATACATGTAATTATACAACAATAAAATATATAAATAGAAGTACTAATGACTGCTCTCAACATCCTGTAAGAGGAAGTGTGCATCTAAGCGAAGAAGTCAGGTTACAAAATTCACACCCACAATGTATTTTAAAGGAAGATAAATAATGACCATCGATTTATAATAAGTGTGGATATTACAAAAATGTGGCTCCAGTGCCATTATAAAATAACAAGAAACCCTCAAACTGAGGTATACATTTGAAACCCCTTAAATTATGATCTCTACAGAGATTAATGAGGACAATAAGACTATGGCAAAGCATAGGGCCATATTTTTCCAAAATAATTTCAGAACAATATCGAATCAAGTGGAGTAGAAAAGGATGCTATATCGACCTTGAAAGATGTAAAGAGAATGCATGGGTACAAGCTAAAACCCTTGTGTAGATAGAGGTAGACCTCGTAAAACTTTAACCTCACCTTTAAGGAATAAAGAAAAGAGTCACATGTTAGTTTATGCCACTCCGAATAAAAGAGGAAATTGTTAACCTCTAGAAGCTTGTGGAAATTCGAGACCATAAACTATATGCTTATGGAATCAATATTTCCTAAGACTGGATGACGAATTTCCACTTTGCTTAATCCTAAATATGGAAATAAAAACACCTGAAAGTTAACCAAAACCCTTACTAAAGTTAAACAATTTTTTTGTAAAATCCTCACCATAATAGGTTGATGCTCCTGCGAGGCAAGAAATACTTTGGTCGGCATGTCGAGATAGTGAGAAACTGGGTTTCCAAAAAAAAAAAAAAATCAAACCCTAACTTGGAATAAGATAATTGACATTACGCTGTAAGAAAAAAAATACCCGAAGCTTGTGTAGAAATAATGGCAGCATTGAGTGATATCTGGCACAAAGAAGAGAAAGTTAAATGTTGAATATTTCAACCATGGCTTGTTGGATACACAGACCCATCTTCAGCAAGTAGAGGGTGCAATAATGAGCGTCAACATTGTCAAAGTTGGAGATCGGTTACACTATAGCCATTCTTCTCCATTCTACATCATTGATATAACCCTAGCTGACGACAGTCATAGATTCGACATCTCATTGATAATGAGGAAAGGGATGAAAATTGTAGGAATAAAAACTAGAAAGGATCGAGAAACTTCCCCATAACATTACCAATATCTATGTTTTAAACCTAGTATACTCAATATCACAAGAAAGACTAAAAACTTGAGAGTAAATCAAACCCCCTCGCTAGAAAATGGAGATTCGACACCTTAGGCAAGTATTTGGGAAAATAACATTCATGTACAACAAGTCTAACATACCTGCTTTTGATCTAAAAATGAATGCTAGTTATTGTTGTGCCAATTTCATATTAGATATAAACTTTTCTTTGCTTTGTTTTACTTATCCTTCATAGGTTTGTTTATGAGCTTGTGATTGGCAAACATTGTATTAAGTGAAATTATGAGTTTGTCATAATCTTAAAAAGCATAATTTTAAATGATTGAACAAAATTAATATAAAACACAACAAACACACATAATAGAGCTTAACACACAGAATTTTGATAAATAAGTTTAGCCCTCCTGAGCTACATCTCCTTCATCCAAATTCATAGTGTGGGCCTTTTTATTAGCTTGAAGTGTGCTCAAATTGTTGTTAAAAGCTTCAAAACCTCTTGGAACATGTTCCAATGAGTTTAAAACATCATAATCTCCCCAAAATAACTATTTTTTTACTGAATTTGGACTCTAGATTCTCTCGCAATGACCCCAACACCTAGTGGCCCTCATTAGGGGATTTTTGAGGTCTAAAACAGGCCTCCTAAGGAAATTATAAAATAATAGTGGAAAAAATCAAATAAGATTTTATGACATCATCAAATTTTAGAGGGAAAAATGGAAAAACTACTTTTTCAACTCATATTAACTTATCTCCCAAAGCTTTATCAGTTTCGAGCGGGAGCAATTAATGGGATGAAATCACCCCATCCAAGGAGTACCCATGTTTCATACTTTCGATGGGTCCTACTACACGAAAAATGAGAAATACATAAAAAAAACGTGATTACAATCACATTTTTTATGTATTTCTCATTTTTCGTTTAGTAGAGTTCATCAAAAGTATGCAACATGGGTACTCCTTGGAAGAGGAATTAAATTTCGCATCCAATGAGTACTCCCGCTCGAAATTTGAGTAAAAAACTTGGGAGATAAGTTGAAAATATGAGTTGAAAAAGTAGTTTTATTATTTTATTATTTTTTAGTATTTTTACTCTTTTATTTTAAAAATGGTGAGTCATCCCCCATGGTTGACATCATCATCTTGAATCCTATTGGTTGTTATAAAGTTTATTTTTGTTGTACATTTTTCTTATGAGGCCCATTTTAGACCTCAAAATTCCCCTAATGAGCCATCAAAAATATTCAAATGCACTAAAACACCTGTAGATGACCTTTTCTACCTTTGCAACTTGCCTCATTGAGTTCCCAACAAGCTAATTAGCCTAGAATGCCTCTTTCTGATCTTTGTTTGGGAAAAATTTGGATGAGTTATGACCAAAACTGATTTTGCTTCAATTTGTCGATTAAAATTGGAGGAATTTACAGTTAAGTTTCCAAAATTGGAAAATCCACCATAAATGGCATGCTTCTCTAAACCTCCGGCAGCATAAACAGTGGTTAATTAACGCTAATATCGATTAGGTGGGCGGATAAGCACAGTTTAATGATAATCGTGTTCTTAGCTCTAATGAGGCTTTAACATGGTTAAACCACATTTAACAACTTAATTAAACACATTTAAAAATCCCACCTGTTCTTTGGGTTAAGAACTTTGTTCTAGGACTGCAACCACATGGGAGGGGGTTGGCCCACGGGGTTGGCCTCCTCTAACCCCCATCCATCGGATGCGTAAACAATAAATTGATGCGGTGACCTTAATGGTTAAGATCCACCAAGCAGAGGAGTTGGTAAGGCGCGTAGATGGCGGGCAGAAGGTCATGGGTTTAACCCCCTCTCCGCCATAATAATTTTACATACATTTACAACAAGACTTCGCTGCCATACCTAGACCTCACCTCAAATTTCAAACCCGTGCCAAGTTTGTTAGTGGCATCCTCCAGAAATTGGTTAACTCAGCCGAAAGGTGGGTTTATAACTTTTATATATATATATATATATATATATCACCATTAAACCTTAATATGCAATTATTCTTCCACCATGTAACCCAATGTCCAACATTAATATAACTTAATATTCGACCGAAGGTTTGGAGATTTCCCACCAGAGAGGACATGTGGTGCTCTCTGGTTGGGTTGTACTCCAACCTTAAAAAAAAATTCAAATTCCAACTTAGGAAGAATATTGGAGGTTATTGGAAAATTTGTCCCTTCACTAACCCATCTTCTGAATCTGAATATGACACTTGTCATAGTGCTACTGGCTGTAATCTGGAGAATATTGTTGTCAATGTCGACTGTACCTACCACATCATCAATGTACTTGTTCTACTCCTTTTTTGCCTATTTTAGAAAACGAGCAACAAGTGATAACTCAGTCATACGAACTCGGATTTTGATGAAATGAGTTGTGTGGGAATCCTGGCAACGAACTCTATCTAGTCGTTCAATTTCAAATAAATTTTGAAAACTTTCAATTTTTAGCTAAAACTTGAGCCTTAGATCATTCCTCCCCTCTAGAAGCCTTTTGGACCCCAAAATATACTATCAATTTTTCAACAAGCGAGGGTACATATCCCTCACTTTTCCAATCTCCAAACATTTTTCCTTTGAAGGATTCTAACCTCTGAGTCCAACTCTAATGTATTCAACATTCCCTCTTCTTGAAGTTCGGATTCTTCTGCCAAGTATGAGATCTTGCTGAATTTCATCGAGATATTTTTCCGAGAAATCATCTATTGATGGAAGCTAAACCTGCTCTCCTTGATCATAAATCAAAGTAGGCTCAAAAAATCTCAAATTCTCAACATTAACGACATAATAAATTTTCATACAAGGAGGCAAATCTAGCTTGAATGCATTTGTACCAATATTTTCGTGAATTTTAAATGGACCATAACAGATTGGTTTGAGCTTTTTACCTTCCCCTTGAAATATTTCCTTTCTTATGTAAAACCAAACTTCATCACCAAGTTGGAATTTCTAATCAACATGGTGTTTGTCATTCCTTGCCTTGTAGCTACTTTGACTCTTTTCAAGTTTCTCTTGCACTGTGTGATGTACCAACTAAATTTGCTCAATGAAATTTCTTGCCTTATCTATGTCACTATGTTCGTCTATAGCAACATCTTTCTCAAAGATAAATTCCAATGGCGACATTGGCAAGTAGCCAAAACATGCATCAAATGGTGATGTATTTGTGGAAAAATGTTTTGCCCGATCATAACCATGTTGTATGTAGCGTAATTTTTCATCCCACAACATGGGATGCTTAATGCAACAACCTCCTATAAGATGAATAAAAATTCTATTTACCACCTCAATTTGACCATCTGTTTGTAGATGAAATGTTGTACTTTTCTTGAAGTTTGTGCCCATCATGCCCCATAATTTTGACCAAAAATTCCCAATAAATCGAGAATCTCGATCACTTACAATAGAAGTAGGAAGACTAAAATGGATCGATACATTTTGAAAGAAAATATTAGCAGATTGTTCAGCTGTAATGTTTTTCTTACATGTCATCAAAATAAACATTTTGTTGAACCTATATACCACAACATACAAATAATCATGACCTTTCCTTGAAATAGGAAGGCCTCCTAGAAAATCCATTGAGATGCTCTCCCAAGGATGAGAAGGAACTAGAAGTGGTGTGTACAAACCAAGCTTCCTATTGCTAGGTGTCGGAAAAGGGTCTTCTACAAAGCTGTGAATCTAGTCCATTTTGTATATTTTTTATTATATTTAGTCTAACGCTGGGGATTTGGGGTGGGTCAGAGCCCCTAATGCATTGTAAGTGGCTCAACGGCAGACCAAGAGTCCGCAAACCATGGTTTGCAGACCATTGGAAGCGTAGGCTAAAGTAGTATAAATAGTGGAACCTTTTTGTGTCAATAGGTAGAGAATGAATAGAGATTGATGCGAAGTACGAATTGCTACATCTTGGGTTGGATTGTTTGGGTTAGGACTGCTGCTGGCTATGTGCATAGAGATCCTCTGTCCTATTGTTTGCATACCCTATTGGATGTATGCACAGGTGGTATTCAGGGAATGTAAGAAAATTTTGATAAGTAATATATTTGAAGTATTGTTGAAACGTATGATGTTGTATGGATCTGTTATGCTATGATTGATGCGAACTAAGATTATCTGATTAAGTTGTGAACTCATCTATTTTATCTCTATGGTATGAAAGTATCTACACTTAGTATAGTACTACGATTTGACCATTTTTGCACTTACTAATTGCATCTCTATTAATGAACGTGAACTATCTGTGTTGATAGTATTGGCTGCGATTATGTTGTTCTATGGTTGTAATTGATGATACGCACATGGATGCGAACCTGCTAGAGCAGATCTGATAAGAGCTATAGTCTGGTTAAGTTTTGAAACCCTATGAATCACCCTTCTGTGTAGATCTGATAATTGTGGCCTTTGTTATTACCTCCTCTCTCTCAGGGTGCGGAAACATGGTTCCAACACCCTCCCATACTGCTTTGGGTGAGACTTTGACCCGCGCAAGAGGGTCACTACCAAAAGGGCTAGTAGTATAGGGTTTGATAGCAAACCTTCACCTCTAAACATGGGTCAGGACCCCTCGAGCCAACAAATGGTTCTGTTGCCGAGGCCGAGAGAAATTTGGGGGAAAGATTTGGTAATGCCAAGGCTGTATTGGAGACCGAAAGAAAAGAAATCAATGAATGGTTTGAGAAACAATTTCAGGAGTTCGAGGTAAAAGAAAACTGAAGTAAGAAGTAGACCACTAGAGAGTGGAATAAAAAGTATATTTTCACAGAGATCTATGAGATCTTTTGTGTAACAATTGTGATGAATTCTTCTCCTATTTTGAAGCGGAGTGATGGTTTTTTCAAGGGTTTCCAGGGTAAGTTTATGAAAACCTTACCAGTACTGATCAAGATATTACTTTGCAAAACGAGTAACCTATGTAGCCATAATGAGTGAATGACCTATGATCTGTATTGGAGTACAACATGAAGTGGAAAATACTATTAGACCAACCAAGAAGGAGATAGATCTATCTATAGTTTGGTAAGAGAAGTGGTTGTGCAAAGTCCTCCAGCCACACCACTTTCAAACTAGCATAGGGGAAAAAACTCATCTATACCTCCGCCACCGCCAGAAGATAGCACAGTTGTGCACATTAAGTTACCTACCTTTAAGGGTGTGGGAGATGAAGAAATGGATCAGTTCTGGTTTGTCGCAGGATCCGTATGGACTATGTAAAACATAGCTAGTGATGCAGTGAAAAGGGCACAACTATCCCTTGCCTTTGAAGGAAGAGCTTTGTACTGGTACATGGGATACATTGGCCAGCATGAAAATGCAACCATTGAAGAGATTAAGAACGCCTTAAAACAACAGTTCAAGAAGCCTAAGTCCTACTTGCAAATAGTGGTGGACCTAAGGGATTTTAAGCAAGGGCCTTCTGAGTATGTGTGGGAGGCCGATTAGCGACTAAAGAAGGTGATTAGAAAAGGAGGATTTCGATATGATGATAGAAAACACATGGAATGGTTCATCACTATGTTGTTTCCTCACTTGTGCGTACTTATGGGTCATAAAACTTTCAAGTCGTAGGAAAAATCCTTGGAGGTCGCTATGAAGTTAGAAGCTGCACCCAAAGATGATACCAAGCTGGGTGTCCAACAAATCCAAGGACAATTGGAGGTGATGCACATGGAGATCTAGAATCTGCAAAAGGAGTGAGGAGTAGAGGCTAGCCCTAAAAGATGGTGCATACGATGCTGGACGAATGATCACACCAAGGATAACTGTCCTCTATTAGTAGACTATATGCAGGCTAGGGGACCTAGCCCATTGTGCCCTAGGGAAATTTCAAGGTCAAGTGGGCCGGCACTATGGTGCGATGATTGTCTCATTACGGGGCTGTATGACACAAACCACTTCCCCTACCTTGCTGCATATGTCCTAGAGGTAAAGAAGCAATGGTGTAGGTTTTGCCGGTCTGTAGGACATGATGGGAAAAGATATTGGACGTATGATTTGATGATTGATCGAGGGAATCTATATAGGGTACAGTCAGATCTATCCTCACCAATATCCCTCTCGGGCATAGGTGGATCCCCAACAAGGGGCAGGGGACGAGGAAGAGGTGGCAGCGCAGGTCGGGGATGAGGGCAACTAATCTGTTATAACTATGGAGAAGTAGGACACTTTGCAAGGGACTGTTCAAAACCTACAAGGCAGTCCTGCCAGTATTGCAGAAAGCTGGACCATGCGATTGAAGACTAACCAATCTTGATAGCAAAATTTTAGGAGAAGCAGTCGACACCTACGTAGAATGTGCAGAGGGTTAAGGCTGAACTACGAAACAAAGATCCAAGCTTGAATTTCGTAACACGCAGTGGGATGGCCATCAGGGGACCTGGGGAGAAGGCTATGATTGAACCTATGATCCGAAAAGCAGTGATCAAACATGAAGGTTTGGATCTAAAAAAGGAAAAAGAAACATTTGTCATAGCTCTCAAAGAATTTACTGAGGCACATGCATCTACTTCTCAGGAACTTGCGAACCTCAAGGCAGATGAGGAGGTCAAACCATTTTTGTAGACATGTATGAAGTTGCTACGCAACCCAAAGGTTGTGGAGAATCTTCAGACATTAATACATAGCTGTGCAACACAGCCTAACCTAACCCTAGAAATCAAGGATGTGCACAAACTATACAGATATAGGAAACGCACCGGTAGGGAGATGCAATTGACAGCATAGATCAGTGACTATGAAATGGATCAGGTTATTTTGGACCTGGGGTCAGATGCGAATGTACTACCAAAACAAATGTGGCAATATATGGGAGAGCCTAAGTTGGATTGGTACATTATCTAGCTGTGTATGGCCAATTAGCAGAAGATCATACTCTTGGGGAGACTATCTCAGATCGTGGTAGATATCGCAGGGGTCAAGGTCCAAGCTGATTTTGAAGTAATTCAGATTGTAGAATATGCGGACCCCTACCCTGCGCTCTTAGGGTTAGACTGGGCCATAGATATGGGAGGCATAATTAATTTGAAGAAGAGAATCATGGTTTTTGAAAATAACGGTACAAGGGTGTGATAGTACTATTAGATCTTGCAGAAGGCAAACGATATATTGAGCTGGTGCACGATGAAGAAGATGTAGATCACATTTATAAGTTGACTACGTGGGATGAAGATTGGATCAACCCCACAACGGATGGTGTACTCTATTGGGAAAATGATATTGAATTCTTCTCTAACTACGACGGGGAGATGGAGAACTGGAAAAATCAGTTACATGATGTCTCTGCGCTACAATGTCTTCGGGTCACAAAGGACTTCTTCTGCATTTCCTTATAGGTAAGAGACCTACCCTATTTTTATGGTTTTGGTAATGTTAAGGAATTTTTGTGAAAATTCGAAGCTAAGGTTCACAAAATGAAGGTTATGGGCCCTTAATATAGCTATGTGTGAAACACTTGCACGATGGTGGGATACACATAAGGGGGCATTCCAGGACTGGGAGGGCTGTTGGGACATGATACTCCTGCGATTTGAACCTTCAGCGGAGATACAGGTCAAGACGTTCCTTGGCCAAGGGATCCACGTGAACACTTGGTTGCATGGGTAAAGGCGTGGGGCAATCGAAATATAGAAGACTGGATCCACTTGTTCATTCATACGTTGGGTCAAATCCCTATTGCATGGTACCTGGATGCGGAGCTCCATCAATGCACCCGCCATTGGGAAACTCTAAAGGATGACTTCATAGGAACATTCAGACTGATAGGGGGTTCAGAGGTGCTTGAAGAAGCTCTACAGGATATAGATACATTTTTGTTTAGAAAATTCGGATCCTCTGTAGTATTCGGGGCACCGACATGGGAAACACAGATGCAGGATATTTTCAACTGCCGCAGCTTGGCAAGGGAAGAAGGTGAAGATGACCCGCAGTCTGTCTCTATACTAGACTCGAAAGGGGAGCACATCATTGTAGGACCTCCACTACAAGAGGTGGATGTCACTAAGCCTCTCAAGCTCTGAGAAGTCAATATTGGGATGGAAGAGCACCCTAAGTTGGCTAAGATTAGGGACTATTGGGATGAGGATACAGTAGGCAAAGTGGCCGAATTACACACAGAATACCAGGACTTGTTCCCAAAAAAGTTTTCAAAGTTAAAGGGGATCATCGGGGACTTAGGGGTCATGCATATCACTCTTAAACTAGATGCACACCCCCCCAAGTAGCAACCCTATAGGTTGAATCCAAAGTATAAGAAGAATATCAAGGAAAAGCTCGATAAAATGACCGCTGCAGGTATCATCAAACCTGTTGAGCGGTTAGATTGGGTTAGCTCGATGGTGGTTCAGGAGAAAAATACTAAGGGAGAGATTCAGATCTGTGTGGACCTGTGCAAGTTGAACGATGCTTATGTTCATGATCCATTCCCTACACCATTCTTAGATGAAATTTTGGATAGCATGGGAGGGCAGGAAGCATACTCCTTCACAGATGGGTTCTCAAGATACCATGAGATCATAATCGCACCTGAGGACTACAGAAAAACCATGTTTGCCACTGAGTGGGGATATTTTCAATATGCTATCATGCCGTTTGGGCTCAAGAATGTCCCTGCTATCTTCTCACAGGTCGTTGTCGCAGTATTCAAGGAATTCATCCAAAAATTCCTAGAAGTGTATTTTGATGATTGGACTATCTTCGGCCTGGTAAAGGCACATGTATCAAACCTATGCATGATGTTGGACGCCTGCCAAAAATACCAGATTTCTCTAAATATCAATAAATGTATCTTCTACGTACCCTTCAGAATCTTTCTCGACCACATAGTTTTCCAGTAAGGACTGATGGTGGATCCTGCCAAAATCACAGTTATAATAAACTTGCGAGTACCAACAATGGAGAAACAATTGCGCTCGATCCTTGGACACATGAGCTACTACAGGAAATTCATTCAAGGCTATGCGTTGATTACGACCCCTATGGAAAAATTTCTCAAGAAGGATGTTTCATTCTTTTGGAATGACAAGTGTCAAAAGAGCTTTGAGTTACTTAAAGAAAAGATGGTCTTGGCACCTATTCTCATCTTTCTTGATTGGGAGAAGGTATTTCATGTTCACTTCTATGCATTAGGCATTGCTCTCGAGGCTATCCTTACACAGCTGTGAGAAGGAGATATCGACCATCAGGTTTCCTTTGCGAGTAGGAAACTCTCTAGTGTGGAATGCAACTACTCCACTATAGAGTGGGAGGGATTGGCCATGGCATATGCTTTGCAGAAATATCAATGTTACTTGTTAGGAGGACACTTCAAAATGTTCACCGACAATTCAGCCTTGAAGTACCTGGTAAATAAGGCTGTGTTGGGAGGGAAAATCTACTGATGGCTATTGCTATTTCAGAAGAATGAATTTGAAATCATCATCAAGCGGGGAAATTTGAATGTTGGGCCGGATCACTTGTCCCAAATTGAGAGTGGCGAGGAGCCAACCAACCTGGAGGACAGATTTCCTGATGAGCAGCTATTTTCTATTAAGGTAGTGGATGCACACTTTCCTGATATCATTCAGTTCTTGAATACTGGGAGGGCACCTCTAGAGTACTCGGTACAATAGAAGAAAGAATTAGTCACCAGGGCCGCAAATTTTACCATCATCATAAGTCATTTATATAAGATGGGATCTGATGAAATATTATGGAGATATGTTTTGGAGCATGAAAGGCATACTATCTTGGGAGAGGCTCATGATGGAGTAGCAGGAGGTCACTACGCAGGGAAAGAAATGACCCAAAACATCTTGAGAGCTAGGTTATGGTGGCCAACCCTGCATAGTGACGCTCACGATTATTGTAAAGCCTAAGATACGTGCCAACAAATAGGGAGGCCGTCTCGCAGAGATGAAATGCCCCTTCAACAATAAATGTCTCTACAAGAATTTGATAAATGGGCCATAGATTTCGGAGGGCCTATCAACCCACCAGGGAAGAAGACAGGTGCGCGCTACATCATTACTATCACTGATTCTGTAATCAGGTGGGCCGAAGCACAAGCAGTAAAGGATTGTACTGTAGAGACCGCTGCGCATTTCATCTTTGAACAAATCCTGAACATATCTGGATGCCTGAAGATCCTCATGAGCGACATAGGTAAGCACTTTTTTAATGAAACAATTCAAGCTTTAATTGAGGAGTTCTAGATCCATGATGCGAAGATCACACCGTATCACCCATAGGCAAAGGTTGAAGCTTTTAACAAAATCTTGGAGCAAGCGCTGACAAAGGTATGCAACGTTGATCGCAGCGATTGGGACGTGTGCATCCCATCAGTTCTTTGCGCTTATTGAACAACTTGCAAGAAGATAATGGGGAAAACCCCATTCAGGATGGTTTATGGTAAAGAGGCCATTATGCCAATGGAGTATATTGTTCCTAGTTTGCGTATCACAACATTTATGAACATGGCAGAAGCTGACATCATGGAGGAGTGATTGGCACAACTTATGGCTTTAGAGGAAGATCGGTTTCTCGCTAATTTCCATCAGCAGGTTCAGAAGGCCTGCGATAAAGCCTGGCAGGATCGACATATTTGGAAAAAGACATTCATGGAGGGAAAATTAGTCCTCTTATACAATAGCCAGTTTTCAAAGCATCCAAGGAAGTTTCGACAACACTGACTTGGTCCCTACACCGGTAAGAAAGTCACGGATGGCGAAGCTGTTAGGCTAGCTACCCTGTGCGGTGATATGCTACCAAGCTACGTCAATGGTAGTCATCTCAAACCGTATTGAATCAAATAACTATATGGCCGGAATAGCTGTGCAGGCGCAAGAGTGACTCAGGATGAGTCACAAGATTGTGTTGGGAGAGTGTTGGAATAGGGTCTCCTATAAAGCTGCAAATCTAGTTCATTTTGTATATTTTTTGTTATATTTCATCTAACACAGGGGTTTTGGGGTGTGTTAAAGCCTCTAATGCATTGTAAGTGGGTCAAGGGTAGACCAAGAGTCCACAAACCATGGTTTGCGGACCATTGGATGCGTAGGCTAAAGAAGTATAAATAGTTGAACCTTTTTGAGTCAATAAGTAGAGAATCAATAGAGATTGATGTGAAGTACGAATGTCTAGATCTTGGGTTGGGTTGTTTTGGTTAGGACTCCTACTGGCTGTGTGCGTGGAGATCCTTTTTCCTGCTCTGTGCGGACCTTGTTGGTTGTGTGCGCAAGTGGTATTCAGGGAATGTAAGAGGATTTTGATAACTAATATATGTGAAGTATTGCTGAAACATATGATGTTGTGTGGATCTGTTCTGTTCTGATTGATGTGAACTAAGATTGTCTGATTAAGCTGCAAACTCATATGTTTTATTTCCATGGTATGAAAGTATCTGCACTTAGTATGGTACTGTGATGTGACTATTGTTGCACTTACTAATTGCATCTCTATTAAAAAACGCAAACTATCTGTGTTGACAATATTGGCTACAATTATGTTGTTTTATGGTTGTAATTAACGATACGCACATGGATGAGAACTTGCTAGAGCAGATCTGATAAGAACTATAGTCTGGTTACATTCTAGAACCCTGCGAATCACACTTCTGTGTAGATCTGATAATTGTGGCCTTCGTTATTACCTCCTCTCTCTCAGGGTGCGGAAACCTGGTTCTAGCACCCTCCCATACTACTTTGGGTGAAACTTTGACTTGCACAAGTGGGTCACTGTGGAAAGGGCCAATAGTATAGGGGTTTGTTGGAAAAACTTCAGCTTTGAGCATGGGTTAGGTCCCTTCGATCCAACACTAGGCTTACTTGTTGCACATAAAGAACATCCTCTAATAAAATGAGAAACAATTTTGCTCATGTGTGGCCAATAACAATACCTTTGAAGATGCACTACTGTCTTGCCTACATTGAAATTTCCTTCAATATATGAGGTGTGTGCCTCCCTTATGATACTGTTTCTTTCTCCTTGTGGAATACATTACTTTCCCAAATGATACAACAAAATGTTATGCACATGATAATCTAATTCTTCACTTTTCTTCCCCTTACTCAAGTTCTCATACACATCTAGAAAATCACTATCATTCACATACTTTTCAATGTAACTTTCATGCTTAATAGAGCTGTGCTTGAGAATAATAGTTGAATCTATAGTAGGCCTAGAGAGCATATCAACTACCTTATTGTAGATTCCTTTCCTCTACCTGATAAACAAGTAAAATTTTTGTAGAAAACCCATCCACATGAAATTTCTTTATTGTTGCAACTTTTACTATGATTGTAGGTACTACAATGACTGATGGTCGGTATGGATAATGGTTTCTTTCCTAATCAAATAATGCTTCAATTTCTTTACAATTTTTACCAATGCATATAACTCTTTATCATAGGTGGGATATTTATTCATAGTTCCATTAAAGGTTTGAGAATGAAATGAGATAGGCTTACCATGCTACATGAGCACTACTCCCATAACATAACCACTTGCATATGTTTGGATCTGAAATGGCTTTCTAAGATCTGGAAGTTCTTTAACCGGTGTTGAAATTATCTTTTTCTTTAAAGAATCAAATGCTTTCTGCTCCAAATATCCCCAATGGAAGACTATGTTTATGCTTGTCAATGCATGTAATGGAGCTGCAATGGCAGAAAAATTAACAATAAATTTCCTCCAATTTTGTGTTGCCCCTGAAAGGCTTCTTACCTCGGTAATTGTATTGGGCTTGGGCCAATTCAAAATGACCTCAACTTTGGAGGGATACATATTCAACTCACTGTTGAGGTATAAAAGGTATCTTTTTAACACCTATTTATCTCACATTAATTATCAATCCAGGAACGACTTTTTATTTCAAGAGTGTACTCAGTCTAAGGCAGCAATTTATCCAAGAGTAATGCTCTTCAATATTTAATACAGTGTTCTAAATGTAAGATTAAATGGATGCTTGGAAAAGAAATCTAACATAAACTCAAATGCTCTGAAATCCAACTATTCACTCAACAAACATCAATCGAGAATACAGTAGCAATAACTCATTCCTCTAGAAATTGATGGAATTAAAATCAAACTGGAACAAGAAAATCAATTTGGGAACGTGGAAGAAATAGCCAATATTCTCTACAGTTGATAGTCCTACGTTAAAGAAATTAGGGAAATAGAAATTGAACTAAAGCTGCTATTGAAGGTAAACTAGGAAAACTCTTTAAAAGCAAACTCTTGCAATTTGTAAACTAATGAATTGGAAATGAACAACACACTGGAATTGAATGACAATGTAAATGGGTAGCAAATTTTAACTTAAAGGAATTGAACAACAAATCCTAACTAATGGGACTAAACAACAAAACTCTATTAGACGGAAAATCAAATTAAACAACAAACTAAATACCGAAGCTTTGTATCTACACTCTGAAATGAACAACAGTCAAACGAAACAACAAATGGAATGGAACATCAGATGCCGAACTCTGAAGCATAACAAGATAAGTAATTCGAGGATTAAGATTCTTGTTAAATTGAGAAGGAATGATAATGCAATCCATTATAATAAAACAGTAAACTATTAAGCATGGAATTATGAATTAATTAAGATAGAACCAATATCACTTTTGTGAATCCAAGGACGATCTAAGTAAGGCAATATGTTGTCTTAATTAACCCACGCTATAAGAAATAAGATTCAAATCACACGATAATGAAATAACTCATAAAAAGAACGCGTAATACATAAAGACAGTAAGATGATAAAAAAATAATGAAATGAACTCATAGTAACATGCATGTATCAAATTGATCACACGCTGGAAGAATTAGAAATATAACACAGAGGAGCAGTTCACGCTACCAAGGGTCGGGCCCTTAACCACCAGCAGGGACTGCTGAAGCTACTTCAGATGATGCGAATGGAATAACAACTTCAATTAATCATTAAACTGGAGAAACATTACAATGGAATCATGTTTTTAAGTAACACAGCTTTTGATTAAGTTTACAATTCACAAAAGAAATAACGATCCCCTGTCTTTCGCAAACGTCTCGTTTTATAACCAAAGAGAGGAGAAATTAAATAGTAAAAAGGATCTCTCATAATAATATTGGATTGTTCCTAATCAGTTGATCAACAAGAAAATATATTTTCATCCATCTTTCAACAAGAGCAAGTCAAATTTGGATTTGCAGTTGAGATAATTTGTAGGACGGCCGCAAAAGAAAATCTGAGAAAATCATGCTCAAAGAACCTTGTGTTTCTATTAATACAGGCCAAAGTTTGGCAAACAATTCTAGATAAAGTTAATTTTGTCCGTTTTGGACAAAACCCATGTTCCAGATTTTCTAGATTCTTCTTCATTTTCCCAGAATCGCAACCGCAAAACCGTCACTTCTTATTCCAGCGAATTTCTGAGTTGGAATATTTTATGATGATTTAGAGATCAAATCTGCAATATGGAAAATATATTGGAGGCTAAAATGGTGATTTTTCGTAGAAAATATATTAATAAACCATCATTAATAAAATTATGCATAATAATCATCAATTTATTAAAAATAAAGGAGAAGAAATAATATTCATCCATAATAGCATAAATCATTATAAAATGGATTTATATGATAAATTATAATAAATGACATGATAAATAAGAGTAAAAATGGATGAAATAAGTGTTAAAAAGTGGTCGTATTCACAGCCCAACATACCCCCAAACTGAATATATTGCATGTCCTCATGCAACCCAAAGACAAAACCCATGTGTTAACCAAGCAAAAATTGTTCATCTCAACTCATGAAATGGATGGAACAAATGAATTTTTCCTCAAATAATGAATATTCAATTTTAGCAATCTTGATAAAGGCATAACAATTTTTACAGTTGACGTTCAACTATATGTATATGAAGTTGCAGAAAAATGTGACATAAGTAACAACAACCTTCATTAATCATTTTCTCAAAAATCAGATCGTTTTGATGCACGGATCATGAGATATAAACAAAATGGTTGTAGGTGATAGTGCATAATTTTTGAAATTTTATGAACTAATTTAGTGTGAAATTATCTGGGTTTGTGTATTTTAATGATACCTCTTTGTTATCCAGAAATCACAAGAATTCAGTTCATAGTTTTAAAGATATATGCAAATCAATTTCTGCACTATATACAAATGAAATTGTATGCCTTAAATGAGAAAGAAAGTGGAAAACATCCATCATGTGTAGCAATTCCCCCTCAAACTGAAGAATTAGCATGTCCTCATGTGATGCTAGAAAACAAAGAGAGGTGGTTGCTATAATCTGTTAACATCGATGCTTGGTGTAAAACATGGAATAAGGGAGGTGTTGAGAATGAATAAGAATATCTATGGATGATAAAGTATATTACGGACATGGTCATAAGAAAGAAATGAAGGAAATTAACACTCCCCCAAACTGAAAGATGAGACGTGTCTAGAAAAATGGGAAGTGGTAAAGATATGGAATGAATGATGATAAATAATGCTCAATGGATTTTCATGAAATTCTCCTAAATTCATAATAAATCAGAAAATTATGCTATTTTACCTCAAGTGTTACCTCCGAAAAAATGTGGAAGGACATGTAGGGACTGGCCTTTGTTGATGCTGATGTAGGCTGAGCAGATACTGACAATGATGCAAAAGGTGGAAGCCATGCAAGTACATCATGTCTGAAGAATTGTGTGTGTTCGCGAGCCTTTGCTATTAGTTGCAATAGTGTGGTTGTGCTGCGAATAGAATTTTTCCCCATACTTCTTGTTCTCCTGTAAACAAATCATGATTCTGTATGCAATTCTCTGGAATCCACAGTTTTAGTTTTGAATGGTAACAGATGCATGCAAAAATTTTAAGCAGAAAAACTTCTGTAGAAATGCAGTATGAATATTGTGGCGAATAGAAGAGCAGCATACTACACAAAAATTGTACAGCATGGAAAGGCATACATACTTGTGATATGATCAAAAAATTATCGCATTACTGAAATCAATGCATATTTTGAAATCGTGAGTAGATATGGAAATGTTTATGTAATGATTCGAAAATAAGGGAAAAGGACAGCTGATGTGAAAAAAGTACTTATGCGGTCATTATCCACATAAACCATTATGATCGATTTATAAATAAATTTCATGAATAAGAGGTTTCGAACAAAGGGTTTAGGAGCATACTCTCATTTGATATTGGATAAAGATATAAGAAAAGGGTTTATCATTACTATAGATTTGTGAAAAATATGACTCCAATACCATCAGCAGAGCTCTGTTGCCCACAGGTGTCTATAACCTTGAAAAAGTTGCTTTCTCACCCTTGGAACCATTATCCTTTATTTATGCCTAGGGAAGTGCTGTGTGATGTCATGATGGAGGCCACTGTGCTGGCTTGGGAACCAGATGAATCACAATGTCATTCACCAAGAAGGAGTGAAAGGTGGGCAGGCCGATTCGTGATGAGACCTCCTGTTCCAAGGAATTTTTATTTTTCTGAGTTGTCCATTGGATCATATCCCTGGTGTGGTGGCCATAATGGGAATTCCACTTCACTGCTCCCTTATGATCATGGTAGGCTGGCTCTTGATGAGACCCCCTATCCTCCATCTACCATATCATAGAATTGTTAGTAATCATATAGAGATTTTTTTTATTTTTTTTCATGTAGCACTTCCCTATTTATGTATAGAGGATGACTCAACACTCCTTAAGAGTAGGGATGGTGGAAGAAGTCTGAACATCTCAATAGAGAAAGTATGCCCTTATTCTTATTCAATAAATAAAAATCAAAGAGAGTTGTGAAGAGTTAGGGAAGAACCAACATGATAAAGATTGTTGATCATATTAGTTTTAGTGAAAATAAAGACAACAAAGTGATATAGATAGTTGCGTCCTTTCCTTTTCTTATCACTACAAAAAAATTTCTTAAAAATGACAATTTCTCTTGATTTGCTGATTCCAGTAACCTCTAATTTGTGTATCCTTCCATAAATTGTATGTTTTCCTTTCAAAAAGTTATGAAAAATTCAAAAAAATCCTCAAAAAGTTGTTCACAAACAAGAAAAATGCACTCAAAAAGCGTTGTTCCTTTGGAAAGGAACAACAAAAACAATCTGCGAAAATGTTGCTGTTCCTTTTGAAAGGAACATCAAAACTGTTGTTCTTTTGGAAAGGAACAACGAAAACACTCACAACAATACTGTTGTTCCTTTCGAAAGGAACAGCAAAAACGCTCACAACAATACTGTTGTTCCTTTCGAAAGGAACAACAAAAGTGTTGTTCCTTTGGAAAGGAACAACAAAAACGCTCACAACAATACAGTTGTTCCTTTCGAAAGGAACAACAAAAGTGTTGTTCCTTTGGAAAGGAACAACAAAAATTCGCAGCAAGCAAAGTAAGAATGGTTCAAGAAATAAAATTCTATACAAAAAAATAGGCAAAGTAAAAGAAAACAAAATTTATGTACAAGTTTCAAGAAAATTTTTTATTTTTTATTTTTTTATATATATATATTTTCACAGAATTGGTGTTGTCGAAGAATTACCTTCTATAACTGAAACTTGCATGGTGGGGTCCTTATTTTTCAATCGCCAATTGAGCGGAAACTACAATTTGAAGGGATCAACACCTGAAACACAAAAACATAAAAGAAATCAGAAAAGAAACAACACTTTATTAAGTTACAACAGCTATGATGTTATTTCCTAAGGGAATATCAATCTGTTAATGGAAAAAAAATGATCTTTTTGAAAAATGTTTTGGCAGCAGTGACATGAATCTTCAAATGGAAACCAATTCTTCATTTCTTCTTGTTATGAATCTATTAGGTAATGAACTGGATGAAATTCTCTTGTTTCACTAAAATTTCTTTCAAGAATCGCTCGTCCATAAATTGACCTTCTTTGTTCTGCTAAGACCTGCAAAAAACGAGTGTCTACCTGCAATAAAACATCAAATCATGGAGAAAGAGAGGTGTACGGGCTCCCATAATCCAAGAATTATGCCAAAAACTAAGAATTAGTTACTCTATAGAACAAATCCATGGACAAAGTAAAATTAATTTATTACCTGCGGGAAAGCAGTGGCCAATCATGCTAACCTGCAGTGTTTCAATCATAACTTCTTTGTTTTTCGTCCGATTTGAGTAATTCCAAAGCCAAATGAGAGCTAATTCAAATTTTTATCTCAAATAGAAACAGGTTTTAAAAATTAAATGCTATGATATGTCAAATTTGCTTAGAACAACCTGCATAATAGAGTCATTTTCGATTTTCCAGCTTAGACCAACAGTTGATATTTCAAGCATAAAGTTTTCGTTTGATGGCGGATTAAACCGATTCAAATTGGAGATTAAATTATATTCATTTATTTACCTCCAATAGAAACAGATTTTGAAGACAAGAAAAATTGATGGGTCAAATATGCTAGTGAACAACCGAGAAAACATAGTTTCAAGAGTGCTTATTTATGATAGGCAGTCAGTATTTTGGTCATAAATTCCTCATACGATATAGAAATTGAGTGATTCAAATTTTTTTGTAAACTAGATTCATAGAGGAATATACCATAGAAAAATGTTTTAAAAATATAGTCATTTAGGTCTCTAAAAACTGACTGTCCCAACTTTGTTCTTGAGCTGCCTACTAGACACCCTGTCAATGTTTTGGTTCTAAATTTTCCGTTTCAAATCCAAATGGAGTGATTCAAATTGGGTTGGAAAGTATAAATCAAGGGATACTTAGGATAGAAACATGTTTTAAAAATATTCAATTTTGGTCCCTCAAAACATGACTGTCTCAACTTTGTTTTCAGAAATTTCATCAAGCCCGCAAGCCAAAAAAATGATATTCAAGCAATTTTTCCATATTAATGATAAAAATGAATATAAGTGTTTGTAGAATTGTTATTTGAAATATAATTCATCTACATACACAAATAAATTAGAATATTTATCATCAATGTTGATTTCTACAGCGTGTTGCAAAAAAAAAAAAACAACTATTTTTACAAAAAAAAATAAAAAAATGTGTTTGTTTTATTTCCTTATTCATTTTATTTTCTCCACTATCCTACTCTTCTTTGAGAATCGAATATGTTTATGTATAAGAGTATTTCCAGTGGAACCATTTTAGAAATAAGGCCTCTAGTATGTACATACCCAAATTTGAAAAATGCATGTTGATAAAAATTAGAGTATGAGAAGCCAACTTCCCTTGAAAAGATGGTGCAAAAAATTGTTGAAGCATAGAGTGATGTTGCAAACAAATGATGGAGTGAAGCCAATATTCAATATATCCATTAATTTCTTTATTTTCCATAGCCATCGTATCATGAATTTCATGAGCTTTTAAAATGGTCTGTTTGTGCAAACTAAAAGAAACCTCATTTTCTTTCATAACTTCTACAATTTTTGGATTTGATACATTCTGAGTCTCAGTGTAAGTTTTCTCCAATAGTGCATGTGAGATATAATGGGTGGGAAGAGTGGGTAAATTTTGCAGTTCTACACTGTAAGCATATTGTACTAGTTTATTATGGTGAGGGTGTTGAATGAGTTGAGCAGGAGACTGTGTAGGGAATGGAGCCTCTTGATGATGTAGTTGATTATGTTGAGTGGATGATTTTGATAGGCAAGCAAGGTGTTGTGGAAGAGCTAGAATATGTGTTTGTGATACAAGATGAGAGAGAGTAGTCATACAATCATAAGATGAACCATTCCAAACTTGTAGACAATATTAGTGGTGGTTATATTGTGATTGGCATGGCTACCCTAACATGTGAGTATTCCATAATGGATTATGCAAGTAAGAGAATGGAGAGGAAGTGTTTTGAACCATACGTGTTGACCTTGTTGCAGCTTCCCCATCTCTTTGATATGCCACTTCCAAATTAGATAAGGAAGAACAACTATCTATGGGATGCTCCTTTTGGTAATGAGGGAAAAGAAATTCATCAAATTCTTGATTTTTCCGAACCTGCAAAAAATTCAATTTTGAATTTAGAGAGCTAATAAAATCATATTTAAAATTTCCAAATAAAACATTGATTTTAGCTTTTATGTCTCTTGTTCTTGTAGTAAATTTGGAAAAGAAAGAAGAAATCTCTCTAGAATTCTTACCAAACTTGGAAATTTCTCTTGAAAACCTTATGCACAACTCACAAACATCATCATATGATAACTGAAAAACATCACCTTTTCCTATCATATTTAATAGTTCTAAAAATTCATCTTTGATTCCTTTAAGAATGAGTGTTTTCGAGATCTCTTTTTCCAAATGTTTATGCTTTGATTTTTGAAGGTTATATCAAAATCACTCTACATAGTCCTCCAAGCTTTCATCTTCCCCTTGTATCATACCAAAAATATCTTCATTGGATTTGCAGTAGTCTGGGTACTTCTTCAAGAATATGTTCTTCATGTCCTCCCATGTTTGGATGCAGTTCCCTCCTAGGCTCATGAACCATCGAAGAGCTGATCCCTTTAGAGTAAGAGGAAACACTTTCAACCTTTGATCATTAGTACAATAATCATATCCTCTAAAAAATATTTCAAACTCAAACAAGAATGTATCTAGATCTTCATTTTCAAACCATGAAAATATGGTAGAGACAATGGGGGAATTATGTGCATTTGTGTCACTCCTAGATCTTTGATAGGGAATTCAAAAGTTGCAATGTGAGCCATTTCTTACCATAATAGAAGATGTTATTCATGTTTTTCTTTGAGGATCTTCCTTAAAATGTTCCTGTCAATTGGCTAGTGAAATGGGTGGTGCTTACATCACCACTGGAGTGGAATTACAAGATTTTTTTTCAAAAATTCTACCTCTAAAATTCAAAAAAATGCAAGCATTCATTTCTACCTTAAGCTTTCACTCAATTTTGCTATGAAGTAGGCCAGTGAACAAGTGTGTTCCTTGCTCAGTGCATAGGTTCTTACCTTCCCTCTTTAATACCCAATTCTTCCCAAGCAAAAAAAATTAAATATGCATCACTCTTTCTAAATGGCATACACTCTCCCTGGCAACAACGCCAAAATGTTGAGGTATAAAAGGTATCTTTTTAACACGTATTTATCTCACATTAATTATCAATCCAGGAACGACTTTTTATTCCAAGAGTGTACTCAGTCTGAGGCAACAATTCATCCAAGAGTAATGCTCTTCAATATGTAGTACAATGTTCTAAATGTAGGAGTAAATGGATGTTTGGAAAGGAAATCTAACATAAACTCAAATTCTTTGAAATCCAACTATTCACTCAGCAAACATGAATCGAGGATACAGTAGCAATAACTCATTCCTATAGAAATTGATGGAATTAAAATCAAACTGGAACAAGACAATCAATCTGGGAACGTGGAAGCAATAACCAACATTCTCTAAAGTTGATAGTCCTGCATTAAAGCAATTAAAAGGAAATAGAAATTGAACTAAAGCTGCTATTAAAAGTAAACTAGGAAAACTCTTTAAAAGCAAACTCTTACAATCTATAAACTACTGAATTGGAAATGAACATCACACTAGAATTGAGCGACAATGTAAATGGGTAGCAAATTGTAGCTTAAAAGAATTGAAAAACAAATCCTAACTAATGGGATTGAACAACAAAACTCCATTAAACGGAAAATCCTATTAAACAACAAACTGAATAGTGAGGCTTTGTATCTGCACTCTGAAAGGAACAGCGGTAAAACGAAACAGCAAATGGAATGGAACATCAGATGCCAAACAGTGAAGCATAACAAGATAAGTAATTTGAGGATTGAGATTCTTGTTAAATTGTGAAGGAACGACAATGCAATCCATTATGATAAAACAGTAAACTATTAATCATGGAATTATGAATTAATTAAGATAGAACCAATATCGCTTCTGCGAATCCAAGGATGATCTAAGTAAGGCAAGATGTTGTCTCAATTAACCCACGCTGTAAGAAATAAGATTCAGATCACACGATAATGAAATAAATCATAAACATAACGCGTAATACATAAAGACAGTAATATGATAAACAAATAATGAAATGAACTCACAGTAACATGCATGTATCAAATCGATCACATGCTGCAAGAATCAGAAATATAACACAGAGGAGCAATTCACGCTGCCAGGGGTCGGGCCCTTAACCACCAATAGGGACTGCTCAAGCGACTTCAGATGATGAGAATGGAACAACAACTTCAATTAATCATTAAATTGGAGAAGCATTACAATGGAATCGTGTTTTTCAATAACACAACTTTTGATCAAGTTTATAATTCACAAAAGCAACAACGATCCCCTCTCTTTTACAAACGTCTCATTTTATAATCAAAGAGAGGATAAATTAAATAGCGAATAGGATCTCTCATAACAATAGTGGATTTTTCCTAACCAATTGATCAACAAGAAAATATATTTCCATCCATCTTTCAACAAGAGAAATTCGAATTTGGATTTGCAGCTGAGATAATTTGGAGGATGATCACAACAGCAAATCTAAGATAATCATGCTCAAAGAACCTTGCGTTTGTCTCAATACAGGCCAAATTTTGGCAAAAAGTTCTTTTCCAAAGTTAATTTGGTCCATTGTAGACAAAACAAATGTTCTGGATTTTCCATATTCTTCTTCATTTGGCCAGAATCGCAACCGTAAAACTGTCACTTCTTATTCCAGCGAATTTTTGAGTTGGAATATTTGATGATGATTTGGAGATCAAATATGCAATATGGAAAATATCTTGGAGGCTAAAATGGTGAGTGTTGGTACAAAATATATTAATAAACCATCTTTAATAAAATTATGCATAATAATCATCAATTTATTAAAAATAAAGGAGAAGAAATAATATTCATCCATAAGAGGATAAATCATTATAAAATGGATTGATATGATAAATTATAATAAATGACATGATAAAGAAAAGTAAAAATGGATGAAATAACTGTTAAAAAATGGTTTTATTCATGTCCCAACACTCACCTCCTCCAACAATGTGTCCCAAATATACTAATGAAGTCTTACCGAATTCACATTTCGACATCTTAAGAAGCAATTTGTCTTTTCTCAAAGCAACAAGTACCTTGTTCACATGCATGATATGTTCTTCTCATGATTTTCTGAATATGAGTATGTCATATAAGTAAAAAATAACACAGTCATCTATAAGTGGTCTAACTACATCATTCATTACTCTCATGAAAGTAGTTGGTGGATTTGTTAAGCCAAATGACATAAGTAATCACCCGTACAATCCTTGTGTAGTTTTGAAAGTACTTTTTCAAATGTCTTATTCAGCCATCCTAACTTGATGATAACCACTTCTCAAATCTAACTTAGTGAAATAATTTGCATGCTTCAACTAATCAAGAAAATCATCAATGCGTAGGAGTGGGTAGCGATTATTTACCATGATTTTTTTCAGTGCACGGAAAACAATGCACATGCACCAAGTCCCATCTTTATTTGGAACCAAAACTATTGGAGAACCACATGCCAAAGTAGATGGGTATATGATACCTTTATTCAACAACTCTTGGATTTTCTTCTTGATTTCAAAACTTTTGATAATTGAAATGCGATACATATATTTGGAAGTGGAACATCCTACTGCAGCTGAATCTCATGTTGAATTCCCCTATTGCGTGGTAACCCCTTTCCTTCTTGAAACATCTCACCATGATGACTTACCACATCAAACAAAACAGATTTAAATTTTTCATCACATGCATCAAAATATTCATAATCAACATCTTCCTTTCTCTTGATCATGAGAAGAATTTTTTTTTTACTTGCATTTAGTAGCCTATTCATTTGCCCTACATTAAATAAAGAGATATTTAGTTTCTTGCGATGATATTTCACAATATACTCCACTCCATATTTGATTAAATGGTATTTGTTCTCATAATGGTAAAATACCACTTTCCTGTCATACAAATATGGACTATGCAAGATAATCCTTGAAATGTCAAATGGAACCACATCTAACTCAACTTCATCGACAAAGTTTGCATTAATAGAAAATATGACAATACATTTCCTTGTCACCTGTATATTGGAATTGTTAACTATACAACCCAAAGGGTATGGCTTAGGATGAGGTACAATTTCAAGGTTTAGTTTTTCAACTAAGTTTTCTAAAATCAAGTTTGTTTGTGACCCTGTTTCAAACAATGCATCAATCTTTGTATGATAGAAATTACTCTAACATGGAATCATTCTATCCTTGTATCTTCATTTGGAGTGTTTTTGTGATTTTTTGAGGTACTAGAACTTGCTATAGCTTCCTTTCTTTTGTTAGCCATGGCAACTATCATGGTTCCATCTCCTGAATCGGATCCAAGATCTTTTTGTGTGGTGGCATTCATTTTTTGTTTCCCTTTGTTATTTGGTTTCTTTGGTCTTAATTTTGGATGTAGTTTCCAATAGTGGGCTTCATAATTCCCCTCGTTGGAAAAATGTTTGCATGTAATTTTCTCCCCTTCTTTCTTAACACTTTCATTCTTCTTTCCCTTCAATTTTCCTCCTTTCTATTTTGCCTTACCATTGAATGGCTTCTTCTTACTACCCTCTTCAGAAATTTTTTTACCCCTTGCTTCAAGATGCGTAGCTTGCACATATACTTCATCTAAGTTACTTGGGTTAAACATAAGGATAGTGTGTTTTAAGTATGAATGTAGACCTCCTATATATTTCGAGAGTGTATCTTGTGAACTTAAGTCTACTCCAAGTAATGAAGCCCTTTTCCTAAAATCTTATGTATACTCTTGGACACTTTGACCTTTGAGCTGTCTAAAGTTTTTCCAACTCATTATTGCTTTCTGCATATAGGCTAATGGATAAAACTATCTTTTAATGGAAGAAATGAATTCGACTCAAGAAATGGAAATCTTACCATGGATTCACATTTCCTCTTGTGTCTTTGCCTTGCACCAAACTATGCTTCTCATTCCAGTCTTAATGAAGCCAACTAGACTTTGATATCGTCTTCTTTTAGATTCTGAATTCTACAATAAACTTCTAATTGTGTTTAGTCTTTTCATTAAATTCCCCATTGTATGTAGGAAGTTCAAATTTGATGTCCAACTTGAGTAACAAAGTCTTTCCTTTTGGGACCTTGGAATGAGTATGGGTATGAGTTTTTGTAGTGGATATGGAAGATGAATATGAGGATGAGGATGATGATGATGATGATGATGGAAAGGGAGGTGGATTTCCTCCACTTCCTTTTGAGCTCCTCTCTTACTCCTTTTTACTGTTTGAATATTCTTCTCTATGAGGGTGTTTTGAACCTTCTCCCGTTTCCTTTGCCATAAAAGCTTCATACATAACTTTCACCATCCTTTGAATTTATTTGAATTCCCTCTTGAAATCCTATTCTTCAGAATTTTCATGAGTTCCTTCATGGCCTGACATTTTGGTTGTAGATTCAAGCTCAATCTCTGCAGCTTGTATCTCTTCAATCACTTCAGCCTTTTGTGCAATTAATTCCTCTTATATCTCAACTACTGGAGATGGAATTTGAGGTGATTCAAGTGTTTCCTTGAGTGGTCCTTTGGGTAAGGATTCAATGCCTTCTCAACCTTCTTCCTTCTTGTCCTAACTTCAGGACTAGCTATGAGTAGCTTCCCTTCTCCTCTTTGCAATCTCAACATTGTAAGCATCAATAAATTTGCACTGTTAAAAAACCTTCAAGTAAAAAAAGGAAGAAAACTTGTCCTCTGATACCAAATTAATATGAAAATGAATGCTAGTTATTGTTGTGCTAATTTCATATCAAATATAAAATTTTCTTTGCTTTTTTTTACTTATCCTCCATAGGTTTGTTTATGAGGATGTGATTTTCAAATAGTGTACTTAGTGAAATTATGAGTTTGTCATAAGCTTAAAAAGAATAATTTTAAATGACTGAATAGAGTCAATATAAAACACAACAAACACATGTAACAGAGCTTAACACACAGAATTTTGATAAAGGAGTTCACCCCTCCCGAGCTACATCTCCTTGGTCGAGCTTCATAGTGTGGGTCTTTGTATTAGCTTCAAGTATGCTCAAATTGTTGTTAGAATCTCCATAACCTATCGGAACATGTTCCATGGAGTTTAAAACATCATAATCTACCAAAAATGACTATTTTTTTGCTAAATTTTGACTTTGGATGCTCTGGAAACGACCCCAACACTTGGTGGCCCTAGCCTTCAAAAATCTTCAAATGCACTAAAACACCTGTAGATGACCTTTTCTGCCTCTGCAACCTGCTTCATTGAGTTCCCAACATGACAATTAGCCTATAATTCCTCTTTTTGAGCTATGTTTAGGCAAAAATTAGATGAGTTGTAACCAAAACTTCTTTTTCCCCAATTTCTCCACCAAAATTGGAGGAATTGCCAGTAAAATTCCCAAAATTGGAAAATTTTCCATAAAAGGCATGCTCCTCTAAACCTCCACCAGCATAAACTGTGGTTAATTAACAATAATCCAAATTAGGCGGGAAGATAATAGTAGTTTAATGGAAAGAGCGTTCTTAGTGCTAATGACGATTTAATGTGGTTAAAACACATTTAACAACTTAATTAAACACATTTAAAAATCTGGCCCGTTCATTGGGTTAAGAAGTTGGTTCCGGGACTGCGAAAACATGGGGAGGGGACTAGCCCATGAGGCTGGCCCCCTCCAACCTCCATCCATCAGACGCGTAAACAATATATTGATGTAGTCACCTTCATGGTTAAGATCCACCAAGAAAAGGAGTCAGTAAAAAGCGACTAGCGGGCAGAAGGTCATGGATTCGACCCCCACTCCACCATAATAATGTTGCATAGATTTATAACAAGACTTCACCGCCATACCTAGACCTTGCCTCCAATTTGAAACCTATGCCAAGTTTGTTAGTGGCATCCGCCAAATTTGGTTAACTTCGTGGAAAGGTGGGTTTAAAACTTTATAATATGTGTGTGTGTGTGTGTGTGTGTGTGTGTGTGTGTATCTCACTATTAAACCTTAATATGCAATGATTATTCCACCATGTAATCCAATTTCCAACATTAATATAACTTGATATTCGACCCAAGGGTTGGAGATGGCCCACCAGAGAGGACACTTGGCACCCTGTGGTTGGGTTGTACTCCAATCTTAAAAGAAAATTGAAATTCCAACTTAGGAAGAATATTGGAGGTTATTGGACAATTTCTCCCTTCACTAGCCCATCTGGAGAATATGAAGATGACACTTGTCAAAGTGCCACTGGCTACAATCTGGAGAATATTCTCTGCAATGCTGACTATACCTACCACATCATCACTGTACTTGTTCTGCTCCCCTTTTTTCTTTTTTAGAAAATGAACAACAGACGATAACTCAGTCATATGAAATCGGATTTTTATGAAACGAGTTGCATCGGAATCCTCACAATGAACTCTATCCGGTCATTTAGGTTTGAAGAAATTTTGAGAACTTCCAATTTTTAGCTAAAACTTGAATTATTTAAAAACAACTTTCAATCCAAGCACATCATGTTTACCATAAAAATATAAAAGAATATATATCAACAAAATTATACATGTGAGTAAAATAAAATAAAACTTATTGGGGTACATTACGTTTAAATTTTTATAAAATATTTTCTACCTAACGTATGGTTTTTTATTTATCTTAGAATAGTTCAGAATATATAAATTGAATATTATACTTAATATTTAATGATAATAATTTGATTAGTATACTCGTATTTATAATTAGCAATTTCCCCTAAAGGTGTAAAGGTAAATCGAGGAAATAGAAGATTTGGGAATATTATGAGTGCAACAATATTCTTTATCGATAAGAATATGTAGATGATAGATATCTAAGGCCACTAAGAGACATTAGAAAAGGGCATACAAATAACTAAAAAGGACTCCAAATATTAGATTTCGACGACTGATTCAAGAAGGAATTTTTGGTCTTTAGAAAGACGTCATTGTATGTTCCTTTAATAAAGTCCAATGTTGAAGCAGGAGGAATGGGAATGAAAATAGAGGAGGTGGAATTGAAGTAGAGTGACGTTCTTCCATAGGTGGAAAGGGAGAAACTCTTCGAGTAAAAACTATCTAATTCCCTTAACCATTTTCTCGTTAAGTTAATTTTTGTGCTAGTTTTGAACTTCGAGGTTCTAAATTTTGTAAATATGGGAACCATGGTAATATAAAAGTCATTTTAGAAGAAAAAAAATAAATTTAAGTGAAATGTGTAGCACATCTCACATGTGGTGACTGCAATTACATAATTTTTTTTGGAATAGGAGTTATCTTCTAAAGTATACAATCTTGAATTCACCAACCAAATTAGAGGTCATCACTGTGAAATCCCAAACACACCATATGTGATATCATGCTTGGGTTTGCAAATAAAACTATAGATCCTTGAATGCTTCAAATCATCATCCAAGTCCCCATAATTTTCCATTTTGGGGATAAGCAACACCAATGGCATTGATTCTGGCCAAAGATTTGATATATTACACACATCCACTACATCATATTGATTAAAAGAAGGCGGCACATAAGCGACATTACTCCATGATTAATATAAAAGAATTAAATATTTCTTTACACTCTAGTTTAAGCTCCATCACATCTCTTCATCATTGTAGCTAAAGCTCCATCACATATTTGTGTTGTTCTCCACTGTTGCTAAATCTTTTTGTTCCCTCTTTTATGATATCATAATATAGTATAATCACAATAAAATAATACTTATCTATTAAAATTTTGTAAAATAAATATTAAATTTTTTATTATAAATTGACTTTAAAATATTTAAATACATAAAATAAATAAATTATTATTTTAATATTTTTATAGATTTAGTTTTTAAAACCCAATAAAACTTAATTTTATAATAATCTAATTTAGAAACCAATGAAAAAACACAATATATGAAGACTTAGAGATTATAATCTTTCTTTTCTCGTTTAGGATGGGACTTAGAAAACTTTAAACAATATGCACTTAAATTTTTGTGTAAAAAATATTACTTTTTTATTATATATTGATTTTAAAACATTTAAATATAAAAAATATAATTTTTTATTCCAATATTTTTACAGATTTATTTTTCAAAACACAATAAAACTTAATTTTATGATAAATTAATTTAAAACCCAATGAAAGGTCATAATATCTCAAAATTTAGAGATTAGAATATTTATTTTTTCATTTAGGATGCGATTTAGAAAATTTTAAATAACGCCACACTACCTAACCAATTCCATGATGGTTGTAGCACCACGTGCTAATTTTTATTTGGAGGGAGAAGGACAAAAATACACAGATCTTATTGCTCAATTCCATGATGGTTTTAGGGCCATGTGACATTTTTTGTTTGGAGGGAGAAAGAAAAAAAATACATAGATCTTATTGCTCAAATTTGACCAACCAAACCCAAAAACTTAATTTTATGATAAATTAATTTAAAAACCAATAAAAATTTAAAATATCTCAAAATTTAGAGATTATAATATTTTTTTTTTTTGTTGAGGATGAGATTTAGAAAACTTTAAAGGACAACACACTTCCTAGTTGATGGTTGCAGTGCCACATGTCAATCTCGATTTGGAGGGAGTAGGACAAAAATACACAGATCTTATTGGTCAAATATAGCCAACCAAGTCCATGAGAGGAACACCTTTAGTGTAAATATATGTATTAAGAAAAAAAATTAGTTTAAACTTAGTTAACTTACTAGTCCACTATAAAGATTCACTTACGAATACAACATAGTAAAATATTGAACTTAGATAAGAAGAATCACAGCTATTCCTCTCAACCAGATAACATAATTCAATTGACAATAAGATATAGAAGTGGGTCTTTCCCCTATCCTATTCTCCTTATAAAAGTGGGTCTTTCCCTTATCAAGAGCCTAGCTATGACTAGGCTTCTGTTGTACAAGCACAAGCTCAATAACGTAGGAGACCATAGACTTCCTAAGCTAGCTTTAAATTCCATCCAAAACCACCTAAGGCTTAAAAGAGGTTGGCATAAAGACACCAGGGCCTGGTTAAACCATTGGGAGATCGACGAGAATGTTGCATTGCGAAACATTAATAATATTAAAAAAATTGTTACTTCTAAGTTCAAAGAAAAAATGTGGTGAGCAGCCACAAGAAAATTAAGATATTATAAGGAGGTCATCAACCCCACCCTAGAAGATCAAAAGTATCTCTTTGTTTTAACTATCTTAAAGAAGAAAATTAATATAGCCAAGATTTGAATGAACTCTCATTAGCTCCATAGTGAAACAGGTCATTGGACAGTTCCTAAAACACAATGGATGGAAATGATCTTCCATCTCTCTGAGAATATGAACATCGAGGATGAAAATCACTTCCTCTTAGAATGCCCCACGTACAACCACATTAGAGCTCAATTTGATAATCTTTGTTGCAATACTGACCTTCGTAGCCTTTTAAGATGTCAAAGTTATAGTGAGCTCTGAAGGCTTCTCTCGAAGCTTTTCGAGCATAAGGATAAAATCTTACATCAAACTAAATAACTCTTTTCTTTTGGTATGATAGACCAAAAATTGATGTGAGTGGACGTTAACCATCATCATCATCATCATCATAAAATTCTTAAATAAATTAAATATATATATATATATATATATATATATATATATATATATATATATGAACAATTTATGGAGACTTCAACTTTTTTAATTTAAAAAATATATGTTTTATCCTTAAAAAAATCTGTACATTGTATTTATATTTTACATAATAAATACATAAATTTATTTTTAATTATAAATACCATTAAAATAAAATTTATTTTATATTTATTTCATTCAAATATATTTTATTTGTTTTGTATTTAATAAATAAATAAATAAACTTAATTTTTCCACGTTCTAATGACACGAACCCTCATTTAGACCCCTCTCTTGAATATCACAGTTATGTGCTTCATGAGATTAGCGACCACTATGAGTCAATTGCTTTATGAGAAACGATTATATATAACTATTTCTTTTTTCTTAAATGTTGAAAGACGGTAACAAAGTGAACACTACAGTTTGTTGCTTTTCATTGGGTGAGAACGACACATTAAATAAAGCTTAGTTGTTTTTAAAAACAATTTAATGGTCATAATTGTCAAATAAAATTGATGTAAGTAATTATATTAGGAAAAAGTGTTCATAGTAATAAAATATTTTACAAATAACTATAAATCTGAAAATAAATTTAGAATTAGAATTATATAATTATAAATGATAAATACATTTAAATTATTTGCGGTTAGGTTTGATTTCTTAAAAGATAAAGAAGAAATGAAACTCATTATAAGATTTTTTTAATGATATATTAAAGACAATTAACTTTAATTTTCCTCAAAATAATTTTATTTTTATTAAAATTTATTTTAAATTGTCAAAATAAAATTTAGTATTTATTTATTAAAATGTTGTTATATTATCTAAAACCGTTGAAGGTTTCTAATAGTTATGGAAAGCATTTGATATTGTATATAATTAAGTGTTACATACATTTTGAAATATAATTTTGTAAAATGTCGATGTATTTTCAAATATTTTATAATTTTATTTTCTCAAATTAATTTATATTATTTTTAATTCAATTTGATATTTTTAGAATTTAATTCTGTATTTCAGAAATGTATCTTCTGCATTTCAAAACACAAATAAATAAGTTCAAACTTCATTAAAACAATTCTTCATCATTATGAAAGTGAGCGAAGAGTAATATTAAGATGTCTAAGGTGAAGGTAGCTAAAGAGATAATATTGAGTACAATATTTTTTTGTTATGGGATGAGTAAAATACTTATGGTTATGGGGTTGTTAATATTAGGTAAAGCGTATTAATGGGGTGACTAGTAATATCACATAAAATTTATTGTATGTTTTGTTATATATATATATATATATATATATATATATATATATATATATATATATATATATATATATATATGACACTCTTACCATCATAATATTATTATTATTTGAGTGATATTGTTTATATAATTGACAAATATGTTTAATTAAATTTAGTTTTTTTTTAAAGTAGGTTCATATAGTATTTATTTTTAATAAAATTTTCATAATTTTAATTTAATTATCACTAATTATTAAGTGGAGGTAGGATTTAATATCTACCAAGTATGTTAGAATATTTTTAGTAATATAAATAAATTAAAGGTTAATGTTTTCCTTTTTAATTTAATTAAAAAAATATTATAATAACAAGTCTTACATGAAATGAGTTATGAATTTTTAGGTATATGGTATTTATAAGTCATCGTAGAGATCCATAGTATCAGAAAATGCATTTACAAATTCAAAATATACATGGTAAAGTTAGAGTAAATGTGAATGGTCCACAACTGATGTATTATCCTATTGGTATTGCACCGATGGTACTATTAACAAAAATAAAAAAATTCCAAGTTTGTGAGTGAGGAAGTGTGTGAGAATAGTAAATTTATTTTTATTATAATACAAAATTTGATCCTTTTTTCCTTGGTTTTCTCCAATGGGTTTTCCAAATAACTCATTTCTCTAGTTAAAAAGGTACTTTCTTTTCGGTATATGTTTCTCTATTGTTTGTTTCCACCAACAGCTTGTATTAGAGCTCCAGATTCTTATTATTTATGATGTAAGCTACGTCTACTTAGTGGTAGGGCTCCTATTATTTATAGTGTAAGCTACATGTACTTAGTAGTATTCACATTAATACAATAAGTTATATGGAGAAGTTGACGAGGCCAATTTCACTTTATGGAAATCACAAATGGGGGATATATTGGTTCTAATGATTCAATATTTTTGGATTGAATGAGTGGAAAAGAAATAAAAAACAATGATAGATGAAGCTTGGAATTTTTTGGATAGGAACACCATTTCTACAATTTAGTATTACCTAAGAAAGAATGTATACTTTAGGAAGCTATATAACCTATGTACAAAGGGTGATTATTCGATTGCATAGAATTTAAACGAATGTAATATAATTCCAATCAATTTCCAGTGTTAAAATTGTTTTGGATGATGAAATGAAAGCCATCCAACTTATGTGTTTTTTGTGAGACATCTAGGACAATTTGATAGTAGTTATGAGCACTTCATCACTTCTCAGGACCCTGAAGTTTGATGATGTAGTGATAATTTATTGAATGAGGAGAAATAATTCAAATTAATCATGGAAACAAAAGGATGAGAAGCTCTAACCTTAGTTCATTGTGGAAGGACAATTGAACATAGTAGGAAAGTTCATTCAAAATCTAGAGGCATATCAAAATTAAGATCATGAAGTCTTGCTTGTTATTAATTGTGGAAACCCATGTCATAAGAAAGTGTATTGTTGGTTCTCAAGGAAGGAGAACAAATCAATGAACACAAATAAAATATCAAGTGCGCAATGAAGGTAATACAATTGTTGTAGCTCCTGAGTGTGATTTTTTATTTATGTTTTTAGTGGAACAATCTTGTTTATATGTTTATAGTAGTAGAATTGATTAGGTATGCCACTCAAGGCAACCTCCCCATGTGACACCATGCAAAATAAAATATTATTACATATTAAGTGGGTTATCAGCGTAGAATACGTTTAGGAAATAATGATTTCTATAATATCGTTGGAGTGAAAGATATATGAGCCAATAGAAAGGATAGACAAGGAGTGTTGCAAAAATCAGTTAGGAATGTCGTAGAGATGTGTATGAGTTTGGAATTTCTGAGATGAATGGATGATGAATGTTGTTCCAATTTTTTTAGGAAAAGTTGCTAGAAAATTAGTAGAAAGGTAATTTCCCATGGCTAAGGAATTCAAGAAAAGAAAATTTTATACAATGATGGAAACAATAAAGATATCAAATTCAAGTGTTTTTGGAAAATTAGTAAACTCAGTGGTGTTATGGCATAAGTTCTTGGCCCACATGAGTGAAAAGGGACAGTATGTATGCTTATGCCAGTAAAAATATACTTTTGAGTTTGAAATCCTATGAAATCAATATTTACGAGAATCTAATTTATGGCATGAAATTAAGAGTATATTTTATGAGAGATGGTCATGAAAGAAAAATAAATTTATTAGAATTAATACAGTTTGATGTGTTTGGGAAAATGAATGATAATTCTTTAGAAGGAGCCTCATATTTTTTCACATTCATAGATGATACATACATGGATGTTTATGCCTGTGCTATGAGATGTAAAGGTGAGGTGTTTGGGATATTTTAAAATTTTGTTGTTTATGTTGAAAGAGAGACTAACAAATTGCTGAAATATTTGAAAATGGATAGAAGCACCGGAGAGTATTTCTCCCATCTATTCAAGAGTTATTTCAACAGGTTTGGGATTAAGCATGGGAATACTATCCCCAGTAGTCCGCAATAGGATGGTATTGCATAAAGGATGAATAAATCTATAATGGAGAAGGTTGGGAGTATGTTGTTAAGTTCCAAATTAAAAAATAATTTAAGCTTCTTATATGATAAATCTCTCACCTTCTATGACCCTAAATGGTGGTTTTTTTAAAGAAGTTTATCTTGGTAATAAATTACTTATTCTCACATGAAATTTTTTGTATGTGAATAACTTATGCATTTTTCCAATGAACATAGAGCTAAATTAGATTATAAATCAAGGAAAAGCCTTTTTATTAGATATGCTGGTTACCATCTATGTGATCCACATAATGAAAAAATTCTTAGAAGTGGGGATGTAATATTTAATAAATAGGAGATGTATAAAAGGACTAGATTGATATGCAGGTAAATAAAATTGTTGTCAGGTTTTAAGAGTAGGAAAAAATTATCCCACCATTGCAAGAATCCAAGCAATAAATTCAAGAACATAATGTATATCAAGAGGAAAATAATGTACAATAAGAAGAATAAAATATTTTCAAACATTACGAGAGGTTTAACTAAAAAACACTCCACTACAGTTGGTTTGTACATCTACTAGGCCTCATAAACATTTACAAATGTATGCACCCTCAAATTATACTTTCCTAACTAATGAAGGTGAACCTCGTTGTTTTCATAAATATCGTGAAGTGGAAACTAGGAAAATGTGGAAGAAAGCACTAGAGGAAGAAATGGGTTCTCTGTTGGAAAACAAAAATTGAGAGTTAGTGAAGATTCAAAAGGAAGAAATTCCCTACTAAACAAATGAGTATACACGATTAAACATGATGGTGAAGAGAAGAAGGAAAGATACAAAATAGGGTTAGAAGTTAAGGGATTTGGCCAAAATGAAGGTATTCATTTTACCTAATTTTTTTTACCTTTTGGTAAAATATCATCCAAAAGGGATATCCTTGGCCCTTCTATTTATTTAGACATGGGATATGAAAAATTAGCTAAGAACACATCTTTCATTCATGGAGTATTCGAGGAGGAATTTTATATGGAAAAAACAAAAATACTCATTGTAAAAGGTAAAGAGAACTTTGTCTACATGTTGAATAAGGGCCTTTATGAGGTGAAACTAACACCTCACCAAAGGTAAATTAAACTTGATTTATTTATTTTTGAGGATGGGTTCAAAAGAATAGAGGTTCATTATTCTGTCTACATCAAGAGGTATGAACAAGAAAAATATATGTACTATCGTTTTATGGAAACGATATTCTAATTTTTGGACATGATAAGAACATGATGAATAGGTTGAAGAAAGATTTTGATAGTCAATTTGAAATGAAAGACTTAGGTCTAGCACAACAAATATTGGGCATGGGTGATCATACATGATGGAAATAAAAACAGGTTGAGGAAGTCAGAAGAAAAATATATTGGGAAAGTGTTAAATAGGTTTGAGATAAATGGCGCCAAAATGGTTTTAATACCCCTAGCATGACACTTGAAGCTTATTGCTAATTTGTTCTCTCATAACAACAACAAGAAGGATGAAATGAGTAAAATGTCTTATGGTTCGATAGCTTGATTTTTTTCAAATTTTGTATCCATCCAAATATTGCACATTCAATAGCCTATCATTCTAAGAAAAAGTACATTAATGTTCACTATAGTTGGATTCATAAAGTTTTAGATGATGGGATGCTACAACGGGAGAAAAGAAACACTAAAGACAATCTAGTTGATAAGTTAACAAATATTTTTCCACGAGATCAGCAAGAGCCTTGTAAAACCTTGGTTGGAGTAATGTAAAGGTGATGAAAGGCATCTTCAGAAAATATTAGTAGCTAGGAGAGACAATCAATCTTCAAAATATTCATTAAAGCTTCTATTTGGTCTCAAGTGGGAGATTATTAGGTGTGAGACCAAATAAAATAAAATATAAAGTATTTCGAAGGAATCTAGTTGTGTGTATTCATGGTATTTTCACATGGCATTAGTCCAACCTATGGTGATGGGTGTGAGTGAAGTAGTGTTTGATTATAATATATTATTGTTATTTTAATAAAAATTGCAATTCTTTTCCATATGATATTTTGAGAATAATTTTTCTACTAAATTTTATTATTTTATTTTCAATATATTTTTGTTATTGAAAATATTTTTTAAATTATTTCATTAAGAAACTCTTTTTTAATTATTAATAATAATAATTTAAAATAAAATAATTAATTGATTTTCTGTCCTTGTTAATTTTAGTCAAACATTTAGTAATTTTATGTTTTTGTTAATTCTAGTCAAACATTTAGGAATCATTTAACTTTTACATAGCTGGAATAATTAGAATCAGTAAATAGGGACATCTCATTCGATCCCTAACGGGACTCAATCTAAGTGGGAATCGATCAGGAGAAGAAATGTTAATGGTGTGAACGGCAATTTATTGAGTTTGCAGGTTATGCGGTCGCTGCCATGTTTAAAGAATGTTAGGTCTGCCCTGTTGTCCTATCACATGTTATTTATACTTCTAGAAGTCGTCTCTCTGTTTTGAAAGGAAAAGTTGGTCCACCGACTCATGTGCTGGAGCCTGCCGCTGTTATCACAGCCGAGTTAGCTCTGCAAATCAGACTTCGGTCATACATCAACGATGGCGAATTTTATAACGTCCATGTTCAATGTGCTAATGTCGTCCTTTTCCTTTAACTGCTCTGCATCGACCATATTTTTTCCATTTTTCTCTATGTAAATTAGAACGCTCTCTTACCACTAAAAGCGGCCAGATACAAATTAGCTTTTTTCATCCAATCACATAGTTCCACATACCGTGTCCTTTTTTCCTGAGTCATACCTTGGCCGTGATTTATATGCGATATTCATGCTCGCCATAATTTGATTTGGTACTATTGAGAAGAAATAATAAACCAGTCACATGGCTTTATGTGGAGACATCGAATCTTCATGCCAGCTCGCTCACATAAAGATTAAAAAGGCCAAGTGACAGATGAGTCAACCCACACACTAAATATTTCATTTATCCAATTTTCGAATTGGACCCCAATCTGTCCATGGCATACCAAACAGAAAAAAACGAAGATCAATGCACGGTTTTGCAATTTACACTTGTTTTAAATTTTGACAATGACAATACGATCTCAGCACAGGATTATGGATTGCAAAGCGTAACATCACTGCCAGATATATGGCATGCATTGTATTTTAAATTGGAAAATGTTCAATTAAGGATGGAATTTGATGCCACAGAATCTTAAATATCATTAAGAATTATTTTGACTTCTGAAGTTTCTGTATTAAAAGTACCCAGGTGTGTCGACATATGATAAAATTCAAATTTAATGGATATCAAGTTATGAATTTAATGGGGATTATATAAAAATCATTTCAAAAATTATTTTTGTTAAAAAATTCTATTAATTCTTCAAAAGAAGATTGTATGGTGGTATTTTCATAATAAAAGTGGGTGGAGTTTCATAATCAAAATGTCTCATTTTTATTTAACTAGTTTCCTAGGGGTACTAAAAAAACAAAGGGGAAAAAGTAAGATAAAACTAAAAGATTGCATGCATGTAGTCCATAGTAAACATAATTGTCTCAAAAGCCAAAACCAACATCCGTAAAAACCAACATTACCTGGATAAGGAGCATCTAATCTATTTCCTAGCGGTGAAGCCTAGCAAAATGCCTCATGCACATGCACTTCCATATGCCTAGGCATCCTTTTAAACGATCCTCCATGTCCTATATCGGCTTCTACCCATTGTGATGTGAAACTAGCATATCCATCATGTGCCATTGTTTATGATGCAAATTCTTAATAAGGGCTATCATTTCATTGTAGTCATCATGTCGATCCCAAACTAATTTATCTACTAGCAATGTGATGTGATGCAGCTAAGCTTCAATAGACTAAAATGGAGGAGGAAGGTCCACTTTTCCTAGGAAGTTAGCTTGGTGCTAGTCCACCTCCTCTCTAATGTCCCTTTAATCCACTAGATGCACTGCTCCCATGCCTTCAGAGTGAGCACCCCTAAAAGAAGGACCTATTTATCATTGCATCTCCCCTCCCTCACCTCTTTCTAGCAAAATTGCTGAGGTCTGAAACTCTGCAGTCCAAATTAGGACAACCTCCTTACAGGCTCGACCCTCAAACCTGCGACATGGAACTAATAGTTGACCCATGAACCACCTCAACATTGCACACGAATCTTGCACAACCACCCCTTTCACAATGAACTTCTAGGCTCCCATGGCCCAAAGTTACCATCTAGGGTCACTGACCCACCCTGAATATAGATTCCAAATAGGTACAATACATGCAGTTTGACCATGACTCTCATGAAAGAGAATGTTGCTAACGACAAAAAAATCAAAACCTACTATTGTACCCGCGAGGGTAGCTAAACTAGCCAAATCATGACTCCATAGAAGTAAAAAAATGAAGGAGAAACCATAAGAATTTACTTGCACCGTAGCAAAATTGGGAATCCTCCAAGCCAAGTTGTAGTCATCCCAACTTTGAAATTCCCACGACACTCAACTTGTGCTGAATTCCCACATACCAGTTCCGGTCACAATGTTGTAGGGTCCTATGTAGCTACATTTTGAACCAACTATAAAGCAAGTGAAATACTATACTACTCGTAAACATAACCACTCTTAACAGTTTGCAGACAAGGAGCATGACATGGTTTCATAAGTAATCTTCCCTATGCATTTGTAGAGCTAACACGTTCCACAGTGTCAACCTTCATTTCCCACAACCTGCATATTAGTCCCTCAACCAAGAAAATGACAATTAAACCCATGACATCATGTAGAACCTTCACTAGGCTTGCGCCAAATGAAGCATTCCCATCACACTTGATGAACATTAATGACCTGAGGTGGTGGGATTAACGTCCTCTTCGTGTGCTACCAATCGACCATTTATTACACCCATCGAAGATATATATATATATATATATATATATATATATATATATATATAAAGTAAATAAATGAAATAAAATTTATCATGTTAATACTTAAATGAGATAAATAATTTATTTTATAATTAAAATGGAATTTACATTTAATCTAAAAAATATTAACAATAAAAAAACATATTCCATTTTTTATTCGATTTTTTAGACCATAATCAAAATATTTCAATATCTAACTAAAATAAAATATCTTAATATGAAAAAATGTGTATAAAAAGCCGAATTAAATTTTTTTATAATTATGTATTACTAACTGTGAGAGAGATAAGCGTACGACCATCATATTTATATTCATATATACACTTCATTAACGTAAATCCATGCTGTTTTTTAATTCAGCATTTGTTAAAAATATTAAGTTTTTGAGCCGTAAACTTTTGTTTTAAATATTTTTTTTAAATAAATATATAATTTAATGAAATTTAATTGTGTTAAAAGGTTTATATTTATACTTTTGTATTAAGTAGATATATTTTTATTTTGAATTAAAAATAAAATATTTTCTAAATAAAAATACAATATACATTATGAATAAGTAAATAAATATAGAATTTGGTTGATTTTAATAAAAAATATTACAAAATATTAATAATTTACTATTAGTGTATTCATTTGGTTAGATAGACAATATTATAAACTAATATAGAAAATATGCAGTAAAAATATTTTACTAAATCTCACACATAAATAAAATACTTAAATGTGTATCACTTTTAGAAAATAAAAATAAAATATAAAAGAATGATATTATAATTACACTGTAGAATATGACAAAAATATATAATTCTTATGATTTTTTAAATTATTTAAATATATAATTCAAAATTAATTATATAAATATCTATATTAAATGAAATATTTTAATCTCTAAAAATGAAATAGTTGAAAGTAATACATGAAGAACATAATAAAATATGCAATTTATTAATATTATAATGTAAAATTGACATGCAATATTTTAATAGTAATAAATTTTTTAATGTGTGTTATAAATAAAATATTTTAACATGTAAGGTTAAGTAATATTCATTTGTATTGAAAAATATATTAATAACCAAATTTCTATATTTAAATGAATTATTTTGATAAATAAATAAAATATTGAAAAATACTTATTAGACAAAATATTTCAATATCAACTATGTATTATTATATAGATTAAAAAAAATTATATATATATATATATATGAATGATTAAACAATTCAATTAATCTTATTATTTTACATTTTAGTTTTTTTCCATATATGCACTCAATTTTGTCTCTAATCAAAAAATTGTTAACGATTACAAATTTAAGATATAAAATTTAGACAATCCAAATGCTCAACAAAAAAATCAAAATATTATATTCATTTATGTATTACAAAATACAATTTTAACATAGATATATCTATATATATCTATATTCTCTTATTTTTTCATAAAATTATAATTAAATAAATCTATATAAATTCCTATTAACACATAGTTAATTTAAAATTAAAATAAATTCATATTAAATTATCTAGCAATAAATAATTTATCTTCCATCCTATTAAATAAATAAATTGAATTAATTTAGAGCGTTTTTCTTAATTTAACCATAGATATATAATATTTGTAATCCAATACTGATTATTTTGTTACATTGATTAAAGTTCCACTAGTTTGTTACATATGAACATAAGGAAGTCCAATACAAAATTCTATGCCATGAGGACAAAGAGGATATTCATATAATAACAATGATATTTGATGTTGTTATTTTACATAGTTTGAATGATAGATTCAACGACATCTTTTTATATATTATATTATATTTATGTCACTATTATATTATATTATATTATATTATATTATATTATATTATATATATATATTTATATATATATATTCATTTAATTAAAATTAAAAATAAAAACATAATTATTTTTAGATAAATATCAACTTTTCTTTTATTTATTATTAAAGATATTTCATAGACATTCTATTGAGTTTAATTTTTTTCTATCAACTCATTAATTACGGGTAATAAAAGTAAAATTACGAAACACTATTCCAAATAGACGCACCTATCAAAGTTCTAATTAACGGTCATTGAGATGAATAACGGGCTCACTTTAAGAAAATATAAGGAATCACTTACTTTACTTCACAATTTTACTTTTCTACTCTAAAATTTGTAGAAAGACATTCCTCAAGAATAAGGTTTTGACGATTTAAAAAGTTAAGAAGGTTGGGTTTGTAACAATATATTTTGAAATTACAATTTAAACTATCTTTTATCTTTAATAATTTTGGTAATAGTACAATGCCCTAGTTCACTATGGAGCTTGAGTGAGTTTGTTGGTAATGATGATTTTCTTCTCTTCGCTAATTAAAATCAATAAGAATTTTAATCTTATCTAGTATGGTGGAATTCCTCTTCATAATATATTAATTATGTTTTATCTTTTAAATCCTTATAACGCGACATTTTTTGTTAAGTTTAGATGTAGTAATATTTTTAATATTATTGTTACTCCACAAAGTGACTTATGTCTTGATTCCTGAATGATTTACGGAGGATTTGACATATTTATGGTAACCCCACTTGAACCATAAGTTTTTTTGATAGGAGTTTGAGGAAATATTAGGAAGCGTTTTTCCTTGCATGCTACTTGGCATGTTCCTTTACATTAGGTGTCTAGCCATAGTTTCTCTTTCAAAGGTGGAAATACTTATTTTTGTGAGGAGGATAGGATTTAATGTATTATTTTTTATTTTGAGATTATAAGTTATAAAACACTTTTGAATTTTCTCTCTCTTCATGACTTTCTAGAGACACTACAATCACAACTTTCATAATTCTGTAAGATAACAAGAGAGATGTGAGACTCGAATAGGAGTTTCTTCTTACCCCATATCAAGAGGTGTATTAATTTACAAATTTTTTCAAGTCCATAACAATATTCTCACCCCCAATTTATCCTTTCCTAAACACTATAGTTCCAATTAAAGTTTTCATTTAATCAATTCTAGGATATTTATATGAAAGCCCTTCCTCTAAATTGTTATTATCATAGAAAAATTAGAATACTTGGATCATAATACTTAAATGTGTTAACCTTCATTTCATAATTTTAGTTTCATTAAATACCATAATTGATATTTATGACATAATATGGACCTCTGTGAAGAAAACCCAGGGTTTGATGTCATGACTGGCTAACAGTTCAACATAGGGTTTCAGATATCTCAGATTGGCGTCGTTGTTTTCCGCCCACAAAAATGGATCCGGAGGGACATAATCCCGCTCCCTTACCCCTCAACTTGGACGAAGACCCAAAATTCACACCTCTAGTTCACGCACTGTAGAAGAATTCAAAAAATTGCAATGGAGGTTCGAAGTTTGTCTAAAGACTAGAAAATTCCCCAAAGGTCCAACATCCATCAGACTCATTTTTCCAGAAATCAAAAATGTTTTTGGAAAGAGGTTTGGTTAGGTAGTTCACTGGAAGATGGCCATCCCTGTCCTCTATGGAGCAATGGGTTGGAAAAAACTGACGACCACTCACCAAAGGATATATCTTGGTCTTCAGTGTTGGTAAGGGGTTCTTTGCCTTTGTTTTTCAATTTGTAGAAGGAAAAGATATAATTTTTCGATGCCAACCTTATTTATTTGAAACAAGAGGACTGTATCTGAACAGATGGACTCTAGATTTTAACCCTAAAGATGATATACCCACATGCATTCATTTTTGGGTAAAATTTCCTAGATAGCCTCTTTCTTGCTGGGACAATAGATACCTTCAGGCCATTGGGAATAGTTTAGGAAGGTATGGTGACAGGGTTGAACCTAAGGGAAAAATGTTTCCATGTGCAAGGATATGCGTTGAACTAGATTTGGATAAGGGTTTACCAACATAAAGAATCCTGGAAAACGGGGGATGGTTGCATATTCAACCCTTGGAATATGACCAAATCCCCTTCAAATGAAAGCAGATTCATGATTATGGATAGTTCGCAAGAGACTATTGAAAGGGAGTAGTCGAAGAAAACCCTAAAACCTCGGATGAGGAACAGTGTAAAATTAAAAAGAAAAAGAGCTCCGCAAAAGGAACAAACCCAAAAAAAAATAATCCCATCACCACAGGGGGGAAACATGAGTGTCCAAGCAACCTGTAGCCAAAGGCAAGAACAATGCTCCTTCACAGTCGGTGAACCAACTGTCAAGCTCCAATCAGAAGCTATAAGAGGGAAACAACTTCGCTTTACTTGAAACACTAGGAGATAAAGAAACGATGAACCCACACATAAACGAAAATCAATATCACCCTCATACTCAACCCAAGGAAATGGAAGGAGTAGTGGAATAACCAATTGTAAAGCCCTGGTCATTGGTAGTATATCGAGATCATCATCTCACCAACTTCACCTTTTTACAAGATATAGGAAAACAAGGGGAAAATGGAAAAAGACCAAGAGAAAGCTCTAAAATAGAGAAGTAAAAGGAAACAACACAAGTAGATGATCTAGGAAAAAAAAAATCCAGAAAGCCCAATCGGGAAGTCAAGCAAATATTCACAGAAAGAGACAAAAACGTAGGCCTACAACCTCGCTTAGACTCATTTAAAGGATACACACAAGAAGAGATATAACAAAGAAGACATCTCTTTGAGGAGGCAGGTAGGGCCCTTCAAGATTAAGGTCAATAGTGAAGTTAGTGTCTTGGAATTGTAGAGGACTCGGAAGCATTCAAAAAGTAAAAAGTATGAAGGATATAATCACCACCCTCAAACCATCAGTACTATGTATCTAAGAGAATAATTTAGGAGAAGCAGAGATGATAGCAACAACCTCACAATTTTGGAACAATGGAATCACAGCGGCGGTAGCCTCCATGGGAGCATCTCAGGGAATTTTTAGTCTTCACCCTCATTTATCAGTTTAAAAATCAAAGTACCCTTATAACTCTTTTGAAGCAAAAAATTACTAAGAAAAGGACGAATTTTTATAATATCTACGTTCGAGTAGTCTATTTATAAAAAATACAGTTGTAGCAAACTTTGAACAATCTCAAATCTGTTGATAACCATACAAGCACTATTCTGATGGGAGATTTCAACACCACCCTTCTAGAAAATGAGAAACAAGGAAGAAACCCAGCCAAGGACCCTTTCAGGGAACATCTGGATGACTTACTCACTCAATGGGACCTAGAAGACCTCAAGCCCAGATCCAAAAAGTTCATCTTTTCAAACCAACGAACATGGGAGGCTCATATTGCAGCGCATTTGGACAAGATCATGATACACTCGGATTGGTTATTGGCTAATAGTGATTATAATGTGGAGACAGTCAGTAACCCAGCTTCGGATCACCATGTGATATTCATGGATATTTTGGAAAAGATAGAATGGGGTACAATCCTATTTTGCTTCAACCATCACTGGATTCAAGAAGAAAAATTCCATCAACTGGTTAGAGAAGAATGTAGCAGACACATTCAGGGATCTCCAACTTTTGTTTCGGATGAGAAACTTAGAAGAGTAAAAAAATCCTTGAATATATGGGTCAAGTTGGAATACAAATCCATGGGAATGCAAAGTAATACTCTCCAACAACAGTTGGAAGAACTGACTCATGACATTGAGACTATAGAGGCAACTAAAAAACTTTTAAACTGAGAAAAATAATTGGGGAGACAAACTTACACTTAAAGGGGAAAAGAAGAGGAAGAATGGAGAATGAAATCTTGAAGCATTTGGTTGGCGGCTGGAGATTAAACTACTAAATTCTTCCATAGACAAGCTAAATTGAGGGACCAACATAATAAGGTCTTGGAAATCACCACTAAAAACAATGATAAAATCTCTGAGCTGGAAGACTTGAAACAAAAAACCTTCACCCATTTCAAAAATCTCTACACGGAGAAGAGAATGGAAATGGAAGTACAGGAGGTAGATCTTCGCACAAATATCCCAACCCTTGTCAAAATGAAGGGAAACAAGGATTTGTAAGCCCCCATCTAGGAAGATGTGGTGATAGAAGCAATATGGTCTATGGAACCAGTTAAATCCCTTGGACTAGACATATTCACTATTCACTTTTATATGGAATTTTGGTTCTTAAATAGAAACGAATTTGCTTCAAATGCTCCAATTTTTATTGGGAAAATATAAACTTAGTGGAGGAATCAATTCGTCTTTCTTGGCACTTATCCCAAAGGACACCAAACTGGTAATGTTTTCAAGGTACATGCCTATTTCCCTTTGTAATGCTTGTTACAAAATTTTCACTAAAATTATGTCAAGTCAATTAAAACCTCTCTTGGACAAACTAATCTCTCCTAATAAAGGTGGGTTCATCCAAGGGAGGAAAATATTAGATACCATAATCCATGTTCAAGAGACGATCCACACTAGAAAGAATGCAGGAGACAACAACATGGAAATTAAATTAGACATGGCCAATTCCTTTGACAAAGTGAGACAAATATTGCTATTTCAGATCATGGATAAATTTGTGTTCAATAAGAAATTCATCAAATCTATCAATGCTTGTATAGGTCAGCCTTGGATATCCCTTCTATTAAATGGTCGCCAAGTGGGGTTTTTAAAGCTTATCGTGGTATGAGGCAAGGATGACCCCTTTCCCTGCTTCTTTATATTATTATCGCTGATGCTCTGAGCCAGAACCTTTCGAACGAACTCAAAAATTTAAACATGGGAGGCATCCTCATTTCCATGGGGAGTGAAACCTATTAATCATTCCCAGTTCACTAATCATACCATTATGTTGGGAGGAGCCTCAAGGAATATAGCTAGAATATTGAAGAGATTTTTAGACAAATACTTTGAGGCTTCAAGAGGAGAGGTGAAAAGTCATAAAAGTAAAATATATGGGTGGAATTGTTCGAAAGAAATAATGGAAGCCATAGCTGAAATCTTGGCTTTCCGAAGTGATATAAATTGGAAAAATATTTCTTATCTCGGGATGCCTATTTCTGAAGACAAAACCCCCATATCAGCATGGTAAAACTTCTTTGACAAGATCAAAAGGAAATTTATAAACTAGGGTACTAGGTGGCTGAACCCAATGGGAAAACTGGTCTTTATTACATCAGTGTTATCGGCTCTCCCTATGTACCAGTGTTCAACTCTTCTAGCCACAACCAGAGTGGTGAATTAGCTCAAAATATTGATCTGTAAATTTCTTTGGTAAGGAGGCAAAGAAAATGAACAAAAATTTCATATGGTGAATTGGAAAAATTTCTGAGCCTCCAAGCTTTCAGGAGGACTCGACATTCAAGATCCAAATTTGGTAAAAAAAAGCCTTGGGGGCCAAATTAGTATGGAAGCTCTTCTCCAACCCCTCAGCCTGGTGGAAGTCAGCCATAACTAAGAAGTATCTGCCCAAAATTAAGCCCAATAGACTGGAATCATTGCAATGGCCATATCAATGCTCATGTATTTGGCGTGTCTATAGAGAATTTTCCCGACTTATTCTCTTCCATCTTAATTGGCAGGTTGGAACTGGAAGAGGTATTAAAATCTGGGAAGATGGCCTTGATGTGGAAGGACCACTCAATTTTAGGGAAGACATCCAAGCTCTTCGTCACTGGTATAACTCAAACCAACTCCACTCTCTCTATAACATCTTTGACTGGCATGCAGACGGAAGATGGATGGGCTGGTCTCTGGATATTAGGAATATCCCTCACCATCTAGTTTATCAGCAAAACACTCTTCTCTCCCAACTTCAGGGTCATGTGCCTTTTCATCGGAATAATAAGAACTCTAGGAATTGGATTCACTCTAAAACAAGATACATGGTTAAGACAGGCTACCACCATCTCAGACTGGAACCCCCTATTCAACAAGACTCTCAGTTATGGCAATCTCTCTAGAATACGAACAATATTCCTAAGATTATTTTTTCCTATTGGCAAGAAACCAAAAAGAAAATCCTTATAGCAGCAAATATTCCAAGAAGGGGCACAACTGGGCTATCTAGATGAGCTTTATTCCAATCAGAAGAAGAGACAATAGAACATTTATTCTTTTATTATGACTATACCAAGTTGACGTGGAAATTTTTCTAATATAAAGTAATAATGGTCAGGGACCTCCCCCATTCCTTTATTGGTATGTTTCATATCTGGAAACATGCCTTCCCGAGCTCCCTTTGGTCCAAAAATCTTACGAGGTGCTACTATATTTCTCTCCCCAAGTTCTTATGTTTGGGAACCCGGGTTGCCAAAAACAAAGAAATTTTCTAGAATAAACTTCTCACATCCCAAAAAATAGGAGCCGAAGCTCGTCAGCTGCTCTCGGAAGTCCTCTCCCATCGAAAGTGGAATAAAGGAGATTCATAGGGTCTAACAGATGTTGAGCAAAAGTGGATTCACCTCAATATCCCCAAAAACAATATTATTTGTTTTCCAATGAGACTAAAAGGAGGAGAGCACTACAAACTTCATCTAACTCGGGATTAAATAAATAGGTTGCTAAGTGGGATAGACAATATTGTGCTATTTTTTTGTGGTGCCTTGAAAGGAAACCGAGGGTCGGTAGGAGCGGGTGGGGTTTTGCATAACCCTGAGGGAAAAAAAAATAGAGTATGCATGGGGAATTGGAACGAAAAAAAAAAAATCAGGTTGAAGCAATGGTGCTCTAGATAGGGTGAGAGCTAGCCTTAAGGAATAATATTAGTTATATTGATGTTATTGGAGACTCTTCTTGGGAAATCAGGAACATTCTAGGCGTCTAAAAGGGCATGATGAAACATAAGTCCAGGATCGGGTTCCGTATTGAAGGTCTTCTTTCCCATTTCAAAATCATGACTCCTTGGCATGTGATGTGTGATCTAAATAGCATGACAGATAAGCAAGCAAATCAAGGAGTGTTGGTCCCCCTAAGACACCATAGTATAGGGGGAAAAATTAGCCAGCTCCAAAAATAGAAGAAAAGATATATCAATGCCTTAGAAATAAGCCTCTTCGAGGGGGCAACCTCCAATACATTACATGAATGAACAATTCTTGGATTGATACAAACTACAAAACCTCCTTTCTATATATAAGAGTCCAAGGGGCCATAATGTAATCTTAGCGGGGCCATAATGTAATCCTAGCCGACCTAACAATAATAATTTAAGGACACAATAATAACAATATGGGGATTGCAGGGGTAGAATAATAACAATAAGGTGGTTACACTAACAACAATAAGGGACTATACTAGTAATATAGGGACATAACATGCCCCTCTCCTTCAAAAAAGTGTTGTCCTCAATGCTTGAGTAGCTCTGGGTACTTCTGTATAAAATTCTCATCCTCCCATGTAGAATCTTCAGTGGATAAGTTCTTACACTTGATGAGATACTTTGAAATTGATCGATTTCGTAGCTAACATGTTCTTATTTCTTTGACTGCTTCAGGTTCCAATATGATTTTTCCTTCCTCATCAAGTTCTGGAAATATTGTTTGAACTAGAATATTTTCACCTATAACCTTCTTTAAGCATGAAACATGGAAAACGGTATGCACTCGTGAAGAAGCAGGAAGCTCCAATTTGTACGCCATAGTACCAATATTTTGCAACACCTTGTAAGGACCATAGTACTTTCACGATAATTTATTATCCTTCTAAGATTGCTTGAGGGACATTTTTTTGTATGGTTGTAGCCGTAAAATTGCCCAGTCTCCTACATAAAAACTTCTCTCTCTGCGATGTTGATTTTCCTATTGTTACATTTTATTTTGTGCCAAATTGAGGTTATCCTTTAAGAGCTAGAGAACTTATTTTTGATGCTCGATGTGATCTTCCACATCTTGAACCTTCAAATTTTCTCTTAAAGATGATGTGATGGATGGTGGATGATATCCATAAAGTGCCATAAATGGGGTCACTTTTGCTGCAGTATGGAAGGAGGTGTTATACCACCATTCAGCAAGAGCTAACCACTTGACCCATTGTGTTTGTTTATCAGATACAAAACAACGAAGATATCCTTCCAAACATTTATTTACTATCTCATTTTGATCATCGGATTGAGGATGATAAGATGAGCTATGAGCTAATTGAGTACCCAAACAAGAAAATAACTCTGTCCAAAAATTTCCAGTAAAAATGGGATCTCTGTCGCTCACAATAACCCTTGGGTTTCTATGTAGCTTTTGAATTTTGTCCATAAATGTAGTAGCAAATGTACTTGCTTTAAATGGACGAGATAATGCACAAAAGTGTGCATACTTGGTAAGTCTATCAACTAACACCATAATGACACTCTTTCCTTCAAACTTAGGTAAAAATGTGATAAAATCCATTCAAATATCCTCCCAATGTTGACTTGGAATGGATAAAGGTTGTAGAAGACCTGATGTCTTAATTGTCTCAACTTTATTCTGCTGGAAAATCAAACATTCCGCAAAAAAAATTTGAATATCATATTTAAGGCCATCCCAAAAAAATTCTTTCTTCACCCTGTGGTAAGTTTTTAAAAATCCCGAGTGTCCTCCTAAAGGAGAAGTGTGCAATTCCAAAAGAATATTTTGTTTTAGTTGGGAATTCTTACAAATATATAAGCGATCTTTGTACCATAAGAAATCATTTTTCCTACTAAATGTATCAGATGTACTAGGATCTTTTAGAAACTTTTTAATGAGTTTCCATACTTCTTCGTCCTTCTTCCATTCATCCCTTGCTCTGGTTATCCAATCTGGTTGGATAATATAAATGGAAAAAACCAATGCTTCCACCTCTTCATTCTTTCTTGAGAGTGCATATGCAACAACATTTAGCTTCCCTTTTTTGTAGATTATTTCAAAGTTATAACCCAAAATCTTTGTCACCCATTTTTGCTACTCTTCTGAAGATAGTCTTTGATCCAAAAAGTGTTTAAGACTATCATGATCAGTTTTTACCTTGAAGTGTCTTCCCATTAGGTAAGTTCACCATTTCTTTAGTGCATGCAGTATTGCTAACATTTCTCTCTCATAAATAGCTTTCTGTAAATACTTTCCCTTCATTGGATGAATTTCAAAAGAAATGGGTCTTCCTTCTTGCATTAAAGAAACACCAATTCCATTTCCTAAGGCATCACATTCCATAATAAATGTTTTTGTGAATTCTAGCATATCTAAGACCGGTGCTAGGCACATTGACTCTTTAAGATGTTCAAAGGCCTTAGTTGCTTCAAGAATCCATGAAAATGCTTCCTTCTTCAATAATGTTGTTAGAGGTGCCACTATTCTCCCATAATTCTTAACAAACTTGCAATAATACCCCGTTAACATGAGAAATCCTTGGAACTGCTTTATGGTTGTGGGGACTTTCCATTGTTTAATGGCTTTAATTTTGCTAGGGTATACCTTAAAACCCTCGTGGGATACAATATGAACCAGGTATTCCACCTCTTGTACTCCAAAGAAACATTTGGATGTTTTTGCATATAATTGTTTCTCCTGCAATAGTTTGAGCACCTTGTCAACATGTTAAACATGATCCTTCCAAGACCTGTTGTAGATTAGTATATCATCAAAAAATACTAGCACAAATTTTCCTAAGGAAGAGGTTTGAAAATGGAATTCATCAAGCCTTGAAATGTAGAAGGTGCATTGGTAAGGCCAAAAGGCATGACCAAAAATTCATAGTGACCCTCATGAGTTTGAAATGTTGTTTTCAGAATATCTTCAGTCTTCATTCTAATTTGATGATATTCTGAACAAAGATCCAACTTGGTAAAATAAATTTCTCCATGTAATTCATCCAATAATTCATCAATCATAGGAATGGGAAATTTATCTTTAATGGTGAGCTTATTAAGCTCCTTATAATTTTGACAGATGTTTCATGATCCATCCTTCTTGTGTACCAATACTACAGGAGTAGAGAAAGAACTTTGACTAGGTTGAATTATACCAACCTCTAACATTTCTGCAATCATGCGTTCAATTTCACTCTTTTGGACATAAGGATATCTGTAAGACCTGATGTTTGGAGGAACACTTCCTGGAATCAAATGAATAGCATGATAATGATCACGAATAGGTGGGAGTCCTTTGAGAGTTTCAAAAACCTTAGAATGATTGTTGAATACTTTTTCAAGATCTGCAGAAATAGATGATTTTGATGTTGGAAGCTCTAGTGAGAATAATTGTGCAATTATACCTCATTGTTATTTCTTTAGAATATTTTTCATGAAATTAGAGCTTATTATCTTTCCTGTATTCCCTCCAATACCCCATAATTTAGCTTCCTTTCCTTCTGAAAAAAATTTCAAGAAAATTTCTTGAAAATTAAAAGCTACCGTCCCCAAAGATTGTAACCATTGTACTCCTAATACAACATCAACACCTCCCATAGGAAAGGAAAGAATTGGACTATTCAATACATATTACCCCATGGTAGCTTGATATTATGGCATTTTCTAGAGAAATTTATAGTTCCTCCATTTGAAACCATCACTTGACATTCTGGTGCCGGGTATAGGAAACAATTCAATTCCTTGGCTACCTTAGAATGAATAAAATTATGGGTACTACCTGAATCAATCAACACTATTACATTTTTATTCTATATATGTCCTTCTATATTGAGAGTTTGAGGAGTGGTAATTATTGCCAATGCACTACACGATATTGTCAAACTCGTTTCTTCCTCTTCTAGGGTTGGTTCCTAGTGTATATCCTCTTCTTGCTCATTTTCTTCTTCCTCTTCACAATCTATGTAAAATAATTTCTTCTCAGCACACTTTTGAGCTTTAGTGTATTTTCTATCACAACTGTAGGAAAGCCCTTTTGCTTTTTTTTCTTCCAATTGTTGTGGTGTAAACCTTGTAGGTTGTGGAAATCTAGGAGTAGAAACACTTCCCTCTTTATAGAAGTGAGTGGTAGGCTTCCTTGTCGCCATAATTTTACATTCAATTTATCTTTCCAACCTGAATGCCTTCTCCAATGAATTAGGTTCCAGAACGCGAATTTCATGTTGCATGTTATCCTTTAAAGTCCCTATGAAGAGATCAATCCCGTGTTCCTCTGGAATATTAGTTACCCTTATATTCAATTTTTGGAAGTCCTCAATGTGCTCTCCCACTAAAAACTTTTGTTTGAGATTTAGAAATTGGCTAAATAAGGTGTTGCTCTTTGTATCCTCATAATGTGCTATCATTTCCTCCGTAAAAATTGACCAAGTGAAAATTTTTTTACGGGAGCAAAGCCATCGATACCATACAAATTATTTTGTTATAAATGTAAAGTTGTAATGCATACCTTTTGTGTGTTTTAGACATTATTGAGATCAAAATATTGCTCCATCTGTAGTATCCATGTTATAGTGTCCTTTCCATCAAACTTCCTCATATCCATTTTTGGAATATGGTGGTTCTTCTTGCCAACATTATAGTTTATGAAATCACAATTAACATTTATTTTGTTCTCATAATGAGTTTCCTCTACTATATTTTCACCATTAGGAAACATTTTTTGTATCAACTTTGTCAAACCTTCAATGTCTACTTTTAGATCATTCTTCATCTTTTCCATTTTTTCATCGATCTTAGCTTCCATTTCATCCATCTTAGCTTCCATGCCAACTTCCATGCCATCCATGTTAGCTTCCAAACCATTCATCTTAGCTTCCATGGCTTTCTTCAAACATCGATTTGATTTTTTTTTCTCTTTGTGATAGCGAAATTTTGTGCACTTGCTCATGGACTTTTGATATCTCATGTTGCATTTCTTCGTCTTCATGAGTCATAGTAGAGAATTATGAATGATTTATGGGTGTTGAATTATTTTTAGGAGGAATTTTAGAACCAAATAATGATATCTATGCTCAATAGGCCTTTGGAATCACCTAGAACTGATTTTTCAAAAATGAGTTATGCAATTTGAAAAAAATACACACCTTTTTCTTGATTTTGAGGAGCTCGATATTGAAACTGATTTATCTCTATGATTTTAGATCTTCAATATCTAAAATTTGGCCCTAAAGTAGCACTCTAAATCTTCTTTCGAATGCCACAGGTCTGACCTGATTCGGATTCTTAAATAAAAATTTATGCCCGATATCCTACGATGACCTAATTATGGATTGGTTCAGTAGAGCGAACTTGTATGACCTGCAACGTGTCACTGTTTCTTCCTTCAACTCTAAAATTGATAGAGAGAAAAATAAATTCTGTCTACTTGTGGACACTTTTTACAGAATTCTAATCCGATGCTCAAAGAGAGAGTTATGAAGATTTTCCCACGATCACCTCTTTGAGATGAAATTTGTGAGCCTGCAAATGACCTAACTTCCACAGACCATATCTCTGAACATATTGTGAACCAAGCTCTGATATTTTGCAAAACACTTCCTTAGGATTTCTTCTTCGCTCCCTAAGAATTTTAGCTTTTGAAACTTTGTATAAAAAATGTTATAGCGATAATTCCACGATGACCTGTTTAGGTTAAATTCAAGAGCCTACAAAGAGACCTAACTTCTAAAGATCACATTTCTGAAAATATTGTGAACCAAGCTCGGAAATTTTGTGACAATTTTCCTTGGGCTTTTAGCTTCGTACACTAAAAATTTCAGCTTTTGAACCTTTGTAGAAAAAAATGTATAGCAAAAATTCCACGATGACCTGTTCGGGGTAGAGAAACCCTAGAATCCAAAGCTCTAATACCAAATGTTGTGAAACCAGCTGCAAAAATAGAGGAAAAGAGATGTCAACGCCTTAGAAAGAAGCCACTTTGAGGGGGAAACCTCCAATACATTACATTAATGAACAATTCTTGGATTGATACAAATTACAAAACTTCCTTTCTATATATAGGAGTCCATGGGGCCACAATTTAATCTTAGTGGGGCCACAATGTAATCCTAGCTGACCTAAAAATAATAATTTAAGGGCACAATAATAAAAATATGGGGTTACACTAACAACAATAAGGGACTATACTAGTAATATAGGGACCTAACACTAGAACCATCTGAGACTAGAACCCCCTAGTCAACAAGACTCTCGGTTATGGAAAGCTCTCTAGAATACGGAAAATATTCCTAAGATTAGTTTTTCCTATTGGTAAGAAACCAACAAGAAAATCCTTATAGTAGAGAATTTTCAAAAAAGGGGCATAATTGGGCTGTCTAGATGAGCTTTATACCAATCAGAAGAAGACACAATAGAAAATTGATTCTTTTATTATGACTATACCAAATTGACATGGGAATGTGCCTACTATAAAGTAATAATGGTCAGGGACCTTCCCCATTCCTTTATTTGTGTGTTTCGTATCTGGAAACATGCCTTCCCAAGCTCCCTTTGATCCAAAAATATTACGAGGTCCTACTGGATTTCTCTCCCCAAGTTCTTATGTTGGGGAACCTGGCTTGCCAAAAGCAAAGAAATTTTCTAGAACAAACTTCTCACGGCCCAAAAAATAGGAACCAAAGCTCATCAGCTACTCTCGGAAGTCCTCTCCCATCGACAGTGGAAGCAAGTAGATTTGGAGGGTCTAACAGATGTCAAGCAAAAGTAGATTCACCTCAACGTCCCCAACAACAATGATATTTTTTTTTCCAATGAGACTAAAAGGAGGAGCACACTACAAACTTCATCTTACTTAGGATAAAATAAATAGGTTGATACATGGGATAGACAATATTGTGCTATTTTTTTATGGCACCTCAAAAGGAAACCCAAGGTCGGTAGGAGTAGGTGGGGTTTTGCATAACCTCGTGGGAACAAAAAAAATAGAGTATGCATGGAGAATTGGAATGAAAACAAACAATCAGGCTGAAGCAATTGTTCTCTGGAAAGGGTGAGAGCTAGCCTTAAGGAATAATATTAGTTCTATTAATGTTATTGGAGAATCTTCTTGGGAAATCAGGAACATTCTAGGCTTGAAAAAAGGCATGATGAAACATAACTCCAGGATCTGGTTCTGTATTGAAGGTCTTCTTTCCCATTACAAAATCATGACTCCTTAGCATGTGATGTGTGATCTAAATAGCACGATGGATAACCAAGCAAATCAAGGAGTGTTGGTCCCCCTAAGACACCTTATCATAGGGGGAGAAATTTAGATTTACAGCCTTCCCTAAAGAACATGGAAGCCAAGCCTAAAAGGACCAAGGGAAATTCCCATAAGAAGAAAGAGCACATGAATACCCACAACACATGTTGCATCCACCCCAAAACTCTCACTCCTCTTAACATGTCGATTCAATAAGACACTTAGTGTCGCCAACTCATTCCTGATGTAATTAGTGACCACCCAGATGAAAGTAAGGCATGTCATATGAACCCTGTGAAGGGTCGATTCACATGTGCCATGGATACAGAGAACATTAATGTATTGAATTGGTTTCAAATGAGAGAATGCGAGAGGGATTCAGCTTACAAGGTGGTGAATTTTCTCGGGAGAAAGTACGAGTGCGACAAACAAATAATTTATGTCATTCTTGCCTTTTGAAATATGAAAAATGATGGCATTTCCTTTCAAAAAATCCATTTCTCCAATGCACAGGGTGGTGAAATGGGTAGAGTTACATTCCAGAGTTGGAAGCATCAGGCCTGGAATTGTCTCTACATTGTTTTCAGGTGCACAATTGGTAATAGGTCTCATTGTGATTTTCCATCTCGAACTTTCAACTCGAATTAGCCTCAGGAAAATAGGATTTCTCTAAAAGGAAAGGAGGTGTATACTTTCACCCTTACAAAGGATTTTGGTGCAAACATCCTTGGAATCCATCCCAACAATATTTGGCAAGAAATAGAACCTTTGGAGAGCAATCAGGGCTCCTCCTCTGCCCTGTCCCCTCCTGTGGAGGAGATTTGTAGACGGAAGGAGGCCCAATTTTCCCACCTGTATATCAATTTGAATAATCTACTCTTCAATATTAGGGACAAGGATAAATCCATCACTGAAAGAATGATGTTGCAGGAGAATAGGATCCTGTGGCTGGAAAATTCGGTGTTTTGGTTTTGGAATGAGGTTCACAGTATCCATCGACAAGTGGACCAAGTTGGAAAGAGCAAGCAGACCCAGAACCTTCCGTCAATAATGGATTCTCAGACATAGAATGGCGCATACATGAGAAGAGGCAAGAGAAGCAAACAACAACATTGCACAGTCAAGGAAGAAGGGATTTATTCAAACATCCCATGTTACAATCATTTCTGCTAGTTTCTTTTGGTGTAGTGTTTTGAAATTTCGATTTTAGGCATATTCCAAAAAGTCTATATTGTATCTAGGAAGTTTAGAACTCTCGATGTTACTAGTAAACACAATTCTGCTGAAACTATGGGCATTATTTTTGTAATAATCTCTTGAACTGATAGACTTGTAAGAATTTGATGTTGGACAAGAATCCAGTGATTTTGAATTTTAATATAAAAACCATACCCCTTCTTGTTAAAATAAATGTTAGTTTCCATAGTTATACTATAGTATAAATCCTTGAGAAATTTTGGTCATTTTTCAAGATCATAAGCCTGCCTAAATATAAGAACATTATCATCAATGTAAATAAGAATGATGATGAATATATTAGCTAGAGTGGAAGGACTCCTGCCAAGGTTCTCTAACCACTTTTCCACATGAATTCATAAAAATTTCAAACATAAGGAAGATAACATATTTAAACACAATATATTTTCCTTTCCATTTTTTATTTATTCTTACAGTATTAGATAAAAAAATATTTACCATTATTCATTTTCAATAATATACATAATTTAAACAATGGAAAGAAGAATATCTGACACAGTGGATTAGTTGTAGTGATCTCGTTGGGACCACTAGACTGAATATCGCACCCTTCCAACTAGGTATTTTATTCAAATTCCTAGCTTCAAGAACCTCCATATGATCCCTATATCTTGGATACCAAGTCCAACCATAGTTGTATTTGTGTGAAACTGATCGAACAACATCCCATTCAATTTCTACAATCCAATTCTAATTTCTCCCTCTTCTAGTTTATTTCCTTCACTTGCCTCTTCCCATCGCACCACTTCACGTCTCCCTCAAAAATCAAAATCATCCCCCTTGACCTCATCACTCCGTTACACTTATGAATGCCCACAAAATAAATTCCAAAAACCTATAATAATTTTCACCCACTTTAATTGTGCAATCACTCTCCCCCCATTCCTCTCCTCGATTTCCTTCCACTCTCCTCATATCCTCAAAGTAATTTAGGGGAACAACCTTGTCAGGACTGAGAATGAATTATAATAAAATAATAATACTAATAATAATTTAAACTAATAATATAATATTGGTATTTAATAATGTCATTCAATCATTTTGATTCACATGAATTGAATCAATTAAATAATAATATTTAAATATACTTTATTAGTTATAGTTCTATATTGAGGGTTAAGTAAGAACTAATCGAGCTTAAATGTTAAGAAATATTAATGCTATCCATAATATTTATTTCTAATAAGCCTTAATGTTGATTTTAGTTTATTCGATAATCAAAGTTAATATTTAATTAGTTGTATAGCATAATTGGTTATATGATATTCTTATATTTCTGTGAGGTGTGGGTATGTAGCTACCATACACATAGCTTATATGTATAATAATAATAACTTATTATAATCAAGCACAAAGAAAAATGATTTAGCTAGTGGTAGGTTATCAATACAAATTATGATAATAGGATTATATAAGGCTATTAGATACACCACTCCTTTAGAAAAAAACATCCCAAAGTTAGACTGAAGAGGATACAATAATTGAGGAAGAAATATTACAATAAGGGATGAAAAAATACGGATAAAGGTGTGGTACTCAAATTATGTAAATCAAGAAATGATACAACTTCCCATATATATGCCTATAGCCTCTTGTCCTTATTAACCTAATTCCTCTCCCATCGTATCCATCCTCTGTTTAAATATACTATGGCATCACCTATACCAATCGTATCACTGATTGAGCCAAGGTGCTAGAAGAATCAACTATATAAACCTATCTTCCCCAACATGAAACTACAAATAATTATCACACATGTATGGGATCATGTTCATCATTGGCCTCCCATGATTCCAAGGTTGGAGGTTACATGGTGGGAAACACCTTGACCCCATCTCAAAGAACTAGGGTGACAACCTAACATTTACCACACTACAATGTTGGTTGGATGCTTTTCATCAAATAATCCAATTTGGTAGAAATTTCATTTACAATATTCATCTTACCTCATGTCATAATATTTTATATATTAAATAGAAATAAGGTATAGTAGCACAATGTACATCATACCAATCCTCATTGAAAGTATGAACATCCCCCAATCACTAGCATGGATCTTGGCTACCACATTGTCCCTTCTAATCTATTGGTTATTTCTCATCCAAGGGTATATATATAAAGGTGATCATAATCATTATTTTATTAGGCTCAGTATCCATATACATTTTTTTATCAACATGTTGGAAGTAAATCATACTTCACTTAAATCATAACCAGATGAGTCATACATCAAATAAGTAAAAATTCAGATACATAATCAACAAAACTTAATTCATTAACTATTTTATATAACTAACTTCATTTTTCCAACTAAATTCGATCAATATTATAGTTTTCATAAATAGAACAACATGAAAATGAAAATAGGCCTTCAAGATAGGTAGCTATATAGGTCAAAATTTCCATCATAAATTGTCAAAAAGTGTGGGGTAGTCATCACATATAGTCTCCACATCCTCCCAAGTAGAAAAAAATCAAGGATCCTTGTCCCACTAGACCTTAACCAAATTCACCAATTAAGGCATGACTTGTCCAACTCTGTAATCCAATATGCATAAAAATTCAATCATTATAGTTCCCATGTTTAGGACTTGCAATTATCACTAATAAATTTTGTGAGATTCTTAAAAAACATAATGTTGTAAAATATATAAATGAAAAAAATTGATGAGCCTCATTATCAAAATAAGAATGCTAAAACTCCTAGGTCTACCAACTTAAATTATCAACTCAGGTTTCATAAAAACTTAAGAGGTGCCAACAGTATTTGTGCAGCATGCAACATTTCCTTCTTTTTTTGATCATATGGAATGAAGTAAATATCATGAAATCAAATCCTAAACTAATTTTAGAACTGGAAATGATAATCCTTTTTAAATAAATGGAAATGATTCTTTCTCAAATGTTAATCCTAACCCTAATTGGGTAAATGTGTAGGTTTTAACCCTTTACAGAAATTATCTAAAAACAAATCTGAGGGTGTGACTAATCATGAAAATAATATAACATATACCCAAAATTCTCTCACTTGTTGTTTTCTTTCTGCATGGGGCCATAGGAGAGATTAGTCATTAGCCCAGCTATGCAACACCTATTGTTTCTCTACACCAAGATAACTTCTAAGTGCTCATAGACTTCGTCAATGCATCTACAACATTCTTCAAAGTGTCCAAATTTACTAGAAACACCCTTTTATTCTCAACCATATCTCTCACAAAGTGATATTGAACATCAATGTGCATTTTATTTGAATGATAAGCAGGGATTTTAGCCAATAAAAATTCACTTTTCCTATCACAGTCTATCCTTATAGCCTGCTGCACCAACCCCATACTTGAACACAATATCTGTAACCAAACTACTTCCTTTCTTACATGATTAGCTTCCATATATTCTGCTTTTGTAGTTGAAAGAGCCACTACAAACTTTATTTTACTCATCCAACTGTCTGCACCTCCAAATAGGCTAAACACATACCCACATGTAGATCTTATTTGGTCCAGATATCTAGCCTAGTCTACATAAAAAAAACCACGGATGTCCAAAACTCTGTCCAATCCTGGCCTTCCCTGGTAGGACAAACCATAATCACTAGTGCCACACAAATATCAGAATGCCACTTCACTACTGTCCAATGCTCCTTCCCTAGTTTTGAGATAAACCTGCTCAATACTCCCACTGCATGTGCAATGTATGGTCTAGTACAAACCATTGCATACATTAGGCTACCCAATGCACTTGCATATGGAACACGGGATATATCCTCCTCTTCTTCTTCTGTCTTGGGACACTGTTCAACAGACAAATTTACACCTACAGGAATAGGAACCTTCATCAGTTTACTATCCTTCATAATGAACCTATGCAATATATTCTTGACATACTTCCTATGGTTTAACCAAAGCTTCCTCTTTTCCCAATCTCTCTTAATTTCCATGCCCAAAATAAAGTTTGTATCACCAAGGTCCTTCATGTCTAATTTGGAGAACAATTGGGTCTTCAAATCTTCGATAATTTCTTTTTCATTTCCTATCAGCAACATATCATCTACATATAAGACCAAATAAATAACACGGTCACCAATTAATTTAAAATAAACACATTGATCCTCTCTGCTTCTGGTGAAGCCAAGTCCCCATATATAGGTAGAAATTTCTGACACCACATCCTTGGTGACTAGTTTAACCCATACGGAGACTTTTTTAATTGGCATATAATTTCTTTCTTACCCTTCCCCACAAGGCCTTCAGGTTGTTTCATGTAGATATCCTCTTCTAGATCCCCGTTAAGAAATTTTGTCTTCACATCCATATGTTCTACCTCAAAATCAAATGCAGCAACAACTAAAAAAATTAATCTAATAAAAGTAACCTTGGAAACATGAGAAAAAATATCACCAAAATAAATTCTCGACACCTGGGAATAAGCTTTTGCTACCAACCGAGCTTTTCATTTCTCTACCATGCCTTCTACATTCATCTTCTTCTTAAACAACCATTTTCTCCCGATGGGATTCCTTCTATCTAGCAAATCCATTAGATCCCATGCCCCATTTTTGTGCAAGGATGTCATTTCATCAACCATGGCCTCCTTCCGTATTTTTCCATCCTGTGAATCCATTGCCTCAATGACAGTTCTAGGATCATCATCAGTTATATTTAAAGAAAAATCATCATCATCATCATCAGTTATATTTATAGAAAGCGGATGGACTATACCTTTGTCGTTTCCTTCTTCCCCAAACTGATCTTCTCACAACTAGAATTTGTGGCTCTTCCTCTTCTGAATCTTCTTTCGTTGTAGACTTTGATTCATCCTCCTTTACATAAAAATCCATCTTCTCAGGTTCATTTGGTAGGAATTCATGTTTAACAACATCTTTCACCTCTCTAAGCACCACATCTCGGTTGTACACAACTTTCCTTGTTTCTTGGTTCCAAATCTTGTAACATTTTAAACCATCCTTATACCCAATAATGATGCACCTTTCAGATTTATTATCCAACTTGGTCCTTTTCTCCTTTGGAACATGTACATATGCATCACATCCAAATATCCACAGATGTGAAAGAGAGGGTTTCTTACCAGTCCATACCTTATGTGGAGTCTTATCCTCCAACCCTAATGAAGGTGATCTGTTAACCAGGTAACATGTTGTCTCCACTGCCTCTACCCGAAATTCTTGTCCTAACTCAGTACCACCGAGCATTCTTCTTGCCTTTTCCATCAATGTTGTATTCATTCTTTGTACAACTCCTGAGGTGTGGATGGATTAGTCTTCTATCATGCTATACCACACTTCTTACAAAACTCTTCAAATTCCTTCTTGCATAATTCTTCACCATTATCTGTCCTCAACACGTTTATCTTCTTCTCTATCTCATTTTCCACCAGAGCCTTAAATTATTTAAATCTGTCAAATACCTTAGCTTTATTCCTCAAAAAATATATCCATGTATTCCTTGAGAACTCATTTATGAATGACACATAGTACATAGAATTTCCTAGTGATGGAACCGACAGAGGTCCAAATACATCACTGTGCACAAGCTCTAATATCTTGTTCGTCCCCTTAACACCAGAAGGAAAACTCACTCGATTCTACTTCCCATATACACAATGTTCACAGAAATCAAAATCCAAAGAGAAATTAGACATACCATCTTACCATACTATTTCCATCTAGTATTCGAAGGCCCTTCTCTCCAATATGTCCAGGCCTTCGATGCCAAGCCATAGCATGGTATTTTCTCCAGATACCGCTAGGCTTTCCTCTCCACTTCCAGGAACCATAAGAACTGTTGCACCCAGTAATAACATTGCTACCCTGAAGCTTGTACAGAGTTCCAATCCAAACTCTCCGCATTAATACTAGTGCTCCCTAAACCATCTTGTAATTATCTTTCTGAAACACTGTTTTTACACTTGCATCATCCATCTTGCTTACAAAATTAAGATTTCTAGACAATGTAGGAATATGCAAAACTCCAAGAAGTTTTCTCATCCTTCCACCTTGAAGCTTCAAGTTGAATTTTCCATGTCTGACGATTCTATCCTTCCTATCATCTCCTAAGAAAAAATTACCACCATCATACTTCTCATACTCACAGAACCACTCCCTATGGGGAGTGAAGTGAAAGGATGCACCTGCGTCAACCAACCATGCCTCATGATCTACATGTGTATTTGAAGAAGAAGCCAAATACACATCCCCACCTTCATTTGAGGTGGTTTTTTCCTCTGTAGAAGGAGAATCATTAGATCCATTTCCTTTCTCAAGATCTTTAGATCTGGAGTGCTTTTAGTGCCCTTCCTTTCCGCATTTCCAGCACACCTTTACAAACTTTCTTGGAGATTTTGATCTCCCTCTAGATTTAGACCTCCCACTCGAAACCTTATTCCTGTTTTTGTTCTAGACCTTCCTCGTACAGATAAGGCATCTCCATTCTCGCCCTACATATTTCTCTGTCTCCTTTCCTCCGACAGCAAGGCTGAGATAATGTCATCAAAATTCAAGGTAGCTATATTGCTACCTATTGCAATAACCAGACTGTCCCACAAATCTAGTAGAGAAAAAAAAAAATAATGCACTTAAATTCATCTAATATTTGAATATCAACGGATGATTGCTTGTTTTTAAGGGGTTCAGATGCTCTGTCAGCGAGTCTCCATCCTTTATCCTCAAGTTATACAAATTTTTTCGTAGGAACAATTTATTCACCAGAGACTTATATTGGTAGAAAGTCCCAATTTTGTCCCAAAAATTCTTCACCGTAGCTTCCCCAGATACATTCAAAAATACTAAATATGAGACACACAACTGTATTGTGCTCATTTCCTTACGATCCAGCTTCTTCTACTCTTCATCTGACATTTCCGCTGGTTTAGTATCTAGATATATCACAATCCACTCATCTTTATCCATCAGCAAATCATCGATCTTGAGCTTCCACAACTAAAAACTTTGATTCCAATTCTCGCCATATTTTTTCACCACAATAATTGATCTGGTAAATCTCCCACTAAACAGGGTCTACCACAGGCCCCAGGAAAAAACCCCTCAATAGTAAAGGCATCCCCTTGAAGCTGAAACAACTCTGATTCCAAATGTAGGTTTTAAACTTGTACATAAATGATCTACAAACGAATCTTAAAAACATAAAATAAAAAATATCGAGAGCATAAAAAATAAAACAAATATACACAGATATATTCCCCTGGATCCTAAATCGGGACGACCAACTTGACTTTCGTTATATTACTTAAATTTTTACAATAGATATATATACATGCTAAAGCATACATAAACCCCAATCCATTAACCATGGATTAAAATATAACCGTAGCTCCCTTGACCGGATATACAAAATACGAGGGGTCGAAAACCATCATGCCCCAAAGCCATGTGCAAACCCATGCACAAAACCATAGGTGGGTCCACCCATCGAAAAATAGGGTCCAAGTTTTTTTTCTTCAGTGATTTATTTTGATATGGCGCTTCTGTTATGCTCGATGCAATGTACAGAGGGGGCTATCTCCCCCCCTCTAACTCCCCCGCACATGCGACTAATTGTGAAAAGAATATAACACATACCCAACAAAATTCAAAGGATATACTAGTATAAATGTAAACATTAATCTAATTGTAGAATGTAAATATTGCATTGAAAGGAAACATAATCTATGGACTAAAAATAACAATGCTTCAAATAGAATCCCTACCTTAGGAATCAAGAAAGAAAAATAATATACGTTTGATAAAGGAAAGAGGATGTAAACAATCATTGTATTATAAATAGGTTAGATCCATTGACAAATTTCATTAGATAGTTCACATGGAAATAAATAAAATCATTATTGTGCTACCTAATTCATAAATTTTTCCACTAAAACTAATTGTTGAGATTTTTTGTAGGGCTAAAAATGCAAGTCCTATGTGGTATTTAGTATTCCTAAATCATATTTTTAGAGCCTAGGAGAATTTATTCTGCTAGGAGGAAAAAAACAAGCTTCAAACAAATCTGGTCAGGTTTACACAATGCTACAAGATGCTAAATGATTTCAACATGATTGATATAGGATTACCCTATTTTATTACAAGATTAGATTTGTGAGAATTATGAAGGTGAAAATGGCAGTATGAATGTACTTATAAGTAAAATAGGGTAACTTAAGGTTGTATTATACCTTTTTCAATCTTGTTACCCTTCAAGGGTGCATCTTGTGTAAACTTCGATGCTCGCGGTGGCCTTCAATAACCCAGAAATGTGTTCTCTGTGGAAAATTTATTGGGAGTTTTGTTGGCATAGAAATGAAGAATATATCATAGGATAACGAATGTAAATGAAAATGGTATCCCTAAAAATCAATAATAGTAAGTGTAAACCATAAAATATTGTGATTTTTATACTTTAAAATACCAAAATACCCAGTTTGCTAACTAGTATGTCCTCTGCATTATTAAATTAGATGGGGTTAAGTTTTTTATTGATTAGGATGTCCTTGGAATCTAATGCAAGTGTAATTAATAAAAAATATCCTTGTTAGCATGTCCTAAAAATTAGTATAAATTTACTACTATAAAAACAAAAAATTCAAGAATGAGTGAGCTTGTCAACCTACCAAATGCCTAAGTAGGTCAAGTGAAAATGTTATGGGTTAATTTTTTTTTATTAATTTTTTTTTTTTAGGACTAAATACAATTGGAAAAAAATATAAATATTTTCATTAACATTTTCTAAAATTCAGCAGGAAATTACTAGTATTTTTCTACAAGCAACTTCCATAAATTCCAGAATTGTGAACTAGTAAACCAATCCAAGTAGCTCAATCATAGATATCACTTTGCAAAGTTGTTCCAAGGATTAAAATAGTCTAAAAATAAAATCACTTAAATATTTAACTAATATAACCTAGAAAAAATGAAGCATGAATACTAAATGAAAAAATAAGAAAAGAAAGAATAAGAGATGCAAGTGAATAAGAAGTTCAAGGAAAATAAAGAAATTGTATAGTACGGATTTGAGGCTCCTCGTATGGAAAATCCCAAGGACACTCATAGTCATATGAACAAAACTAAACTTTAGAAGCTAAATGTGGCACCAAACTCCATTATTAGAGTCAATCCAAGTGCATCCATGTTGGAAATCAAGGTAGAGTTGTTAAGTAACAAGTTTTATTCACAAGAAGACTAATAAATACAAGCGCCTTGAGGATAAATTGAATCAGTGCCTATAAAAATTGATTGGGAAGCATCATCCTTGAGAGGAGGAATATTTCCCTTCCAAAATTCTTCAAAAAATGGATTGGTTCCCAATAGTACGAATCTTCATCAAATAATAGTGATCACATTCCAATATTTTCTCAATCATTACATCTCTAGAATATGTTCAATATTTTCATAATATATAGTTAATTTACTATCCAATATTTGTCGTTCATGTAGCAGAGACAAATTCCTTGTATTATTTCATTCATAATTTACTCAATATTATCTCAATATTCTAAAAAAATAAATAATATTAGGCACATAATATGAAATTATCACTAAAAATTCCTAAGAACATATTACAGTTAAAATAAACATTATCATGGAAAATTTTAGGGGAGAATTTTAGCCCAAGGGTGAAATTTAAGGTGTTTTAGATTTTAGAGGGGCAATTTTTTTATATAAAATCTTTTTGTATAGTTTTGTATAATTAGCCCCAAAATTGTTTTCAAAATAAATAATTATTATGATTTAGCCCAAAAAAATAAGGGCACATAAAACATGAAATGTTGGATTCACTTCCGCATTTACTGGTCTGGACAGTTTTGGTTTGTATTCGCCTCGATTTACTAGGCTCGAGGGTTTTGGAACTGCATTTGCCCCCAATATCCAATATGGCTGCAGAGTAAAGCTTGCCTCTGGACTGGAGTCGACAATGGAGTCTTCTTCTACGTTTGGAAAAGAGGCGTCTGCTCATATCAATCCAGAAACCCTTCAACCACATATGGATCTGCCATCAAAATGGGTGAATAGGGTTATTGGGGCTGCGTTTTTTTTGGATGTGCTTGATCATGTGGGTGGAAAATTTCCAAACCCAACATGGAATGATGTTGTTGCTACTCTTTGCCCCATTTGGCCCAATTTGTGTTGGCCCATGGTTCCTAGATCCTAATTTCCTCCTCTTGCCGGATGGGGACCTGGACCATGGGTTTCAAGACCCTGGGCCTTGCTTGATCTTTTAGGCCTAGCAAATTTTGAGCTAGTGGCTAGGAATTTATTTTTTATTGGGAATGTGTTTGAATCTATTACTTGATCTTTGCAAAAGCTAATCATTCAGTTTGACAATGGCTCAGAGTTATATGGCTGCGTTCTTAGCAATTATCGTTGTACTTGGATTGGTTGAATATGCCACAGCAGCATTTGCAAAATATGTGTGTGATCCTTTGATATTTCAAGCTTTGGGATTGAATATGAAGGATCTAGCATATTGTGATAAATCATTTCCATTTGTAGAGTGTGCAAAAGACTTGGCGAGTAGGTTGACTTTGGCTGAGAAAGCTAACCAGATGGGAAACACTACTACTGCAATATAGAGGCTCGGAGTTCCCAAATATGAATGGTGGTCTGAGGCATTGCATGGAGTGTGTAACGTTGGTCCTGACTCTGTATATAATGCCCTGATTGGCACTTTTTGGAAAGCAAGCAAAGGGTCCAAAGCTGAAATTCTTGTTGCCTTTATGGAGAGGAATGGTTGCCTTACATATGTGGTTACTTACAATACTTTGATCAACTATCACTCCAAGGAAGGTCATTTGAATGAGGCTCAAAGGCTATTTCTTAAAATGAAAAATAAGGGTATTGTTCCTAAAATCTATAGTTACAATGAGCTAATTGTTAGCTTCTGCAAGGCAAACAAATTAGACAAAGGCTATCTGCTAGTATCTCAAACAATGGAGGTTGCTGGCTTAAGTGATGTTGTTTCATATAACACACTTATTAATGCACTTTTCAAACTTTGTGGAACTGGTACTACTTATAAGCTACTGAGTGAAATGTTACAGAAAGATATTGTTCCAGATATTGTAACCTACACTATGCTGATAACTAGGTTTTTTGAAGAAGGTCATCCTGACCTCGCAGAGGAGCTTTTCCATGAGATGTGGACAGAAGGTTTTACGCCTAATGTGATTACCTATATCACTGTGATTAATCACTTCTGTAGGATGGGTAGGAATGACCAAGCCTATGCTCTACTATCTGAGATGGTAAGAAAGGGAATCAATCCTGATGTGGCTTCATACAATGCTTTAATAAATGGGCTTTGCAAATGGTTTAGAATAAGTGAGGCTATTGAAATTTTTGAAGAAATGATAGAGAGTGGTTGCTATCCAGATGAGCATACTTACAGTCTGGTCATTGGAGGTGTTTTCCGAGAAGAAAAGTTGAGCAAAGCTTGTAAACTTTGGGATCAAATGATAGAGAAAGGATTCATCCTTGATTCAAGCACTCATGAAATTTTGGTCGACACTATTTGAAGGAAGGGCATGATTGAAGGGAATACAAAACGGGTACTATTATAAATTTCCAGATTTTGTGTACAGTACCTGTTCTGTGTATCACACATCACTTTTCCTACTAGCTGACAATAGGGATCCTTTAAAATGTTGCTTTGCAATTTATGTGTAAATAAATAGAGATCAAAATTAACTCCTCTTTGAACAAGCTTATGCTAAGAACTTGAGATCAAAATTATCTATCTTCCTTTCTCCCATTGAACAATTTGTTCAATTAAAATTTGGTTCGTGGCTTTCTTTAATTTGTATATATTTACTTATTTGTATGGTGAAGCTCTTGTAAAGGCTGGAGTTCTAGGATAGAGAATGGGCTGTCATTCAATCTTGCTTAGTTTCTAATCAAGCAATATTTCAACAAGGGGTTTTCAAACATGCTAATTAGATAGAAGTATACTTATGGGCATGACTACCGTACTATTGCTCCTCGGTCAAATAGGTTTGGATGATAATTATATCTACATTTAATTTTTTTCTACCCAAAATGTTTTTCTTAGTTCCCAGTAGCATGGAGAAAATCCAATAAGAGAATTCCTAAATCCCGTTTGGGACTTGTAATGCAGGTAGAGATAAATTTGTCTTTATGGTGGCAGATATTTCGCAAAACGTTGGCCATGATGATGGTATTTTTGAATTGGATGGGGAAGAATATGGTGGTTCACAATGGCCCTGGGATGCATGTTAGCTAAAATTTCCTCATTCAACCGTATAAGTAGGCTTTCTTCTAACCATGGTCATCAAGACTACTTTTCTGCCTTTCAAATTTTTTTACTCATTTTATTGTGTTTTAACTTTTCCATTGTGCCAGAATTTAATGGAAAGCTACTGTTGTCCAGTGTCTGGATTTTTATTTCAATTCTTCTACCCGTCACTATTTTTTTTTCTTTTTCTTTACCCAAAAGAAACAAATTCATTCTTATTTATGAATACACATGTTATTGTCCACCCAAGACTGATCATAAAAAAAATTCTCTAATGGACCTTTTACCATACTGGCTCTAAGACTCTTCTTTCTTACCAAAAATCAGACTCGGACTTTACAAAAAATTAAAAATTTTCTTCATACATTAACTCAAAAATAGTACAAGCTACCCAAAATAGGACTAACTTAGATTTTTTTGGTACATAGGCTTAAAAATAAATACAGTCTCCATTGAAAAATTGTTAGCTAAAAAGATTAGAAACTGAAGGTGAAACTCCATGGCCTTAGGATCTTGGCTATCCTTGAATTCATAAAGCCAAAAGAAGCAGAATGCATTGTCTATGCTTCCTTTGATAGCTCATATTCTTTCTGATTCAAATTTCTGTAGAAATGTCTGAAGGAGGTCTATTGAAAAAATTGTAAAGTGTTTTAAATCTCTTGCAACAAAGGACAAAGGAATGCATTCTCCATCACAGTTTTTTTGCATGTCGAATCAATCACTATTTTAGAATCTCCCTTAACCTAATTTTTGTTTATACCATTCCTGTGAGCAAGGTATAGAAGAGTTGAAATTGTAGTGAACTCCGCTTTTGTGTTGGTGCCCCTTCCGGGGGCATACAGAATATGGAAATATCTATTATGGTTCAAGTGTAAGTCTACCCCAACCCCGCATTTGTGCAGGTCTCCCTTGCTTGCGCCATTGAAGAATCCCCATGGAATATCCAAGTCCATGGCATGATTAACAACATTATTTGTTTGCTCTGTTTTGGCTCTGTACTATACTCTTTGGAAAGTTGTTCAATGAGACCTGTTGTTACCACCGTAGGGACTTCCTTATCCTGAAACATACTGAAATTGCGAGCCCACCATAAACCATAAAAAATTGAAAAGCATTCATATGCTTATTGGGCGTGTGTTTGAATCTATTGCTTGATATCTGCAAAAGATAGTCATTCAGTTTGACAATGGCTTGGAGTTATATGGCTGCGTTCTTAGCAATTATTGTTGTACTCGGATGGGTTGAATATGCCACAGCAACGTCTGCCGAATATCTGTGTGATCCTTTGAGATTTCAAGCTTTGGGATTGAATATGAAGGATCTGGTACATTGTGATAAATCATTGCCATTTGCAGAGCGTGCAAAAGACTTAGCGAGTAGGTTGATTTTGGCCGAGAAAGCTAACCAGATGGGAAACACTGCTACTTGAATACAGAGGCTCAAAGTTCCCAAATATGAATGGTGGTCTGGGGCATTGCATGGAGTGTCTAACATTGGTCTTGGTGTCAAATTCGAAGGCCCTGTGTCTTCTGCAATGAGCTTTCCTCTTGTCATTTCAACAACTGTTTCTTTTAATGAAACTCTATGGAGAACCATTGGAGAGGTAAGTACTAATTGTTTATTGATTAGTATACATTTCAACACCCAGTGCCTAATCAAAAATTTCAATTATAGAATATTCTTGAAAGGATCTATGGGATGAAAATTAAGACTTTGAATTGAATAGAATATCATTGAATGTAAGTGGCATCGACTGAAGCACAAGCCATGCACAATGTTGACTTGGCAGGCTTGACATATTGGAGTCGTAACATTAAAATTTTAATAGATCCAAGATGGGGTCGTGCCCTAGAAACTCCGGGAGAGGACCCTTTTGCTGTTGGCAGATATGTTGTGAACTATGTCAGAGGTTTGCAGGATCACCCAGATCCCTCATCTGGGAAATTGAAAGTTGCTGCCTGTTGCAAACATTACACTGATTATGATCTCAACCAGTGGAAAAAATACAATGGTTATGAATTTAATTCACAGGCGGGTAATTAATGACATTTATAAGCCTGTATGAAATAAATAAATTATACCAATTTAATTTTGAGTGTGAAAATATAACATTAAATTTGAATTGATTTTGATTCTGATTGGAATGGATGTAGGTCACTCGACAAGACATGATGGATAATTTCCAGCCTCCTTTTGAGGCATCCATTAAATATGGGGATGTTAGTAGTGAAATGTGTTCTTACAATCAGATTGATGGAATTCGCAGCTACGCAGATATGAAGCTTTTGGGTGAAACCATCAGAGGGGAACGAAATCACAATGGGTAAGAAAATAGTGATATTAGTATTGAGTACTTTAGAAATTCAAAGATATGATTATCGTACACTTCAATTGGTTGCCATGATTCTAACTTATGTTGTTTAGGTACATTGTGTCTGACTGTGACTCTATTGAAGTATTATATGATGACCAAAACAACAGAGCAACTCCAAAAGACACAGTGGTGTCTGTTTTGAAAGCAGGGTTTAAATATAGACAATGTTGCAATGGTTTATATTCTTCTCAATATAGTGTCTCATAGCAATGAATAATTCACTCCATTTCATGGTTTTTTCCTTTGATTTAGGATTTGACTTGGACTATGGATTGTTCTATCCATATTATCTAGAATCCATAGTTCTGTAGGGGAAGGCAAAGGAATATGATATGGATAAAGCATTGATAAACATGTACATCAGTTTGATGAGATTATATTTCTTTGGGGTAGATGAGTATTATGCCAATCTGGGGCCCAAGGACGTCTGCAGTGCTCAAAATCAAGAGTTAGTTGTTGACGTAGCCAGGGAAGGAATGACTCTTCTGAAAAATGATGGATCATTGCCGCTATCAAAAAATAAGATTAAACATTTGGCTATGGTTGGACCTCATGCTGATGCCATAAAAACTATGATAGGCAACTATGTAGGTACATTTTTTGTTTGTCTTTCATTTGAATTATAGTTGATAACTCTCTAGATTTATGAAGTTTTGAAAATGAAATTATTAAGGGTAGGGTAATGGTATGTTGTTGCATTGCAGGGATTCCTTGTAAATACATCTCACCTGTACATGGTTGGGAAAATATGCTAAAGTTGTATATCGACCTAGATGCTTGGACATGGCATGTAACGATTCAGGTTTGAAACCTGCCGCAGTAAAGGCAGCCAAAGAAGCTGATGTAACTATTCTGTTTGTGGGGTTAGATCTAAATCAAGAGGTAAAATCACATGATAGATATATTCTATTGTTATGTGGATATAAAATGGAAATTGTAACTTCAGTGGCCAGTGCTTCTAAAGGACCAGTTATAATGTTCATCGTGTCTAGAGGTGGAGTGTCCATTCAGAGGAGGATTTTGATATAAAAATTTCTTGAACATGTCCCATGATCCATTTTAACATCGGTTTCGAACATCTTCTCATGTTAGTGACCCATTTTTTTCAACCACCATCACCATATAGAAATTTGGATCAACAGGATTGGGTAAAACATGTCCTTTTAGGCCAAGGTTTGGTTCAGCTCTAATTCGAAAAACCACATCACTTGTACTCAAATTGATTGCAAGGTCTCTAGGATGATTCAAAGGTAAACCTGCCAATCTATTTAGACTGTCTCCAAACCACTGGATAACCAAACAATTTTTGTGAAAAATAAAATTTCCTACAAAATATGACCTTAAATTACCAACAATAGCATATGATGGAGCCAATGGTCCAAGTTTCTTTTCCAAGTTTGGAGCAGTGGCCTCTAAGGCTTCCTTAGAACAATTTATTTCTCTTAGATCCATCAAATTCATCCCTGCTCCATCGATTTCATCAATATTGGCATAACCACCAATAAAAAGGGATATTATGAAATAAATTACAAGAGAAATTATTTCATTGTTATCATAGATATCCTTTTTTTTCTGATATAATTTCTGTATCTAAGGTCCTGTGTATATTTCATGTGCACAAGACCCAGTAAGAAAATCCAATTCAAGTATTGCACCAAAAACCTTCTCAATTTCTCTGCACTGTGATGTTGTTCTATTGTCCATACAAATAGATGATTCATTTGTCGAGAAATCATCCTGAAGCTAGAAAATTAAAGGATATTTTGGATTCACTCCTTTTATAATGGAATCCATGGAACCATTTCTCCAATAAACACTCCTGGGATACTGCCAACTTCCAGATTTAGCCCAGAGTTTATCAAACTTTAAATTCTCCTTCTTCAATTTGTTCAGTATGAGGTAAAGAGCTTCTACCCATATCAAAGGTGATGACACAACACACCCATTTCCCGATGTATCTCTGTATACTCCATGCTTTGTCTTGTAATGTGGTAAATTTCAATCAAAATGAATTGTTTCAGAGAGGAAAATACACATATTATAGTCCAAAATAGTTGTTTTAAGAGACCTTCATAAACTAAAATGTGTTTTTATATTTTAGATATCCCATTTTCTTATAGTCTTATTTAATGCATTGAATGCTATATTGGACCTTATGGGCACCTCCCTTGACTGGTTGATGTAAACGGTTGATTTTATTGTCAAAAAATTCATGTGAAGTATATAGAGGAGTCATCCTAAAGCACCCTGTACATTCTCCAAAAATTTTCTTACAATTATTCAAATTGGATTCAAACCCTTTTCCACAAAATTTTGGAACATTGGAATTTTTACATGCATAAGGAGAACTAAATATATTCACAGTGCTCATCCCCCCATCACCATTTGTATGCCTCATCAATGTGGTTGTAGAAAATCAACTTGCAGGGGTCAGAAATGCTATATAATGTGGTTGGTGCCTATCTTCATCTAAAATTGGGTATTGAAGTTGTTGTTCTAGGTACTGAAATTTCTTATTCATTTGTAACAATAGTAGACAAATATTTTCATATTGTTGAGGGATTATTTCAGTAACATTATCAAGTAACTCATTTGCTATTGAGATAAGTCCACATTTTATCTCTCGTAAATGTATTGTTGCTTCTACAAAAATAGTTACCTGCACACCATGACTACAAAAATAATTTTGATCATATTATATTGGATTGCTTGAACCATGCACACTAGTTTCCCTAAAATATGACTTTTTCTAAGTATCAGCGGGAGTAACACTAGGTTATATGCTTGGAAATTTAAAAACTAGAGTCTTTTGTGTTAAATTTTTCACCAACAACATTATCCTCACTGGCCTCTCCAGTACTCTTGCAGTCCAAAAGATGCACCATTGTGGGATTTCTTTTGAAATCATATATCTCTAAAACAAAATGTTTTTTAGCATGCTCACTTATTTCCGTCTTTAATATTTAAGAATAATTATTAAAATCCATTTAATTTCCATGGAATTTGTTTCATAAAATCATGGGAAACATTTCACATTAGTTGTGCAAAAGTTATATTTTCCAAGAAACCCAAAAGATGCTTCACTTTGTGGGGTTTCCAACAAATATCTACAAGTGTCAATAAAAATTTACAAAATTATTCTTTTGTTGAAAAGGTTGAATTGGTGTGCAGATGTAGTGACATTTTATTGTAGTTGTTTTTTTCCATTTGTTAGGATTCGATAGGTAACATTGTCACTGTATATTATGATATTTGTAGGCAGAAGCATGGTAAGAGTGGAGGTGATGTAACAACTTTTGAATACAGAAGCATGGGAACTTGAGGTGATGTGACCTGATTTTTAGGTTCTTTTTACTTTTCCATCTTGCTAAGCAGAAAAACCTTTTGGGATTGCAAAACAAGGAAAGAAATTGTTGAGTAAAATGAACCTGTTATCCCAGTCTATTCCATTATCAAAAGTCTAGATCACAGCAGAACTCTTCTCAGTAACCTTCGCTGGTTTTGCATATTGCTCACTATAAGCATCTTGGAATTCAATGATATGATATGGGACTTAAAGTCTTTACAGAGATATGTTACTTTTGTTTAGTTCAGTTTGGGTATTTTCTTTATTAATATTTTGTCAGTAGTGAATTTAATTGGTAATTTTTGTTTATTAACTTCCTTGTTGATACAGTGTTACCAAATGGATCATAAACCAAGAAAAGCTAAAATAGTGTTTGGGGGCCTTTTTTATATCCACACTCATTTAGAAGCTTAGCAGCAGGTATTTCAGGGATTGTTCCACTTGTTGAAACTTGAAATACTTGTTAGAGATACCTAATGGACTGCACAATTTTATAGTTTTAGTGAAATCAAAGATTTTTTAAAAAGCCAATATTGATAAGACATGGACCTTTTGTCATTAAAGTATATATAAGCACTTGAGTAGCCTGCCATGGATCAAGGGCTTTGTCAACAACTTAGTTTCATGCTGTGAAGTTTAATTCAGAACAGCTGGATATGATCTGCGTCTTATCTTGATATTTCATCCGAGTTTCCTAAAACTGAAGTACTGTCAAGAAACCACAAGAAAGGGAAAAGTAATTTTGATCACTTAGTTTTCTTGAAGTGTCTTACCAATACCAAGTCTAATGCAACAAAACATCTATTGCTGTTTTTTTTGGGTAAACAAAAATATATTGTTTTAATATAGAAGAGAGATTACAAGGATTTCAGATAGATATCCACTAGGATTTTTAACTTGATCCTAAGATGTAATTCTGCCTGGAATCTAGACATCAAAACATGGTTTTGAGGATAAATCAACCTTTTCATTTTGAAAAAAAGTATAGAGATTTTGAAAGGATCTGAAAATAAACCCAAGTGGATTACTTCTAGCAAGATCTATGCTTTTGTTTCTATCTTTTTCATCTAAAAAACCTAAAATGCATTACAGGTCTGATAAGGACACTGCTTGTTTTCTGTTAAACTATAAATCGGTAAACCATATTACTACTATATTATCCCATGTTATTACTTTTGCTGCTAGATGAAAATGAAATCTCAAAAAGAGAATATCTTTCCATGGGACAAAGTTACTCTTGAGCTGCAGGCTCTCCTTGTGTTTGGTTCTCCATTGCTGTAGGATGGATCACAGACTTCCTATTGACAGTCAGTGTATTGACTCCAGCTTTTGGCAAATATAATGGGTCATGATCTGGAAGTATGTAGAAATTGTTATTATCGAATGTAGAAGGGATACGTTTTATACCTATCATCCATGCTGGGATCCCTCTCTTGCTTGGCGTGATGGACCTGAGCTATATTGCATGAAGGATCTGAGGCTGGTCATCATTTTGAGAATCAAGTTCCAGTGTCAATTATTCTTATTGAGATTTTGTGGCGGAATTTGTTCTAAAAATGCATATCTTTACTATCTTCTTGATCCTTTCCAATTTATCTTTCACCTGAGCAGCTATCATATCCTCAACTGGCCACTTTAAATTTACTGCTGCTTTGAAAACATATCTTTAACTTTTGGTATTCTTCAGGTTAATGAGAAGCTTAAGGGCGTCAAAAATCCTCTACACCAAATATCTCTCTTTCCTCTATCGCTCCTATGTCATTTTATTTTCACTCTTAGAGGAGAAGGGTCAACAGCTTCATAAACTGTTTGATGGGCTTTGTTACACACCCAAGTGGGTAACCCCTAGGAGAATTTTTTTTTCCTATGGATGGATCAGTAATTGAACAAAATTATAGATCATTTTTGGTTGTATTCTTGCTCCCATGCTTCACCTTGGTGGTTTTCACTTACCCCTAGTTTATCGTGATCTTCCCTGAGGCCTTTCTTCCCTAATCTATTTTGTCAAACAAAATAATGTACATCAGAAATTGGTCAAGTTTGTAGATTTTGTGTCAGTTCTTGTATTCAAATTTATCTCTTTTGCCTCGGTTTTGTTTCGAATATACTTCCAAATTTTATGAGTTTTAGTTCTGGGTATAAATTTTTATGGGTGCTGGATTTGAGACTGAGTTCATCCTTAAGATATATGCGATTGGGATTTTTTATTTTTTTTTTAATTATCACATTCAAGTTGTCTGTTGTTCAGGCGGGAGCAACAATTCTGTGGGACCTCATAGTTGGTCGGTGGTATGTTTCCTATCGGTCAGAGTTTTTGTTGAGTGCACAGGGAAGCTATTCAACTCTAACTGACAAGAACATAAAGTTGTCTTCATCTGATGAGTCAATTTGCAATTCCTTCAAGGCATTAGATGCAGGGAATGTAGTTCTGATAATAGACAATTCCTCTTTAAACAAGAAGAAGGCTCAAAACTCGACCTATATGCCAACTACTTCTTATGATCGTTCCTAGGAACATGAATCGTAATTTTTGTAGGTTTAAAATTTATCACAAGTTTTCTCTATTGTGGTCGAATTTGTGGAGGTTATCTCAAAATTTATTTAAGGTACCATGGATCTAAATTTCTTATGAACTTTCAACACTAAAAAACTTTGGTGCAAATTGTTGATCAATTCTCACTTGGGTAGGGTTATATATGTTAATGAAAATTTTGTGTGCATGCATGAGAGTTGGGTGCAAATTCATAATTTTGTGTAGCATTAGTGTGATAAATATGAGATAGTGCAAATCATAGTTTTGAAGATTAGTCTAATTTGACTCGTACCTAATCAACTCAGTCAAGTTGATTGTTGGTTGAACGATTAATTGTTGGTTGAATGGACATAAGATATTGTAGGCACAAATACCAAAGGGAAAAATGGAGCCCATCATGGGGTACTCTTTGTAATTCTCCACCACTGCTACCTTCCATTCTTCCTCAAACTCCTCCCCAACCTCAATATCAGTGCTATTAGTAGCATGAGAAACAACACTACGCTTAGCAGAACTAGAAGAATGCGTTTTCCAAACTACACGAGAACTACTTGCCTCATGAGTCACCATTTGCCATTCTTGGTCTCGGTGATTCCCTTCCTTCTACTCCCAGTTCAACTACCATATATTCATTGGAACCAACACCTCGAACTCCACTAGACAACGATTCACCATTTTGTAGTAGTGATTCACCATGATTTTACAAGATAATATAATCTCGTCAGAGATTCGCCAAAAAATTATATATACATATTATATTATTAATAAAATTTCCTTCCATTTTTCCTATGTATCATGGGGATTCGCCCATTTATTATATATATAAATTTAGGGGGGTTCTTAAAAATTTCCCTACAATACATTGAATGAATGAACAATTCTTGGATGATACAACTTGCAAAACCTCCTTTCTATATATACGAGTCATTGGGGCCACAATGTAATTGTAGTGGGGCCACAATGTAATCCCAGCCAGCCTAAGAATAATAATTTAAGGGCACAATAATAACAATATGGAGGTTACAAGCGTACAATAATAACAATAAGGGGGTTACACTAACAAAATGGAGGGACCATACTAGTAATATAGGGACCAAAAAACCTATGTTGACAAGCTTCAGTGAGTCATAAATATTTTCAAATAAAAATTAAGATAACAACAACAAAAAATAAAATAAGACAACTGCATGGAGCAATAAAACTGAGAATATGACATCTGTGGAGACAACAAAATAAGTGTTTCCTATTTTAATAAATTACATACAAATAAAAAATCATCAGTTGCAACACTGACATCAGGATTATCTCAACAGTAATATCTTGGCCATCTGAACTTGAGATATGAAGCAAAAACAATAGAAACCAAAAAACCTAGAAGATCTCCAAAAAAAATGTTGACAACATCAGAACCTCCAACAGATTATCACATGCACCTTCAGTATCATCAAAGGTGGCCTCAACATCTACAAAACATTCTGCATAAAAAAGAAACACTCACAGTAAGGCATACCTATGAAACTTTTAAACCTCACCCTTCGAACCTATTCTAGCTTGAGAAAATATTAAAAGTGTGAGAAGGAAATGTATTTTACAAAAAAACATAATATCAGGAAGCCTTAACCATATCTAGCAAGTCACTTAAGATTTATCCAAAGGACACACACACACACACGTGGGCGATAAATGAGACAAAGTTTAAAAAATTCATAAGAAAGTGGGATGTTATCATGGAGTAAAAAAATTTGTGGGGGCTAGTTCAGTTAACTCAAAAAATCCAAGTTGACTTTTCATGCAATAGTGTTAAGGGAAAAAATGAGAAAAAATTATATTTTTTCCCCCTCAATTAACGCGAATTTTTGTATGCAATTTTGTTAAAAAATAATGAAAGAAAGAAATAGAATAACATTAAAATAAAAATGTAAAAATGGAAATAAAATGGTGGACCAACACCTCTTCAGATGAAAATTGGTTGCTACAAGATTCTATATGAACCACTATAGGATACATATAGGCTACCACAATAAAGTTATATGGTTGATATAGGAAGCTACAAGATGCCCTATATTTCATCGGAGAGTGATCTAAGGGTTATAAAAGTGGCTTGAAGGTGGGATAATGTAGTAAAAAGTTGTAGAAGGATGTAATGGGCCTTTCCAAGCATCATAGAGACTGAGTAAATAGAGGAACAACTGATACACAAGGAAGTGAAAATAAATGCTTTCATCTACAATGGACAACTACATGGGAATAAATGAAGAAAAAAATAGGACATAAGATTAGTAAGTTGCTTAGAGGATGTGAACAGTTTAGGTAGGGGGTATCATGGACCTCTAGATTAGATACAAACAAAGGTCCATATAACCTTTTTAGGCACATAAATACAATATTAAATCTCTCCTTCTACACTTAATAATGTTCAGGGAAAATTTTAAGAACCCCCCTAAATTTATATATATAATAATTAGGCGAATCCCCATGATACATAGGAAAAATGGAAGGCAATTTTATTAATAATATAATATGTATATATAATTTTTTTGGCGAATCTCTCACAAGATTATATTATCTTGTAAAATCATGGTGAATCACCAGTAGAAATGGAAAATCACTACTACAAAATGGTGAATCGTTGTCTAGTGGAGTTCGCGGTGTTGGTTCCAATGAATATATGTTAGTTGAACCAGGAGTAGAAGGAAAAGAACCACTGAGACCAACCATGGCACATGGTGACTCGTGAGGGAAGTATTTCTCGTGCAGTTTGCAAAATGCATTCTTCTAGTTCTGCTAAGCATAGTGTTGTTACTCATGCTTCTACTAGCACTGATATTGAGGTTGGAGAGGAGTTTGAGGAAGAATGGAAGGTAGCAGTGGTGGAGAATTACAAAGAGTACCCCATGACAGGTTCCATTTTTCCCTTTGGTATTTTTTCCTGCAAGATCTTATGTCCATTCAACCAACAATTAACTGTTCAACCAACAATCAACTTGACTGAGTTTATTAGATACGAGTCAAATTAGACTAATCTTCAAAACTATGCTTTACATTATCCCATATGTACCACACTAATGCTACATAACATTGTGCATTTGCACTCAACTCTCATGCATGCACACAAAATTTTCATTAACATATATAACCCTGACCAAGTAAGAATTGATCAACAATTTGCACCAAGTTTGTTTGTGTTGAAATTTTGTAAGAAATTTAGTTCAATGGTACCTTAAATAATTTTTTAGATAACCTCCACAAATTTGACCACAATAGAGAAAACTTGTGATAAATCTTAAACCTAAAAAAATTACAATTCATGTTCCTAGGAACGATCGTAAGAAGTATTTGGCATATAGGTTGAGTTTTGAGCCTTCTTCTTGTTTGAAGAGGAGTTATCTATTATCAGAACTACCTTCCCTACCTCTAATGCCTTTAAGGAATTGCAAATTGACTCATCAGATGAAGACAACTTTATGTTCTTGTCAATTAGAGTTGAATAGCTTCCATGTGCACTCAACACAAACTCGGACTTATAGGAAACATCCCACCCACCATCTATGAGGTTCCACAAAATTTTTTCTCCCGCCTAAACAACAGAGAACTTGAATGTGAGAATTCAAAAACAAAGAAAAATCCCAATCACATATATCTTGAGGATGAACTCGATCTCAAATCCAACACCCATAAAATTTATATCCAAAACTAAAACTCATAAAATTTGGAAGTATATTGGAAATGAAACCGAGGCAAAAGAGCTAAATTTTGATGTAGGAACTGACAAAAAATATGCAAACTTGAGCAATTTTTGATGTACATTATTTTGTTTGACAAAATAGATCAGGGAAGAAAGGCCTCAAGGAAGATCACACTAGACTAGGCGTAAGTAAAAACCACCAAGGTGAAGCATGGGAACAAGAATACAACAAAAAATGATGTATAATTTTTTTCAATCAGTGATCCATCCATAGGACAAAATTTTTCTCCTAGGGGTTACCCACTTGGGTGTGTAACAAAGCCCATAAAACAGTTTATGAAGTTGTTGACCATTCTCCTCTAAGAGTGAAAATAAAATGACATAGGAGCGATAGAGGAAAGAGAGATATTTGGTGTAGAGGATTTTGGACGCCCTTAATATTCTCATTAACATGAAGAATACCAGAAGCTAGAGATATTTTTTCAAAGCAGCAGTAAATTTGAAGTGGTCAGTCGAGGATATGATAGCTGCTCGGGTGAAAGAGAATTTGGAAAAGATCAAGAAGATAGTAAAGATATGCATTTTTAGCACAGATTCTACCACAGAATCTCAACAAGAATAATGGACATTGGAACTTCGTTCTCAAAATGATGATCGACCTCAGATCCTTCATGCAACATAGCTTAGGTCCATCACGCCAAGCGAGAGAGGGATCCCAGCATGAACGATAGGTATAAAATATATCCCTTCCGCATTCGATAGTAGAAATTTCTGCATACTTCCAGATCATGACCCATTATATTTGGCAAAAGTTGGAGTCAATACGCTGACTGTCAATAAGAAGTCTGTGATCCATCCTACAGTAATGGAGAACCAAACACAAGGAGAGCCTGTAACTCAAGAGTAGCTGTGTCCCATGGAAATATATTCTCTTTCTGAGATTTCATTTTCATCTAGCAACAAAAGTAATAACATGGGATAATATAGAAGTAACCTGGTTTACCAATTTATAGTTTAACATAAAACAAGCAGTTGTCCTTATCAAACTTGTAATGCATTTTAGGTTTTTTAGATGAAAAAGATAGAAATGGAAGCATAGATCTTGCTAGAACTAATCCACTTGGGTTTATTTTTAGAAAATTTCAAAATCTCAGTACTTTTTGTTAAAATGGAAAGGTTGATTTATCCTCAAAACAATGTTTTGATGTCTAGATTCCAGGCAGAATTGCATCTTAGGATCAAGTTAAAAATCCTAGTGGATATATATTTGAAATCCTTGTAATCTTGCTTGTATATTAACAGAATATATTTCTATTTACCCAAAAAAAATTACAACAGATGTTTTGTTGCATTAGACTTGATATTGGTAAGATACTTCAAGAAAACTAAGTGATCAATATTACTTTTCCCTTTCTTGTGGTTTCTTGACAGTACTTTAGTTTTAGGAAACTCGGATGAGATATCAAGATAAGCTACAGATCATATCCAGTTGTTCTGAATTAAACTTCACAGCATGAAACTAAGTTGAGGACAAAGCCCTTGATCCATGGCAGGCTACTCGAGTACTTAGATATCTTGTAATGACAAAAGGTCCATGTCTTATCAACATTGGCTTTTAAAAAAAATCTTTGATTTCACTGAAACTATAAAATTTTAGAATCCATTAGGTATCTCAAACAAGTATTTCAAGTTTCAACAAGTGGAACAATCCTTGAAATACCTGCTATTAAGCTTCTAAACAAGTGTGGATGTAAAAAGGCCCACAAACACTATTTTAGCTTTGCTTGGTTTATGATCCATTTGGTAACATTGTATCAAAAAGAAATTTAATAAATAAAAATTACCAATTAAATTCACTACTGACAAAATATTAATAAAGAAAATACTCAAATCGAACTAAACAAAAGTAACAGATCTCTGTAAATACTTTAAGTCCCATATCATATCATTGAATTCCAAGATTCTTATAGTGATAAATATACAAAACCATGGAAGGTGACTGAGAAGAGTTCTGATGCGATTTTGACTTTTGATAATGGAATATACTGGGATAACAGGTTTATGTTACTCAACAATTTCTTTCCTTGTTTTGCAATCCCAAAAGGTTTTTCTGCTTAGAAGGCTGGAAAAGTAAAAAGCACCTAAAAATCAAGTCACATCACCTCAGGTTACCATGCTTCTTTATTCAAAATTTGTTACATCACCTCCACTCTTACCATGCTTCTGCCTGCAAATATCATAATATACAGTGAAAATGTTACCTGTCGAATCCTAACAAATGGAAAAAAATAATTGTAATAAAATCTCACTGCATCTGCACACCAATTCAACCTTTTCAACACAAGAATAAGTTTGTAAATTTTTATTGACACTTGTAGATATTTTTTGGAAACCCAACAGAAGGAAGCATCTTCTGGGTTTCCTGGAAAATACAACTTTTGCACAACTAATTTGCAATGTTTCCCATGATTTTATGAAAAAAATTCCATGGAAATTAAATGGATTTTAATAATTATTCTTAAATATTAAATATGGAAATAAGTGAGCATGCTCAAACACCATTTTGGTTCAAATATATATGATGTCAAAATAAATCCCACATTGGTGCATATTTTGGACTGCGAGAGCATTAGAGAGGCCAGTGAGGATAATGTTGTTGGTGAAAAAATTAACACAAAAGACTCTAGCTTTTAAATTTCCAAGCATATAACCTAATGTTACTCCCGTTGATACTTAGAAAAAAGTCATATTTTAGGGAAACTAGTGTGCATGGCTCACCCAATCCAATACAATATGATAAAAATTATTTTTGTAGTCATGGTGTGGAGGTAACTGTTTGTGCAGAAGCAACAATACATTTATGGGAGAAGAAATATGGACTTATCTCAATAGAAAATGAGTAACTTGATAATGTTTATGAAATAATCCCTCAAAAATATGAAAATATTTTCCTATAACAATTACAAATGAATAAGAAAGTTAATCAATAAGAAAGTTCAATACCTAGTACAACTTTCTATGTCAAAATTCCAATGTTCCAAACTTTGGTGGAAAAAGGTTTGAATCCAATTTGAAAAATTGTAAGAATTTTTTTGGAGAAAGTACAACATGCTTTAAGACGACTCCTCTATATACTTCACATGATTTTGTTGACAATAAAAGCAACCTTTTACATCAACCGGTCAAGGGAGGTGACCATAAGGTCCAATATAGCGTTCAATGCATTAAATAATATTATAAGAAAATGGGATATCTAAAATATAAAAACACATTTTAGTTTATTAAAGTCTCTTAAAACAACTATTTTGGACTATAATATGTGTATTTTCCTCTCTAAAACAATTCATTTTAATTCAAATTTACCACATTACAAGACAAAGCATGGAGTGTAAAGAGATCCATCGGGAAATGGGTGTGTTGTGTCATCACCTTTGATATGGGTAGAAGCTCTTTACCTCATAATAAACAAATTGAAGAAGGATAATTTAAATTTTGATAAAATATGGGCTAAATCTGGAAGTGGTCAATATCTCGGGAGTGTTTATTGGAGAAATGGTTCCTTGGAATCCATTCTAAAAGGACTGAATCCAAAAGATATTTTGGTTTTCTAGCTTCAAGATGATTTCTCCACAAATGAATCATCTATTTGTATGGAAAATAGTACAACATCACAGTGCATTGAAATTGAGAAGGTTTTTGGTGCAATACTTGAATTGGATTTTCTTATCGGGTATTGTGCACTTGAAAGATACATAGGATCTCAGATACAGAAATTCTATAAAAAAAACAAGGATATCTATGATAACACCGAAATAATTTGTCTTGTAATTTCTTTCATGACATCCCTTTTTATTGGTGGCTATGCCAATATTGATGAAACCGATGGAGCAGGGATGAATTTGATGGATCTAAGAGAAAGAAATTGGTCTAAGGAAGCCTTTGAGGCCACTGCTCCAAACTTGGAAAAGAAACTTGGACCATTGGCTCCATCATATGCTATTTCTGGTAATTTAAGGTCATATTTTGTAGACAAATTCATGTTTGACAAAAATTGTTTGGTTATCCAGTGGTTTGGAGACAATCCAAAGAGATTGGTAGGTTTCGTTTTGAATCATCCTAGAGACCTTGCAATCAATTTGGGTACAAGGGGTGTGGTTTTTTGAATTAGACTTGGACCAAACCTTGGCCTAAAAGGACATGTTTTACTCAATCCTGTTGATCCAAATTTTTATATGGCGATGCTGGTTGAAAAAAATGGGTCACTAACATGAGAAGAGGTTTGAAACCGATGTGACAATGGATCATGGGACATGTTCAAGAAATTTTAATATCAAAATCATCCTCTGAATGGACACTCCACCTCCAGACATGATGAATATTATAACTGGTCCTTTGGAAGCACTGGCCACTGAAGTTACAAGTTCCATTTGATATCCAGGTAACAATAGAATATGTTTATCATGTGATTCTGCCTCTTGATTTAGATCTAACTCCACAAATTGAATAGTTGCATCAACTTCTTTGGCTGCCTTTACTGCTATAGGTATCAAACCTGAATCATTACATGCCACCTCCAAGCATCCAGGTTGATATACAACTTTAGCATATTTTGCCAACCCATGTACAGGTGAGATGTGTTTACAAGGAATCCCTACAATGCAACAACATACCATTACCCTACCCTTAATAATTTAATTTTCAAAACTTTATAAATCTAGAGAGTTATCAACTGTAATTCAAATGAAAGAAAAACAGAAAATTTACCTGCATAGTTTCCTATGATGGGTTTTGTGGCATTAGCATGAGGTCCAACCACAACCAAATGTTTAATCTCATTTGTTGATAGGGGCAATGATCCATCATTTTTCAGAAGAACTATACCTTCCCTAGCTACTTCAATAGCTAACTCTTGATTTTGAGCACTGCAGAAGTCCTTGGGCCCCAGATTGGCATAATACTCATCTACCTCAAAGAAATATAATCTCATCAAACCAATGTACATGTTTATCAAAGATTTATCCATATCTGATTCCTTTTCCTTCCCCTTCAGAACTACGGATTCTATATAATCTGGATAGAAAAATCCATAGTCCAAGTCCAATCCTGAATCAAAGGAAAAAACCATGAAATGGAGTGAATTATTCATTGCCATGAGACACTAGAATGAGAAGAATATAAACCATTGCAACATTGTCTATATTTAAAACCTTCTCTCAAAACAGATGCCACTACGTCTTCTGGAGTTTCTCTGTAGTTCTATTCATCATATAATACTTCAATAGAGTCACAGTCAGACACAATGTACCTAAACAACATAAGTTAGAATCATGGCAACCAGTTGAAGTGTACCATAATCATAGCTTTTAATTTCTAAGGTACTCAATACTAATATCACTATTTTCTTACCCATTGAGATTCCATTCCCCTCTAATGGTTTCACACAAAAGCTTCAGATCTGCGTAGCTAGGAATTACATCAATCTGATTGTAAGAACACATTGCACTACTAACATCCCCATCTTTAATGCATGCCTCAAAAGGAGGTTGGAAATTATCCATCATGTCCTGTTGAGTGACCCGCATCCATTCCAATCAGAATCAAAATCAATTCAAACTTAATGTTATATTTTCACACTCAAAATTAAATCGGTATAATTTATTTCTTTCATACAGGCTTATAACTGTCATCAATTACCCACCTGTGAATTAAAGTCATAACGAGTGTAGTTGTTCCACTGGTAAAGATCATAAACAGTGTAATGTTTACAACAGGAAGCAACATTCAGTTTCCCAGATGAGGGATCTGGGTGATCATGCAAACCTCTGACATAGTTCACAGCATATATGCCAACAACAAAAGGGTCCTCTCTCGGAGTTTCTAGGGCACGAACCCATCTTGGATCTCTTAAAACTTTAATTTTAGGACTCTAATATGTCAAGACTACCAAGCCAACATTGTGCATGGCTTGTGCTTCAGTGGACGCCACTTTCATTCAATGGTATTCTATTCAATTCAAACTCTTAATTTTCATCCCATAGAGCCTTTCAAAAATAGTCTATAACTGAAATTTTTGATTGGGAACTGGGTGCTGAAATGTATACTAATTAATAAATAATTAGTACTTACCTCTCCAATGGTTCTCCATATATTTTCATTAAAAGAAGTAGTTGTTAAAATGAGAAGAGGAAAGCTCGTTGTAGTAGACACAGGGCCTTCGAATTTGATACCAGGACCAACGTTAGACACTCCATGCAATGCCTCAGACCACCATTCATATTTTGGAACTTTGAGCCTCTGTATTCTAGTAGTAGTGTTTCCCATCTGGTTAGCTTTCTTAGCCAAAGTCAACCTACTCGCCAAGTCTTTTTCACGCTTTGCAAATGGCAATGATTTATCACAATGTGCCAAATCCTTCATATTCAATCCCAAAGCTTGAAATCTCAAACGATCACACAGATATTTGGTAGACGCTGTTGCAGGATATTCAGCCCATCCGAGTACAACAATAATTGCTAAGAACGCAGCCATATAACTCCGAGCCATTGTCAAACTGAATGACTAGCTTTTTCAAAGATCAAGAAATAGATTCAAGCACACGTCCAATAAATAGATGGATGCTTTCCAAGTTTTATGGTTTATGGTGGGCTCGCAATTCTAGTATCTTTCAGGATAAGGAAGTCCCTACAGTGGTAACAATAGGTCTCATTGAAAATATTTCCAAAGAGTATAGTATGGAGGCAAAACAGAGCAAAAAAATAGTGTTTCTAATCATGCCACGGACTTGGACATTCCATGGGGATTCTTCAATGGCGCAAGGGAGGGAGACATGCCCAAATGTGACGTTGGGGTGGTCTTACACTTGAACCATAATCATTATTTCCATATTTCGTATGCCCCTGGAAGGGCCCCAAACACAAAAGCGGAGTTCACTACACTTTGGAATCTTCTATACCTTGCTAACAGGAAGGGTATAAACAAAAATCAAGTTAAGGGAGATTCTAAAATAGTGATTGATTCGGCATGCAAAAAAACTGTGATGGATAATGCATTCCTTTGTCCTTTTTTGCAAGAGATTTAAAACACTTTACAATTTTTTCAATAGACCTCCTTTAGATATGTCTACAGAAAGTTGAATCAGAAAGAAAATGAGTTGTCAAAGGAAGCATAGACAATGCATTATACTTATTTTGGCTTTATGAATTCAGGGACAGCCAAGATCCTGAGGCCATGGAGTTTCACCTTCAATTTTTGATCTTTTTAGCTAACAATTTTTCAATGGAGACTGTATTTCTTTTTAAGCCTATGTACCAAAAAAATCTAAGTTAGTCCTATTTTGGGTAGCTTGTACTAGTTTTGAGTTAATGTATGAAGAAAATTTTCAGTTTTTTGTAAATTCTGAGTCCGATTTTAGGTAAGAAAGAAGAGTCTCGGAGCTAGTATGGTAAAAGGTCCATTAGGGAAGTGTTTTTATGATCATTCCTTGGTGGACAGTAACATTTGTATTCATAAATACGAATGAAAATTTTCTTTTGGGTAAAGAAAAAGAAAAAAAATAGTGATGGGCAGAAGAATTGAAATAAAAATCCATACATTGGAAAACAATAGCTTTCCATTAAATTCTGGCACAATGGAAAATTTAAAACACAAGCAGATGAGTAAAAACATTTGATAGGCAGAAAAGTAGTCTTGATGACCATGGTTAGAAGAAAGCCTACTTATACAGTTGAATGACGAAATTTTAGTGAACATGTATCCTAGGGCCATTGTGAACCACAGTATTCATCCCCATCCAATTCAAAAATACCATCATCATGGCCAACGTTCTACGAAATATCTGCCACCATAAAGACAAATGTATATCGACCTGCATTACAAGTCCCGAACAGGATTTAGGAATTCTCTTATTATATTTTCTCCATACTACTAGGAACTAAGTTAAACATTTTGGGTAGAAAACACTTAACTGGAGATATAACTATCATCCAAACCTGTTTGATCAATTAGCAATAGTACGGTAGTCATGCCCATGACTGTACTTCTGTCTAATTAGCATGTTTGAAAACCCCTTGTTGAATATTTCTTGCTTAGAAACTAAGCAAGATTGAATGACAACCCATTCTCTATCCTGGAACACCAGCCTTCACAAGAGCTTCACCATAAAAATAAGTAAATATATACAAATTAAAGAAAGCCACGAACCAAATTTTAATTGAACAAATCGTCCAACGGGAAAAAAGAAGATAGATAATTTTGATCTCAAGTTCTTCGCATAAGCTTGTTCAAAGATGAGTTAATTTTGATCTCTAGTTATTTAAGCATTAATTGCGCAGCAACATTTAAAAGGATCCCTATTGTCAACTAGTAGGAAGAGTGATGTGTGATACACAGAACATGTATTGTACACAAAATCTAGAAAGTTATAATAGTACCCGTTTTGTGTTCCCTTCAATCATGCCCTTCCTTCGAACAGTGTCGAACAAAATTTTACGAGTGCTTGAATCAAGGATGAAGCCTTTATCCATCATTTGATCCCAAAGTTTACAAGATTTTCTTAGATTTTCTTCTCGGAAAAGACCTCCAATGACCAAACTATAAGTATGCTCATCTGGATAGCAACCACTCTCTATCATTTCTTCAAAAAGTTCAATAGCCTCACTTATTTTAAACGATTTGCAAAGCCAATTTATTAAAGCATTGTATGAAGCCACATCAGGATTAATTCCCTTTCTTACCATCTCATATAGTATATCACAGGCGTGGTCAGTCCTACCCATCCTGCAGAAGTGATTAATCACAGTGGTATAGGTAAAAACATCAGGCCTAAAACCTTCCATCCACATTTCATGGAAAATCTCCTCTATGAGTTCAGGATGACCTTCTTCAAAAACCTAGTTATTAGCGTAGTGTAGGTGAGAATATCTAGAAAAATACCTTTCTGTAACATTTCACTCAGCAACTTATAAGTAGTACCAGTTCTACGAAGTTTTCAAATTGCATTAATAAGTGTGTTTTATGAAACAACATCACTTAAGCCAACAATCTCCATCGTTTGAGATACTAGCAGATAGCCTTTGTCCAATTTGTTTGCCTTGTAGAAGCCAACAATTAGCTCATTGTAACTATAGCTGTTAGGAACAATACCCTAATTTTTCATTTTAAGAAACAACCTCCGAGCCTCATTCAAATGGCCTTCCTTAGAGTGATATTTGATCAAAGTATTGTTAGTAACCGCATCTGTAAGGCAGCGATTCCTCTCCATAAAGGCAACAAGAATTTCAGCTTTGGACCCTTTGCATGCTTTGCAAAAAGCACCAATCAGGGAATTATATACAGAGCCGGGATAAACGTTAGACACTCCATGCAATGCCTCAGACCACCATTCATATTTGGGAACTTCGAGCCTCTGTATTCTAGTAGTAGCGTTTCCCATCTGGTTAGCTTTCTTAGCCAAAGTCAACCTACTTGCCAAGTCTTTTTCATGCTCTACAAATGGCAATGATTTATCACAATATGATATATCCTTCATATTCAATCCCAAATCTTTAAATCTCAAGGGATCACACACATATTTGGCAGACACTGTTGTGGCATATTCAGCCCATCCGGGTACAACAATAATTGCTAAGAACGCAACCATTTAACTCGGAGCCATTGTCAAACTGAATGACTATGTTTTGCAAAGATCAAGAAAAAGATTCAAACACATGCCCAATAAACAATAAATTCCTAGCCACTAGCTCAAAATTGGCTAGGCCTCAAAGATCAAGCAAGGCCCAAGGTCTTGAAACCCATGGTCTAGGCCCCCATCCGACAGGAGGAGGAGGAAAGTAGGATCCAGGAACCATGGGCCAACACAAACTGGGCCAACCAGGGGCAATAGTAGCAAGAACATCATTCCATGTTGGGTTTGGAAATTTTCCACACATATGACCAAGCACCTCCAACAAAAACGCAACCCCAACAACCCTATTCATCCATTTCGATGGTGGACCCATATGTGGCTGAAGGTTTGCTGGATTGATATGAGAACACCTCTTTTCCAGACCTAGAAGAAGACTAGATTGTCGAATGCAGTCCAGAGGCAAGCTTTACTCTGTAGCCATACTGGATATTGGGGGCGAACGTAGTTCCAAAACCCTCGAGCCTAGTAAATCGGGGCGAATACAAACCAAAACTATCCAGACCAGTAAATGCGGAGGCGAATCCAACATTTCATGTTTTGTGAACCCTTATTTTTTGGGGCTAAAGCATAATAATTATTTATTTTTAAAATTATTTTGGGGCTAATTATACAAAACTATACAAAAAGGTTTTATATAAAAAATTTGCCCCTGTAAAATCTAAAACCCCTTAAAATTCACCCTTGTGCTAAAATTTGCCCCTAAAATTTTCCATGATGTAGTTGATGTTTCCCCCTCAATGTGGCTTCTTTCTAAGGTGTTTATATCTCTTTTCTTCTACTTTTGGAGCCGGTTTCACAACATTTGGTACCAGAGCTTTGGATTCTAGGGTTTCATTGCTCCAAAAAGGTCATCGTGGCATTTTTGCTATAAATTTTTCTTCTACGAAGGTTTAGAAGATGAAATTTTTAGTGTGCGAAGCCAAAATCTTGACGAACATCATCGAAACATTTCAAATCTTGGTTTGCAACATTTTACAGATATAATATGTGAAATTTAGGTCATTTTTCAGGCTCCTGAATTTAACATAAACATGTCATTGTGGTATTTTTGCTATAACGTTTTTTCTACAAAGGTTTAGAAGCAGAAACTTTTAGAGTGTGAAGCCAAAATCCTAAGGAACAACTTCAAAATATTTCAGATCTTAGTTCGCAATATTTTCGGATATATGATTTGTGGAATGTAGGTCTTTTTCACGCTTCTAAATTGTATCTCAAAGAGGTGACCATGGAAAAATATTCATAGCTCTCTCTCTGAGCATTGGATTGGAATCTTGTAAAAAGTGGCTACAATTACACAGACTGTAGTTTTATTTCTATCAATTTTAGAGCCAAATGAGGAAGCATTGACACATTGAAAGTGGTACAAGTTTTCTCTACTGAACTAGTCCATAATTGGGTCATTGTGGGAGATTATATATAAATTTACCTTGAAGAATCCAAATCAAATCAAACCTGTGGCATTTGAAAGAGGCTTCAGAGGTCTACTATAGGGCTAAGTTTCAAATATTGGGGATCTGCAATTATAGAGATAATTCAATTTCAATATCGAGCTCCTAAAAATCAAGTAAAAGGTGTGTATTTTTTTTCCGAATAGCATAAGTCTTGCTTGAAGAATAAATTTGAATTGATTGCAAGGGAATATTGTAGAATATATATCGGTATTGGATTCTAAAACGACCCCTAAAAATAATTCAGCACCCATCAAGCTTTTAGAAGGCTCTACTATGACTCATGAAGATGAAGAATGGCAACATGACATATCAAAGTTACAAGAGCAAGTGCAACAAATTTCACTCTCGCAAAGAGCAACAAAAAATGAAATGGAATTTTTGAAGAAAGGCATGGAAACTAAGATGGATGGTTTAAAGAAAGACATGTAAGCTAAGATGAATGACATAGAAGTGGGCATGGAAGCTATGATGGATGACATGGAAGCTAAGATCGATGAAAAATGAAAGAAAACATGGAAAACATGAAGAATGATCTAAAATTAGACATAGAAGGTTTGGCAAAGTTGATACAAGAAATTTTTCCTAATGGTGAAAAGATAGCAGAGGAAACTGATGATGAGAGCAAAATAAATGTTAATCATGATTTCATAAACTCTAATGTTGGAGGGAAGAACCAACATATTCCAAAAATGGATGTGAGGAAGTTTGCTGGAAAGGATCCTGTAACATGGATACTACAGATGGAGCAATATTTTGATCTCAATAATGTGAAAAACACACAAAAGGTATGCATTGCAACTTTACATTTAGAACAAAATACATTTGTATGGTTTCGATGACTTTTCTCCCGTAAAAAAATTGTCACTTGGTCAATTTTTACGAAGGAAATGACAGCACATTATGAGGATACAAAGAGCAACACCTTCTTTAGCCAATTGATAAATCTCAAACAAAAGGGTTAAGTGGGGGAGCACATTGAGGACTTCTAAAAATTGAATATAAGGGTAAATGATATTTTAAAGGAACACAAGATTGATCTCTTCATAGGTGCTTCAAAGGATAACATCCAACATGAAGTTCACGTTTTGGAACCTGATTCATTGGAGAAGGCATTGAGGTTTGCCAGAAAAATACTATGTAAAATTATGGTGACAAGGAAGCCTACCACTCACTTCTATATAGAGGGAAGTGTTGCTACTCCTAGATTTTCACGACCTACAATTTTAACACCACAACAATTGGAAGAAAAAATATCAAAAGGGATTTGCAATAGTTGTGATAGAAAATACACAAAAATTCATAAGTGTGCTAAGAAGAAATTATTTTACATAGATTTTGAAGAGGAAGAAGAAAATGAAAAAGAATATTCAAAAGAAGAGGGTATACACCATGAACCAACCCTAGAAGAGAAAGAAATGAGTCTAACCATATCGTGTAATGCAGTGGCAAGAATTACCACTCTTCAAACTCTCAAGGTAGAAGGACAAATCAAGAAGAAAAAGGTAATAATGTTGATTGATTAGAACATTTTCTAATTTTATTCATTGTAAGGTAGCCAAGGGATTGAATTGTTTCCTATACCCAGCACCAGAATGTCAAGTGATGGTTGAAAATGGAGGAACTATAAATTGCTCTAGAAAATGGCATAATATCAAGCTAACCATGGGGGAATATGTCTTGAATATTCCAATGCTTTCCATTCCTATGGGATGTGTTGATGTTGTACTAGGAGTATAATGTTTACAGTCTTTGGGGACGGTAGCTTTTAATTTTCAAGAACTTTTCTTGAATTTTTTTTCAGAAGGAAAGGAAGTCGAATTACAGGGTATTGTAAGGAAGCCGGGAAATATAATAAGCTCTAATGTCATGAAAAATATTTTAAAGAAAGAACAATGAAGCATAATTGCACAATTATGCTCACTAGAAGTTCCAACATCAAAATCATCTCATTCTTAGGATAATCAAAAATCATGGAAAAATGTTCAAGGTGTTTGAAAAACTCAAAGACTCCTACACCTATTGGCGATCATGATCATGCTATTCATTTAGATCCAGGAAGTGTTCACTAAACATCAGACTTATAGATATCCCTTATGTCCAAAAGGCGAAATTGGATATATGCCATTCGTAGAAATGTTTGAAGAATTTGAAATTATAATTCAACTAGTCTAGTTCTTTCTGTCTGTAGAGAATTGTTGCTAAATGGGGTAGATTCTGTTATATCATCCAGGATTACCAGAATAATAAGCTCTGTTAAAATGAGACTACATTCTATTTTCATTGACAGATTATTTGGATACAAATCTATGACAATTTATTTTACCATGTTGGATCTTCGTTCAGGATATCATCAAATTAGAATGAAGACTAAAGATATTCCAAAAACAACATTTCGAACTCATGAGGGTCATTATGAATTTTTGGTCATGCCTTTTCACCTTACCAATGCACCTTCTACATTTCAAGGGTTGATGAATTCCATTTTCAAACCCTTCCTTAGAAAATTTGTGCTAGTATTTTTTGATGATATACTAATCTACAACAGGTCTTGGAAGGATCATGTTCAACATGTTGACAGGGTGCTCAAACTATTGCGGGAGAAACAATTATATGCAAAAACATCCAAATGTTTCTTTGGAGTACAAGAGGTGGAATATCTGGGTCATATTGTATCTCACGAGGGTGTTAAAGTAGACCCTAAAAAATTAAAGCCATTAAGGAATGGAAAGTCCCCACAACCATAAAGCAGTTGCGAGGATTTCTCGGGTTAACAGGGTATTATCGCAAGTTTGTTAAGAATTATGGGAGAATAGCAGCACCTCTAACAACATTATTGAAGAAGATGCATTTTCATGGACTCCTGAAGCAACTAAGGCCTTTGAACATCTTAAAGAGGCAATGTGCCTAGCACCGGTCTTAGCTACACCAGACTTCACAAAAACCTTTATTGTAGAATGTGATGCCTCAGGAAATGGAATTGGTGTTGTTTTAATGCAGGAAGGAATACCCATTGCTTTTTAAAGTCGTCCAATCAAAGGAAAGTATTTACAGAAACCTATTTATGAGAAGGAAATGTTAGCAATACTGCATGCACTAAAGAAATGGCGAACTTACCTAATGGGAAGACACTTCAAGGTAAAAACTGATCATGATAGTCTTAAACACTTTTTGGAACAAAGAGTATCTTTAGAAGAGCAGCAAAAATGGGTCCATAGTGGAAGCTAAATGTTGTTGCGGATGCACTCTCAAGAAAGAATGAAGAGGTGGAAGCATTTCTTTGTGCCATATCTATTATCCAACCACATTTGATAACTGAAGAAAGGGATGAATGGAAGAGGGACGAAGAAATGTGGACACTCATTCAAAAGTTGCAACAATATCCTAGTACATTTGATACATTTAGTTGGAAAAATGATTCCTTATGGTACAAAGATCGCTTATATCTTTGTAATAATTCTCAACTAAAACAAAAGATTATTTTTGAATTGCACACTTGTCCTTTAGGAGGACACTCGGGATTTTTAAAAACTTACCATGGGGTGAAGAAAGAATTTTTTTGGGATGGCCTTAAATCTGATATTCAAAATTTGTGGTAGAATGTTTGGTTTGCAAGAAGAATAAAGTTGAGACAATTAAGACCGTAGGTCTTCTACAAACTTTATTCATTCCAAGTCAATGTTGGGAGGAGATTTTAATGGATTTTATCACAGGTTTGCCTAAGTCCAAAGGAAAGAGTGTCATCATGGTGGTAGTTGATAGACTTACCAGGTATGCACACTTTTGTGCATTATCTCATCCATTTAAAGCACGTACAGTTTCTACTACATTTATGGACACAATCCAAAAGCTACATGGAAACCCAAGGGTTATTATGAGTGACAGAGATCCCAATTTTACTAGAAATTTTTGGACAAAGTTATTTTCTTGATTGGGTACTAAATTAGCTCATAGGTCATCTTATCATCCTCAATCTGATGGTCAAACTGAGATAGTAAATAAATGTTTGGAAGGATATCTTCCTTGTTTTGTATCTGATAAAAAAACACAATGGGTCAAGTGGTTACCTCTCATTGAATGGTGTTATAACACTTCCTTCCATATTCCAGTAAAAATGACCCCATTTATGGCACTTTATGGATATCATCCACCATCCATCACATCATCTTTAAGAGAAAATTTGAAGGTTCAAGAAGTTCACATAGAGCACCAACAAGAAGTTCTCGAACTCTTAAAGGATAACCTAAATTTGCAACAAAGTCTAATAAAAGAACAGGCAGATCAACATCGCAGCGAGAGAAGTTTTGACGTAGGAGACTGGGTATTTTTACGGCTACAGCCATACAAGAAAATCTCCCTCAAGCAAGCTAAGAAGGATAATAAATTATTGCCAAAGTACTATGGACCTTACAAGGTGTTGCAAAATATTGGTACTATGGCATACAAATTGGAGCTTCCTGCTTCTTCAGTCGTCAGTTTTCCATGTTTCATGCTTAAAAAAGGTTATAGGGGAAAAAATTCCAGTTCAAACAATATTGCTAGAACTTGATGAGGAAGGAAAAACCATATTGGAACCTGAACCAGTCATAGAAACAAGAACTTGACAACTATGAAATTGATCAATTTTAGAGTATCTCATCAAATGGAAGAACTTACCCACAAAATATTCTACATGGGAGGATGAGAATTTTATACAAAAGCACCTGGAGCTACTCAAGCGTTGAGGACAACACCTTTTTGAAGGAGAGGGGCATGTTAGGTCCCTATATTACTAGTATATTCCCTTATTTTTCTTAGTGTAACCCCCTTATTGTTATTATTGTACCCCTGTAACCCCCATATTGTTATTATTGTGCCCTTAAATTATTATTGTTAGGTCGGCTAGGATTACATTGTGGCCCCATGGAATCCTATATATATAAAGGAGGTTTTGTAATTTGTATCATCCAAGAATTTTTCATTCATGTAATTTATTGGAGGTTGCCCCCTCGAAGTGGCTTATTTTTAAGGCGTTGATATCTCTTTTCTTCTATTTTTGGCACTGGTTTCACAACATAGGTTCTGTAAGAGGTGTATCAAATGTTTCTATTGAAGGAACACAATGATTTTGTAGTAGCTTTGTAGAGGTCCTTTAGGTTTCCATAACAAAAAAAAATTACACTCTAATGCCTTCATGATTGTTGGTTTTCATTTTGGGGCTTTCGACTATGGTCTTGTAGGTTTTATGCAGACTATTACCGGACTTTATTTATTCCTGTAGGAGTCAAAAAGATACATATATGACCATAATATCCTTAATATAATGCTTCCAGAAACATCAATAATTCATGATAACTCTATGGAAAATAACCAAAAGCCTTTTTTTGGTGGAAGTGATGAAAGAAGTGGTGAAAATGGGGATTTTCGATGGACACATGTGGATATTGGGTGGAAAAGATGCTACATATTGTGGAGGATGGTTTATTATGGCATGGTGGACCCCTCTCCTTGTTACTCTATGAATAACATAATATATTGACCCTTTTTCCATGTTGATCACAACCCTGTAGCAAATCTCAGACAATCTTGAAGTAATATACGACAATATTGTAGCATACTTGTTTAATCCATATCTCTCAAACTATATAATGGATTGACTTGAAATTTTTTGAGCATGTTTCCATAATAACTATGCATATCCAAAGAAAAAAAATAATGGCCAATGGATTCACGAATATTGAGAAAAATGAAAAATGGTTGTAGGTGATGTTGGCAACTTTCTCGAAAAGTATGCATTGAAATTTGTTGAATTATTTTAATCATTTTACCATCATCCTAATGCATTTACACATAAAATAACTTTACCAATGGATGCATGATTTTAAAGATATGGTAAAAACATTTTATTCCCTGTGATTTTTTGCAATCCTGTAGCAACACATAGATTTCTTGTAGAAACTGTAGGACAACGAGGAAAATGAACGTAAAGTGTTTGGGAATGATTGATCGTTAGGAAAGAAATGAGAGTGATCTGGGGAAGCTTCTTGGTTCCTCTAAATATGTGTGCATTGTGTTTGGTTCCAAATATGTAGGCTAGTTCATTTATTTTTTTTTGTTGACTTACATGCACATTGATCATGGTAAGAAGGGTATTTCCTATGCATATTTTTTTGTTTCTCCCATTTTTACTTTTTACTTTTTTCTTTTTTATCACTTTTTTCCTAGGCCTATTGGTTTCTTAAATGAGGTGCGACCAAGAGTTCCTAATAGGCACCTCAGAATTTTTTTTTACCTAATATGTTATTTATTTTTTCTCTTTTCTTTCAACCCATTCACTGCCTCATGGAGGTTCTCAATCGGCCAGTCAATCTCAAGTGCCTCAAAGGATTTTTTCACATGAGATTTTATTTTTCACTATTCTTTTAGTTTTTATCTTTTTCCCTTTTTTATTTATTTTTCCTCTATCCTACTGATATGGTGGATCAATTTAGTGCTGAAAATTCAAACTTATTGGGTTGGATCAAAGCTAGTTCCAAAGCTAAGATTGCATCACCCCAAATCCAACGTAACTAGTTTCACTAAAATCCGACATTGGATGCTCCTGATATCATGTTATGTTTGATTTTGAAAACAACTAAGAAAATGAAAAGATGGTTTGCAGGGATGCACATATAGCAATATGTACACTGAGTAGGCCATGACTAGGAATTTTATTGCTTTTCTATGGACTAGTCATTCATTGACATTTGGCATTGTGTTATCGATTCTAATTTGGTATAATTTCATTGCTCAATGGGTTGTTTTTTTGGACCCATTATAGAGAGCCACATTGGTGAAAAAGAGGCTGCCACGTGGTCTCTTGATTGCCATGTACAATTTTGTTATGGAGGTTGAGCAGCCCATGGGAATCAAAATCATGACCTCCCAAAAAGAAACTACAGACCTAACCAATAGACTATCGAATGTTTCATATTATATAAGGTTTAAATCTTGTATTTAAACTTTGTTGATGGAAATTTTAGAGGTGGGGACTAGGGTTATCCCTAGAACATGGTCCACTAATGAGAGTTAGTTGTTAACCCTGAACTAAAACTTTATAATATGCAATAAACCAAAGTCAAAATATCATATATGTTAAACCCACAGGCGGTGGATATGTATTACATCAAAATCATATGTTGTCACTTCTAACCAAAGTTTCAATAGTCATTTCGGGCAACAAACACCGATGATTTATGCCAACATTGAACGGGAAGATTTAACGTGTTATGGGTTAAGTTTTATGCCATGGTTTGAATACGTCAATGGTTAGAGTTTTATACATCACACATACCATGGTATCCAACTATTCTATCCCATAGTGAAATTGCGGAGGGGAGCAGAATCTGGCTTGGGAAGGGTTCCCGCTAACCCAACCCATGACTTCAATTACAAATTTGGGATACATGTTGAGTAGAATGAGTGCCAAGATTTTAACCTCGGTGGGTCCAAAACTAAACCCCCACAGTCAATCAGTCAGAGTCAACCAATTTTGGCACCAGGAGACCGCTTTAAACCAACCACATTCGATGCCCCATTTTGTGCCACTTGGCGCTAATTTATAGGTTTAGGGTCGACATAGTGCATTTAACTGTTCGACAAATAGGACTCGGTGTGATGGGAATATCGCTGGAAGAGGGCATTTTTTTCATCCCGCATGGCTGAAAAGGGAGGAAAATGTAGGAAAAATAGTAGAGAAGTGCAAGTTGTATGAAAATTAGCAAAAAACTTGATTGGAGCATAAATCAGTAAGTTTTTTACTTTTTTTAGTGAAGAAAAGGCTCAGATAGGGTTTTTTTATTATTCTGAAGCCATTGGAGAGTTTTTTTAGAATTCTTAGCATTTTAACTTAACGTAAACACATATTTTTTAGCATAATGAAAGAGGCCCAACATTGGAATCTCGACCATGAGATGTAGCCTATGAGGGGTGAAATTCTTCATCATTTTTTGTCTTGTGTATACTGTTATGGTACTGATGTCTTATTTATTTTATGTAAAACTCTTTTTTAAATCATGTTAATGTGTTAATGAATTTGACATAATTAACTAAAAACCATAATCATTTCACTTGAAATTTTCGCCATAATCTCTCAAGATTTCATATACAAATTAGTTTGGTATTAGAGATTTCGTTCTTAGTTTATTTAAGGGTTTAATTTTGTTGTAAGTGTTTATGATTCTTAGAAGGTGGAAACTCAAAAGGGGAGAAGGAAAGCTTGTGGTTTCAAGTCCTGAAGCTAGTTCAAGGATAAAGAGAGCACATTTTCCACAATATCCACCAAAAATTTCACCTCAAGTTGCACCTGAAGCTTCACCAGTCATGGCACATGAAGGAGAGCCTAAAAATATGTTAGAGAATGAGACGTATTTTAGAAAAAAATTCTTTGACATGAAAAAATGGTGAAATTTATCTATGAATATAGAAACACAAGCTTCCAAGGTGAGAACTATAATCCTCCAAAGGGAGATAGGCCTTCAAGAGGAGAAGGAGGAGATGGGGGAGAACTTCAAAAAGGGAAGGGAGGTAATGGTGAAAAACCACCTTTAAATCCACCATTCTCTTCACCTCCATCCCGACGACCATCTTCACCATCATCATCTTCCACAAAAACCCCTTCACAAACACCTCCACATTCTCCAAAGGGACATGGTAAAACTCCATTTTTGAAACTTGATGTAAAGTTTGATTTTCCTATGTATGATGGAGAGGTAAATGTTGAAATATTAGATAATTGGGTTCATCATCTTGAAGTTTATTGCAAGATACAAAGGATCAAGGATGATGATACCAATATTCAGCTTACTTCATTAAGGTTGGAAGGTGCAACCCTCATTTGGCGGGAAGCCAAAAATCAAGAGGATCTGAAGAAAAATGCTAAGGTTTTATCTTCTTAGATTGATTTTGTTGCTACATTAAGAAGATAATTTTATCCATTATTATACTTGGAAAAAGCTATAATGGATTGGAAAAACTTTAGCCAAGTACAGGGTCAAAGTGTGCAAAGTTATACTCAAGAGTTTTGAAGGAGAGCATTGGTATTGGGTGTAGACTTTTAATCTGAAGATACTTTGTTTAAATACATTGTATGTTTCCATATCTATTTGAGACACACTATTCTCATGTTTAACCCTACAAGTTTAGATTAATTTTGTGTACGGGCCACAAATTTAGAAGTAAAATGGAAACATGTTTCTAATGAGACAAGTGAGAGTTCATTTGAGTTTGCAGAAAAAGGAAAAGATATGGTCAAGGGAAAAGGAAAGAAGAATTCTTCCCTGAATATGCATAAAGAAAAAAATACATGAAAACAATGTTAGAAGGATGGCCACGATGAAGATAATTGTTAGAAACTTCATCTAGAGATGACAGCCAAAACATTTAAGAACAAGGGGAAGGAGAAGATAAGTGAAACTACAAAATACGATTTAGGTTATGATTCTGGAGATGAAACAAAGATCGCAACCATGGGCATTAAAGGTAAGGAAATTTCAAGTACTAGTTCTTCAAGTTTTCTCAATGATACTGAGGATGAAAAAAAAAGAATAGAGCTTTTCCATATTAGACTTATTTAAAACCATACCAAGATAGCCACACTATTTGATAGTGGTTCACAGTGAAATCTTATCTGTGAAGACATTTTCAAGAAGTTAAATTTGAAGACCATTACTCATTCCAAACCTTATCCTTTAGGTTGGGTATGTGAAAATGAAAAATTGTAGGTGACAAGGAAGTGCATACTTCGATTTGAAATCACTTCAAAATTTCTTGATGAAGTTGAACTTGATGTAGTTCTGCTAGATATATGTGGTATAGTTTTGGGAAGCCCATATCTGTATGATAGGAGAGCCATTTTTCATCACCATAAGAACAAATATCACTTGTTCAAGAATTGGATTGAGTACATTTTTAGATCACATAGAAATAAAATGAGTTTGTCTTTTATGAATGCTAGATAAATGAACATAATTGTTAATGCTAGCCAAAAATTTTCATTTTTATTGTTCAAGCATAAAGTTGTTGCGAATCAAGCCTTTGAAGGATATGATTCAAATATGAAATATGATTTCATTGTGGTTTCTAATGAATGTGATAAGATTTTTCATGAGTATAACATGTTGCCTCCTAAAAGAGGTAAATAATATGAATTGAATTTGCAACAGGATTACATCATTGTTGAACTTTGGTGTGAAAAATTTGTAAGTGTTACACAATGCAGGGGTGAAAGAGAAAATGCAAAGTCAATTTGAAAAAGAGGACACTGGTTAAACAATTTCTTATTGTGGGTTTCATAATTTGTTACCTTTGAAAATGGATGGTGCATGGCAATGGAAATCACATCTTCTCAAGAATCAAGGCAAGTGTAAGGCTAGGCATGTCAAGCATCATCATGATGACATTTTTCATGATGAGAAGAATTGGAAATTTCATAAGTTTCCTTCCACTGAAGACCAAGGAGGGAACACATATATTCCTTCAAATGAATTTTTATATTATGTATATTCTGGGAAAATTAAGAAACCTGTCATTCTTGACAGCAAGACAAGGACTCCAAAGTCAGGGAAAATGATGTATTTTCATGAAAATCTCAAAGTGACAAATTTAGAGCTAAAAGGTGATTATCTCATGTCCAAAGTCTATAACTAATCAGAACCTAGAAAGAAAATTTCGAGAACTTTTAGAAATGCTATGAGTATGAAAACAGTTCTATAATGAGAAGCTATGAATATATTAGTATTCATGTAGTAAAAATTATGGGAGAAGTTATTGTCATTTTTATATTACAAATTTCAGGAATAATTGTAAATCTAAAGAAACTTTTATTGTTACATTAGGAAATATTTATAGTTACTTGATGCTGCAATATTATACTTCTCAAATGGTGCATGGTTTTGTAGATATGGTTGGGTGGTGAGCACTGTTGAATTTTGTATCTCTCCATGTGCCTGTGGGTCGAATTTAGGAAGATGATATGATAGAAATTTTGTCAGGCTAAAATGTGTGTAAGATTACCCATTTGTTGAGGTATCTCGTGAGACAGATAATTCGTTGTCAGATTTAGTGATGATAATTTTTTCATCCTGTCCAATTGTAATAAGATGTCACCTTCTAGATTATTTTGGCTGAGGTCCATGACCTTGAAGTTCATACATTCGGAAAGAAACCAAGGAAATTATCCTACATATCGAAATCACACCTGCCTCAGATCGACTCCAATATAATAGTCCAGTCATTTTCAAATAAAGATAGAAAAAACAAGTTCAATATATCCCTCAGAATTTCACTAATTTCGGTTTGGTTTATTTCCATATGTTCCGTATAATGGTTGGAGTTTGATTTTATGGTTAGTAAAATCAAATCTCCATAAGAGGCATGTCATCATTCATGACAACCCTAATGACATAACGAGAAAGATTTTGAAGAAACCCAGAAAGAGATAATCATTTCAAATAAAATTCTGACTAGGATAGTTTCAATTTTTTTACGTAAAGCCCTTCCAAATTACCACGAATTTTCTCCCAGCATGTCTTATAATTTCATACGTTGTTACTTAATCGACCTGAAAATAATATTTACATATAAATTAATTGTTTTTTTCTTGTCCGTTTTCCGTAAGCTCATCCTTTGAACAATATGATACCCAATTGAAGTAATATGTTATCAAAAATTAACAAGTGATTACTTTAACCAAATCCCAAAGTAAAACTATAAATTCGAAGGGAAGAAATTATAAATTATGAACCGTTGACATAACTCTTGGATATGTTAAAACAACATTCGTTTTCATTAGAGAATATCCACTTCAGATTTCTCTGAAACTGAATTATACCAATTTATAAAAGTGCAGTTGTTCCATGTACTTGGCCACAAGCATAAAGGAAAAATCCTTATAACCACATGAATGAACACGGTGGATTTAAAAAGTTTGAACGCTAACACATATAATGAAACTAGATTTGCATGTATTACACGTGCCTTTTTCATGTATTACATGTGCCATCAGAGCAAGCAGCACTGAAACTAGTTACAAGCTTATACCTGTTATAGATTCAATAAGTAATGAGTCAGGGTAGCGACAGTTGAAGCACCACTAGTAGAAGCACCAATAGCTCGTTGTTTATCGATTTGAACTAGCAGTGGCTCGAGTAGTGGATACTGATATAAGATTGAAGTAATAGTACCACCAGCAACCCTACGAGTAGCAAAACCATATGTAGACAGTCCATAGCTAGTTCTAGTTGCTTATAAATAACCAACTTGACCTGTATCCCTTTCATATCTGTCAAAATTTTGTTCAATTCCTAGCTTAGCTCATTTTATTAAATTCATGGCTCTGCTCCTATAAAATCTCGAGAGCTTGAATGCCTTAGCAGAGAAGACATGGAATTACTTTCAAAAATTTAATAGGTAGCAGTTGTCATATTGTCGTTAAGAGCTTAACGGTCGTCGAGGGATAGGGGAGCCACGAAGGTACACTACAAGGAAAAGACCCTCTAGTGAATGTTTTTGAAGAACCACAAAGAAAAATACCCCATACATCCATTTCTAGTGGAGGTTACTAGAGGAGGTTTGCGGGCGAAGGGTTTTGCAGATCTTTTCCTATCGATGCTCTTATCATTAAAAATTGCCTTGGTGCTCTCAAAAAAGGAAAGCACTGGTGCGGATAAAATCATTGGCACACCGAACACCATGCACTCCATATACACTGGCCTGGTGGGTCATAATATAATAGAGCACCGATGCCTCACAACTCGTCCGCACCGGTGCATTATAAAACACAACACCAACACTGAAACCACCCAGTGCGGTAGACAGAAACCACACCAGTGCATCATAAAAAACACGCCAAAACACAAACCGACCGGTGTGTTTGTAGCAAACAGTACCGGTATACCTATAAACAATGCGCACAGGTAAAGGGTTAAATTAAAAAAATATTTACGACAAAAAACCCAGATTTTTTAGTTTTCCATTGCTCCTGAGCTATCAATTACTGGTGCACATGATACCATAGTACGCACTGGTGTGCATCAAACATTGGCACACCAGACAATGTGCGCGAAGTACATACACTGCTAGGGCATCCAATTACTGTAATGCACATGGGTGTCAACACTATTCCGTGCTCGTGCATCATAAAACACCATGCCAAAACAGAAATGAGCCAATGCATTCTTCTCTAAGAGCACCAATGCACCAAAAACCGCACGCACTGGAATAACATTATATATATATATATATTAAGGCCAAAAACCCGGTGCTTTACCATTACGCTGCCACGCTACATCATCAAATTTTCGCACCGAAACTTAAACATCCCAGTGTGCAGTTAGGGAAATGCCTTAGCGCGTTATAAGCAACATGCCAAAATTGATACCGCCTAGTGAGGTTTTATTTAACCGCACCAGTGTGCTTATAAAATCCCGCGCACTGAAATAGGGTTAATTAAAAAACATTACAGCCAAAAAAATTCATTATTCACTTTCCTCAGTGCTCCAGAGCTCTCAAGCCTCGGTGCTATTTCCTTATTTCTGAACCACCCTGACATCGGTGCTCTCATTGCACCCATTGCACGCACTACTACTCTGCATTGGTCACCAATCTCCAGTTTTCATTTTGAAAAATAGTGGGAAAATTTTATTTTCCAAATTTTACAGCCAATATGCCTCCTCAACGGCGAAATGTACAGGTATTTTTCTAGTTTTTCTATAATTAAGAGTTTTAGCGGATTAGAAATTGAAACAAAATTAAAAATAACCATTAAAAAAGAAAAAAATTTGTCGCGCGGTACGCTCGAGCTATTCGGCTCGCACCAGATAGCAGTGCTACCTGTAAAATTTATAGGCAACACAGCTATTAGTGCTAACGGTAACTACACAGTTTCCAGGGCAGTGCCAGAAGGCGCTCCGAATAATTTTAAACTAAAAATAAAAGATAAAAAAGGCGGTGCGCTCATTTATGCAGGCACACCATTGACCTCGGAAATCATAGTGCAATGCATTGACTTCATTTCTTGCCCCAGTTTATGTCAGCGCACCTCATTTTGCATTCTGAGAGGGTCAACGGTGCGTCCGAGTAAAAGGCCGCACCATAAAATATGTCATTGTCATGAAGTCAGTGCGATGACATGACTATACGCGCCGGGGCATATATTTCAGTCAACACACCGCTATTTTGAATTATATATAGTCCACGGTGCTTGAAAAATAGACATCTACATTGAATCCAGTGTGGTGTATTTCATTAGGGGCCTCGGGGATAGTGCGCTAAAATATTAGGACGCACCGACACCGATGCGTAACTGTTTTTATGGAGCACCGATTTGTATTTTTGTTTTTTTTTTCAAAAAATATTATATATGTATATTTATAAATAGATTTCTATTTTAATAAAAAAAATTATTTAATATGGAAATGATTCATAGGGAATAGGAGCAACAACAAGCAGAAGAATATGACATGATTCACCAATGGGAGGCGAGAGAGAGGGAGAGAGATGGATGCCCTCGCTCTATTACTGCAGATACCCAGGAGATCCTTATGCAGGTAAGCCTCCTCAAGTTCTATGAGGAGGCTATTTCCGACCTAAAGGCCCATAGTGTGCTTTTGAGACATCTTATCGGAAGGTGGAATTCCCACCGACAGGCTTTTCAGGTTGGTCCTGACTAGTGGTACACACCCACTGAGGAGGAAATTTATTTTATTACAGGACTATCGAGGAGAGGGGTAGATTTTCCCTCATTCCCAGACATTCCAGCTGGTTGTGTGGCAGGGAGTCAATTAGTTTACTCCCAGAGATACATTAGAGAAGATGTATTGTCTCTTTCAGAGTTTCAGGTACCCAGAGGTCAGTTACGTATAGGTGCTTTTGGTAGATAGGACATGCAGTGCCTCTCTATTATCACTTAATCATTTCGCACAACACCAGTGACAGGAAACACATTACTTTCTCACTTTTATATTATGTTGATTATTTAGTACAACAACCCCAACTTGTCCAGTGGTCTGCCATTTTTTTGCGAAAAATTTGTATGCCCTTAGATAGATGTTGTGCTCATGCACAACGGAGGGTCAACTTTCCTTTTGCTTCAAAGTTGTTTTGTTTATTTTTTGAGAGGTTTCCAGAGATGAGACCTAGTTTTGCTCGACAGCGTCGTAGGCCGATTTTTGAGGCCCAAATGTGCATGTGGGGGAAAATGATGCCCAAGATGGGACACATTATGTTTCCATCGAGGATATCACATGATTCGCTGGACTTACTAGCCCGTTTTGGTGGGCTGCATCCCTTCACTATGGTCCCATGTCCTTATGCTGGACTAGATTGGTGAGGGTGTCCCAACATCCGCTTCACTCCTGATGAACCACTAGATGATAGAGGTAATATTATTGTTTTATTAATATTTATTCTAACATGTTCTTTCACTTTTTTTTATTAAATTGTGTAATGAAATTGTCTAATTATTGTTGTGTACTTGTATATATTTTGCAGACATTGGCTCTTTTGATGGCGATGAAATGCTGTATCCACCACATGATCCAGGTGTCGATCCTAATGATTACGACCAGGAGAAGGATGACACCGGTGGTGTAGCAGAGAGATGTGTTGATCCTGTGCCTCATGGTGCATCGGTACTGCCTTTTTCTAGGCGTGGTTGACCTAAGACTAGATACGAGATGGAGTCTGGAAGCCAAATTTGTGGATTGATTTTAGATGCGGACATTAGACTTGCTCATTACCGAGAGATACAAGGTGATGATAGATTGTTACGGATGTGGAGAGGCATGTCGCGTGACATGTATAGCTTGATGCGGCATGTCGTAGGAGCTACGAAAACTATTATGCGATTGAGGAGGATTATTCGTAGCTATAGGCATAGTTGAGCTGCAGCACGTGATGGATAGTCCGCCAACAACGACTCAGATTTATCTCATGATCATTCACCACTTGGCACACCTAATGATCAACATGAGGCTCCACTAGGAGCATCTGACACTAGTCATCATGGAGATGAGGCTCGACCATCGGCCATGTCCAGTCAACAGCCTGCAGCATCCATCATGAGTACTAGTCATGATCATCATGAGTAGGTTGGACCATCAACCGCCGAGGCTCCAGTACTATTGACTGAGCATGCCTCCACTACTACTGCGCCTCATATTGATCATGTTGTACTACGACCAGCAAATGCATCCATCAGTACTAGTGATCATCATTATCATGAGCAGGCTAGTCGACCATCGACTGTTGAGGCTGCACCTAGCTTTACTAAGTAGGGTGCATCCACTTGTACTATTTTTATTGATGTTGTTATACTACCACCAACACCCGATCCATGACATTTATATTATAGTTGTATATTTTTAACACTATTCAGTTATATATGGTCCATGTATTTTATGTTCATGTTGCAGTTGTACTTAATTTTCATGTTGATAATCATCATGATGTGGTGAATATTGTTAGTCATGTTAGATATGTTCATTTAATTTTTATCTCGGAGATAGATGTGTATATGTAATAGGTGCATGAGTTATTTAACATTATATTGAGATGTATATTTAATGTTTGTGTTGTGATGATGCTAATATATAATGTTAATTTGATGTTAATTGAATGTGTTTATTAGTCGAATATGATGTTTGTACGATGGTTATCATGATTGTGATGATGTTTATTAATTAATTTAATATTATTAAATGACCATGATATTTATTAAATATTATGTCGTGAATGTAATTATAATTTTAATTTTAATTCTATGTAAAATTGTAAAATTGTATTTGTATTTGTACTAATTGTAATTTTAAGTGTAATTGTATGTAAAATATTTATTAATGTAAAATTGTAATTGTAATTGTAATATTTAATTGATTTTGAAATGATTGTGATTGTATATATGAAAAATTGTAAAATTGTAATTGTAATTTTAATTTTATGTAAATTTCACAAATTGTAATTGTAATTTTAATTGAATTGTATGTAAAATATTTGTAAAATTGTAATTGTAACTGTAAATGTAATTCTATGTAAAATTGTAAATGTAATTGTATTTGTAACTATAATTTTAAGTGAATTGTCTGAAAAATACTTTAAAATTGAAATTGTAATTGGAAATGTAATTATATGTAAAATTGTAAACGTAATTGTATGTAAAATTAAATTTGTAATTGTAATTCTAATGGTAATTCAAGTATGTGAAATTAATTTAAAATTGTAATTGTGATTTTAATTAATGTAATTGTATGTAAAATATTAATTTGTAAAATTTTATTTCTATTAATGTGAAAATTTTAATTGTATTAATGTGAAATGATTTTATTAAAATATTTAAATTTGTAAATTTGCAAATAATTGTAAAATAACAAATCTAGAATAATATGAATTTTTGTAACATAAAGTTTAGAAAATAATGAAAATAAATTCATGTAAATTATAATTATCATTATTTGTTTAGAATTTTACATATATAAAGTTTAGAAAATAATGAAAATAAATTCATGTACTTTATAATTATCATTATTTTATTATGATCTTACATACAAATATAAATAAATAAATAAATAACTTTAAAAATTCCGGTGCGCTTATCATCCTTACAGGCCCCATTGCATCGTATTAATACAACTCACCGGTGCGTCACATTTTCGCACACCAGAAACGAATAAACGCAAATAAAAAAATGCAACTCTATTTTGTTTAATTTAAAAAATAGGTGGAAAAATATTTTCGAAAATCTAATTTGATAAAATAATTCTTTAAATACTAAACACTTTTCATTATTTCACTATTTTTGCTAAAAATTTTCAGTCAGATATTTCCAAGAGACAGACCTAGAGCAAGAGAGCATGAGGGTACTGTGGATGGCGAAATACATTCGAACAGAAGTATTCAGACAATCAGAAACCAAAACTCTGGTGATTCAAACCCTTTATCATAGAATTTCAAACCATTTCATGATTAAATTTAGTTCTTTTTTTTTACTTTTATCTGTAGTTTTTTATTTTTTCTTGTAGTTTTATCCATTTTTACACTCAACCCTTAATTTTTTTGTTTTTTCCCTTTCTTCTTCCTGTTTTTGTGATCTCAGAATTAGGGTTTTTCATTTTAGATTGACGTCCAACCCATGGGATGACTTGCATAGTCCGATTCCAATCCATTTGGCCATTGCGTAAATTTTTGAAAAAATGGACTTTTCTTTATCGGTGTGCCCTGCGTATGGCACCGCACCAGTGCTTTGTATTATTACAGCACACCTCGTAAGTCCTATGTCGTAAAAAATTGAAAACATTTTTTTAAATCCGTGTGCCAAATCTGAAATAGGGCATCAATGCTCTCTTTAACTAGGAAAACATTTTATGGTGTATTACACCATTTTTGTGGTGCATTTATAATACCCCATGCACTATTAGGTCTATTAAATTTCTTTTGCGGTGCATTTATAATACTCAACAAACCGTACGGTGTATTATACTATTTTGCAGTGCGTTGTTAATATATCCACGTACCGGCGATGGTGCGGATTTCATAAAAGGCACACCGGTGTCTTGAGATTTATTTTCTACCTAAAAAGTTGAGAATTTATTTATAAATATATTAATTAATGATATGCTACAGGTTTCATATTGATAAAGAAATGACTGACAAGATATCAAGTAACAAAAATACTATTAACACATCAAGAAAAGAAAAAAAGGCAAGTTCTTTGTAAATTCTTTATAAAAAATATTATTTTTGAACTATACATAACTTTAAATAATATGTATTATTTATTGTGTATCATGCATAGCCACAAAATAATGAATCTTGATATTATTATTTCTAATCTACGAACAAAGGAGTGTAAAAGTTTAATGGAAAAATTGAAAAAAGATGAATCAGGTGAATGAAACAAAACTATCGATCCAATATGAGTTTCTTTCTTAATTATTATTAATAATATACTTAAAATTATTAGATAACATGTGTCACACAGTCTACTAATTCACATCTATTTAATGTTCTACAGGGACCAACAACTCAGAAAATGAATGTTGTTCTAAGAAAAGAAAAAAATAAAACATGAAAATGAAAATGAATTGCTCCTCGGCTCATCTGGAGTGGTGTTGGAAGTTAACGAAAAGGGGAAAAACTTTTACAAAAGTTTGAGGGATCTACGTGCTTCAAATTTAATATGTAATCATTGAATTTTTTGATCATTACGTACAATAAATAAAAAATTTAACATTAAATATTAATTTTCAAGAATTTTCTTGCAGAAAAGAAAAGAAAATGGAACCCATTCAGCACATAAAATAGGATGACAAGGAAGAAAATGGTTGATCTCTAAGTTTGTGAGTAATTTTTACTTCCTTATAACAACTTAACTAGATTTCATTTTTGTATTTTTTAAGTTATTTTACAAAAATCATCATTGAATGTCTTTAAACAGGTGCTAACATACAAAGAAGAACCATCAGATGAATTGATTGAAATTGGGTTAAATATGGGTTGTGAGTATATGTTGGCATATCAGAATTTAATTGTGGAATTTGTAAGCATCTATTGATCTTGTTTTAATTATATCCATCTATAAATAATAGAACAAAAACATATTTTATATTAAATATATGATTTTTTAATGGGTATAAAACTTGCAGGAAACAAAGTATGGAACTATGCCAATAGATGAAATTTTGAAAGATGGCATGGTACATGGTTTTGAAAGAATGTGTATAGTTTATGAGTCAATTGTTGCTATGGTACGTCATTTTTCTTTTCAATTTACATTCATGTATACTATTTAATATTGGAATTTTCATTATTCTCACTAATGTATATACACTCATTTCAGTTTATTTTTATGTTTGTAGATGGAAAGTGAAGAAGAAAAAAACAATAAACGCCATGAACACAACATTCCTGAAAATAGCCCAAGTCATGGAAGTAGCTCTAGTAGTGACAACAGTTCAAGCGAAGAATTATGATCACTATGTAATTTGGATATCAAAGCAAGGGATTTTATGTTTTGAAATATGTCTGTGAAGTCGAACATTTTGTTTAATGTAATGGACATAGTGTCCCAATTGAAAGACAAAGGGATATGAATAATTGTCCAATTTTATATGATAAAGACCGTCTTATATATATATAATCATAAAATATGTTTTAATTTATTCTATTGCGTTCTCCATTTTTGCTATTGCATTCTCCATTGTCTTTCTCAAATGCACTAATAAAAATTTAATTCATATGAATAGTGTTATGAGATTATATATATGTGTCGACTTTTGATGAATAATGAATTTAAAAAAACCACAATAATTCTGATATGATATAACAAATTAATACAAACAGTACATTCAAATGCATTAATAGAAATGTAATTAATATGAATATTGTTATAAGATGTGTCGACTTTTGATGAATAATGAATTTAAAGAAAAACACAAATATTGGACTGTCAGAGGTGGATGTTTCTAAGAAAAAAAAATGAAAACTGGTGCGTTTATGTGTCTATATGCGCCAGTGCATTTATGATTCTATGGGCATCGCACTAATACTGATTCCAGTTATAAATATTGGTGTGTTTGTGTGATATTGCGCACCAAGGCGTTTATGTATCTACAAGCACTGGTGCATTTGTACATACCATGTGCACCGCACGAATATTGATACCAATTATAAATCTCGGTTCCTTTCTGTGATACGGAGCACCGATGCATCATAAATATACACACACCAGTGCACTTATATGACCTATGGGCATTGCTCAAATCCCAAGACCAATTAGAATGGCCCCATGCATTGTATCACCAACACTAGGCCTGGTGCTATTATTTTACATAATGACCCGGTGCATTCTCCTTCGACCACCTTGGTGCACTGTCTACCAATATGCACCACTCTATTAAAACTTGATAAGAGCACCGATGAAAAAATATCCGTAATAACCTTCGGCCGCCCATATTTTTTTAGTTGTGTTGAATTTCCATTAAAATCTTCGCCAAAACCTCCGTTACCAGAAACGTATGTGGTAGCATACGTTTTTTTTGACAATTTTGGCCAATTTTATAACACTAAAAACCTCCTTTATAACCTCCGCTAGAGGGTCTTTTCCTTGTAGTGGTAACAGGGAAACCCTGATCGCTAAACCCCACTTAGGAAATCTCTTAACAGCTGTCAGTGCCACTACTGATCTAACAGTGCCACTACTAATCAAAGAAAGAAAAAATTTTCTCTAACAGTGCTGCTACTGCTCAGCAAAAGAAAAAAGTTGTCTGCAAATACAAGTCCCGCTACTGCTCAGCGAAAGAAAACATTTGTATGCAAATACAAGAGTGTGAAGGTGCAAAAAAATTAAGTGTCACTACTGCTAAGAGAAAGAAAAAATTTGTATGCAAATACAAGAGTGTGCAGGTGTCTTATGCAAATATTGTTTGCAAATACAACATACAAGAGTGTGCAGGTGCAAATACAGGAGTCTGTAGGTACAAGAATAGGAATAGAGTAATTGAGTAGATGCATCCTAGATGGGTATGAGACCTTGGTAATGTTGGTTTCATCCTGATATCACTGGAAGACATGCATATCGGTTGAAGGCATTGCTACACCTGCAACAACTCTTCTTATTGAAGCTTAAAAGGAGGCCATGTGTACCCCAGATCATAAGATTGTGGCAATATTTGAAGAACCAAGAAGCCAAAATGCCCCAGATGGAAGTGTATGCCAGCTTATTATATGATGAAGAGATCATATGAAGATATACTTATATATAATAGCAACCAGAAAACCAACATTTAATGTCAACGAACTGATGTCAGCATTAGTTTTAGTTTCGGAAATATGAATCAAACAAATCCTGTTAAGCATGATGTTATAGCATTTTTCCCTCACAGTTTAGTCTATTTTCCTTGACAAAAGGCCAATAAGACGAGAAATAATTTGATTGGTGGAAGAAAAAATGTCCCTATTTGATAAGTTAAATGGTCATACTCCTTGAAATGAAAAAACCAAACTTTAGCCTAAATTTTAGGTTTCTCACATGTTTTTAATGCTATCTCCTAAAAACGATTACAATATTCCCATGGCTTTAGATGGCAGGGACTAATAACTACAAGTGTATACAGTTCCATATTATTTGCAAGTGCTTCATGGCCCACTTATAGATGATGAATTTTTCGGCCGAAAATAGTTCTTCGAATGAAATTTTTTCGGCTGAAAAGAAGTTTCTTCTGAAAAAATAGTGGTCGAATTCCCCCTTTCCAAAGATCTCTTGCATTGCATTTGAGGCTATCGTTAACTTAAACATCCAAAATTTTAGCCTAAATATTAGGGATAATTTTAAGGATGGAAAATTATCTTGAAGTTTAAAAAATTGGTGAATCTCACTAGTCCCTAATATGCAGACTATAAAAATTTTATTGATGTATTTGTAAAATTATTAAAATTTATAAGGATATTATATATATTGTCTATATAATGTTGGCGATTTTTAACGTAAAATAATTTTATATTGTAAAATTTGGGTGAAACATTTTTATAAAAAAATGGAAATTGGCGAATCTTTTTTTTGGAAAAACCATGGAAAATTAGCCCACCTGCGAATATTGGCCCCTAAAATTTTCCATGCTAAAGATGGTTTTAAACATTTAACCAAAAACCAATTGCATGGTATTCGAGGCTATTTCTTAAGATTGAGGACTCTGTAACTTACTTGAAGGTCGAAGAACCTTAATCCGCTAGCTCAACACCATCGAGATATGCGACACCACTCCTTCGGCTTTACTCGCCTTACAATCTCCAACTCGTGTCTTCTTGCTAAAACTGTCCTCAGACAGGCGGCCCAGAAGGCTTCGATATTACTTCAGTAAAATGTTACACACCTTGTTATGCCGCAGAGTTTGAGCCAACAAGCTTCTGTACTCTTACAGGCTATTACAACACTCAGAAACACTCAAGAAAATCTCACAAAGACACACTCACTCAATGGACGATGATCTAAATGCATGACCATCTATCCTTTATATACAAAAACTAAAGAGACTATTGAGGGTCCTGTCAGGCATTACTGGCCCAGACGGTGTCTACTCAATATTCTTGAGTACAATAATGCAACCGAAAGTAAATTTACCAGGGCCCCTTGGGGCTACGATCGGAATCATAATCTTCATCCGTGCTGTCTGATTCTTCTTGCTTTTTATAAAGCCATTCCAAGTACTTTGATTCCCACTCGGATTCATGATGAAGTTGAGCATCTTGATAAATATCAATGTGCACGGGTTCTTTTTCTCGTACTGGATATCCTGTAGCCACTTTGCTTTGTCGACCACCTTTATCTTCTGTAGCAATACCTTTTCCTTTTTCAACTGTAGAAGATTCTCCTTTACGTCTCATCGGTAGCTGGCTGCTATCTTTTGTGACGAATGTGCTGCTCTGAGGGAAAAGATATCTGTCTGCTGATCTGGTCCATTTACAGACATAGGCCATCGGATCGACTTCAATATCAAGAAACGAATCTTTTTTAACTTTTCTGAAATTTACATGTGACTGTACTGCTAACTCGACCCCGTCCAAAAGATCTAACTTAAAAATCTGAAACATGGAAACTGACTGTTCTATACAACACTGAACCCAATATTTACAAAGGTGATTCAAACCGTAATGTTCTTGCCAGCCAAGCTCGAAATTTATTGCAGATGCAACATGGTTGGCTAACAACAAACTTATCAGACAAGCAACATCTGGAACCCAATTACCATGTTTAATGATAATTGTCACTAGAGCTTTTTGATTAATTACCAATTTTAGAGCACCACATTTTTGCTGACAACATTCTAAAGTTTTGATCATACTTATTTTTTCATGAAGCCTTAAGTTTGGAAAATCCTTTAACCATGAAGTTAATTTCTTGACTTCATCTGAATTATCAGCAAGTATAGATTCTTCAGTATTCTCACGACCATAGACTTGTGAGAATGGATTTGGCTCTATTGGCTCTCTTAACTCTAAGCTATTATAGCTCCAGGGAGTTGAGAAAGTTCTCAAATACTGCATTGATTTCATTATACACTGAGTACTCCTAACTTGATATTTCTTTCTGCACAAACCTTCTTTAATTTCCCAATCTGCGAAAGGTTCAAAGATTTCATACTGCGGGAAAGTATCACTACTTGCATAGTACTCAGTTGAGCTCTGAAGATAGGCTGCTTCTAATTCATCAAACATTTCATAGATTTGGAGAGAAGCCAAGAATTTTTGTACTTGATCCTTCATATCTAGTTCTTCCAAATCTAACATCTTCGCAGCAGTGTAAACTTTAAGATCAAAGTCTACTGCTCCAATCAATTGATAATAATTTAATATCTTCAGAGTATGAATCATTTCATCAGTAAATGCTTTCATCCAGTAGTCACATAATGATTTAAAATAAAGTTTAACCTTCATGTTAGGCAAAGGATAAACCTTTAACAGTTCTTCCTCAAAACCAAGGTGAATACCAACATTCTTGGACTGCCAGGCTTGACAGCGTTGTATCCATTGGTTTCTTCTTAATCTCATGCCAACTACTCGCTTAATTTCTTCGGCTATAGGACCTGCAATGTATTCCAGCATATAGAACCTTTTTATAAAAGAAGCATATGTATCAGGTTCTGTCAAAGCAAAAGGACTTGTTTGATGCATTTTGTTCATGTCCCTTGTAAGCGAGTCTGCCAAATAATTTGAAATCCCTGGGATCCATACAACATCAAAATCATACATATTAAACCATAGCTGCCAAGTTAAAAGTCTTCCTCTAGCTAATTGCTTTGAAATCTTAGCTGTAAGGAAATGTGTAAAATTCTTTGAATCAGTTCTAATCAAAAACTTGACTGGAGCTAGGTAAAGTTCAAATTTCTGGATTCCATTAAAAATAGCAAGGGTTTCTTTTTCTGCAGCAAAATAACCCTTTTGGTGAGGCAGAAACTCTCCAGATGCATAGGCACAAAGTTCTTCTTCTCCATTTTCCATTTTTTCAAATAAGACTGCTGCCCAATAACAGTTAGATGCATCCGTCTGTAAGATTAGTGGTCCTTCTCCTGGTGGCTTTAACTGAGGTAGTTTCTGGCATTCTTTCTTAAGCAGTTTAACTGCTTCTGTGGCTTCTGGCGACCAACCTGCATGCAAGTGTTGTCTAATAGGAGCTGTTTTCTGTGATAATCTTGGAATATATTTATGGATATAATTGAGTATTCCAAGAAATCTTTGAATCATTTTAGTATCTTCTAGCTGATCAGGAAATTCTGCTAACTTGGTAAGAACATGTGGTTGCATTTGAATTTTCCCATCAACTATATTGATTCCTAAGAAATCAACACTGCTTTGAAATAATACCATCTTTTTCTCCGAGAGAACTATACCATGATATTGTACCTCTTTTAAAAAGATTCTGAGGTGAGTAAGATGGTCTTCAAGGTTGTCACTGAAAATTAATATATCATCAATATAGACACATATGAAGTCATATTTCCCAAAAATGTAATCCATTCTTCGCTGGAAGAATGCTGGGGCATTTTTCAAACCAAGGGGAACTACTTTCCACTGATAAAATCCAGCAGGGCATGTAAAAGCTGTTTTATGCCTATCTTCTTCTTTAATCTGGATTTGATAGTAACCTGACTTCATATCAAACTTACTAAAGATTCTGCTGTTCTGAATTTTCTGCCGTATCGTTAAAGCTCTGGGGATAATTAAAACAAAACTTTTAGTTATAGCATTCAGCAACTGCAGTTTATAACCATCCTTGCTTTTCCTCTGACAGTCTAGAATGGTTTCTGACTAGAAAGGCAGAACATGAATAATGAGATTCACTAGGTTCAATTAATTCTAGTTGCAGAAGTTCGTCAATTTGTTTTCTTATTTCTTTCTCATCAGAAGGAGTGCATGGTATTAGTTTACCTTTTACCCCGTTGTCGTGGAGTGTGATAATCTCTTGCTGAGGGCTTTCCACTGACCAAAACTTCTGAGGATTCTCAGAACAGTTTTTTAGTAACTCTTCATAGACTTCTTTCTGTTCTTCTGACCAATCTTCTCTGTTAATATTTGCTTTTTGTTTGCTTTGACTAGCCTTTTCTTCATACTTCTGTAAAACTTCGACCCAGTCATTTGAATCTTTGATTGGTCTTTTTGATCCTGCTTTCTTCTGGCTAATCTGTCTTTGAGGTTCAGAATTGGCTAATGTTAGCCTGGGGACAGATATAGCTTTCTTTTTGACATTCAGGATAAGCTTATCTTCACTTATAGTAACTGGAAAGACTGAAGACAAAAATGGCATTCCCAAGGAAAGGCTGCAGGAAGTATCATTATACTGAACTGCTGATATTTTAACAATTTCCCCCCCAACTTTTAAAGATACATTATCAACATAGTGGGTAAGAGAAACAGATCCTCCAACAGTTTCTGAAACCAAGATATGGTTTAAAGGCTTCCAGAGACCTTTAAATAAAGATGGTCGTGCCAAATTATTAGATCCTCCAGTATCTATAAATGCATGGACTTCTATCCATTCATTACGGACTTGAACTTGAACTGGAATATACAGCAAATTATTGGTTTTGACAATCTTCTTGAGAAACAATGTTTCTTCAGAAGTAATAGATGGTGGTAAAGAAGTGGGAGAGACTTGCTTTGGATATGGACATAGAGTATTAAGAGATGGAGCAATAGTGGATACAGATGGTGTAGGTGGTATATCTACAATTGAAGATTTTTCAGTATTTACAAACAAATTTTCATCAGAAATTTCTTCTTCATCTTCTTCTTCATAGTCATCTTCTGTTTCAGAAGTTAATTCTTCGTCACAATACAGATAATCATCAGAATAGAAACAACGATTCATCTTTTGAAAAGATTGATTATTATCTTCTTCTTCTGAAGAGGCTTCTGTAATGATATAGACTTCTGAAATATCATCTTCAGATTCAACCATAGACCATGAATCAACAAATTCTTCAATATCTACGCATGCTTTCAACTTGTTTGAGGAGCTTTTTGGGCATCTTCTTGCAAAATGACCTTCTTGCTTACAGATAAAACAACAGTTATTCTTTGGTTTTTCGTGATTTCTCTTCTTGAGATATCTGTACTTTCTAAAAGGTCTTCTAGGCTGAGCTACCCTTTTAGTTTTGAATTTACCATATCTTTTAGATCTCTTCTTTTTGAAAGGTGTCCATGGAAGAACAGATCTACAAACTTCTAATCCAGGGGTAAATTCAGAGGCTTTTTTCTGCCAGCATAGATATTTAATTTTTTCAGAACATCTGAAAATCAAATCAATCCAGTAGATATGATCTATAGTTTTATTTTGATTTTCCAAATCTTTTAAAATCATATCACCTAGATTTCCAGGAAGCTTTGACAAAAATGAAATTTTTTGTACTGAATCATTTGCCAACTTTGCTTTGAATACTTTAGCCATGTATTCTTCACCAAACTCTTTAAAATATTTTGCTTCTTTTAACTCCATTCTGGCTAGATCAGTGATTATGATCTTTTTCTCATCTGTTGGCTCAGGAACAAACTGAGTTTTCATTAAGAGTTCTAGGGTGGTTAAACCAGCATTGCAAACATTCATTCTTTCTTCTGCTGGTGCTGTCATCCACCAGTCATAGACTATTCCTGCCATTCTTTTTTCGGCCAGATAAAAAATGGATTGATTGTCTAGTTTGGTAGTTATTTGCATTTGATACAAGGCACCTATCCAAATTCTGATTGATTCAGCGGGATTTTTTGACTTTTCTAAATCAAGAACATAACCAGCAGTATTGGTTGCAAATAAATCTTCTTCAATTCTGGGATATTTCGATTGATCTCGAAAAACATGGGCTTTCTGTAATGAGGGCAAGATAAATGATGGAAACTTTTTAGCTGCATCTTCTAATGTAGCTAATTCACTTTTAGGCTTATGAATTAGCGGAGAAGATTCAAAAGCTTTTTCAAAAACTTTTTCTTTACCCTTTGAGATCTTTTTCTCTGAAGCTTCTGGTTTTATACTTGACTCTTCACCAGCTTCTTCTTCTTCTTCGGGTTCTTCAAATTCCCAGGGAGTTGGTGGTTCCATAGACATAGAAAAATAAGGTGTTCTTTGTTCTCTTTTTCTTCTTTCTTTTTCTTTCTTTCTCCTAACCTTTTCTTCTTTCTCTTGTCTATCTGCTTCTTGTTCTTCTCTTAACAATTTAAGATTGGCTAGGATTTGTTCTGATTGGACTCCTAAATCATCTAAAACAATCTCAGCATGAGAACACCATGTTGTTATATAATTACCTAACTGATAGACTTCATCCAAATCTTTTGAATTATTTACATTATGTTCTATTATTGGAGCACAGTCAGCTCGGGTAGTAGGCTGTTTTGACAGAGAGGAGGTTGTACAGAACTTTGTTTTTGGTGGCCATCTTCCTCCTTTTACAAATCTGTGATTTGCATATGTCCATTCTTCTTGAGGGCCGACTGATATATGAGACACACGATGCATTTTTTGTACAGGTAGAAATGGTTTATAAACAGACGGCACGAAGATGAAGTTTGTGGGGGCACTTCTGATTTTAATCTTACAGAATAAGATTAATTCAGAGGCTACCTGGCCCGAATACAGACTCTGTCTACCAAATATTCATTTCAATCATTTAAATCTTAAGATGGAGGACTCTGTAACTTACTTGAAGGTCGAAGAACCTTAATCCGCTAGCTCAACACCATCGAGATATGCGACACCACTCCTTCGGCTTTACTCGCCTTACAATCTCCTTACTTGTGTCTTCTTGCTAAACTGTCCTCAGACAGGCGGCCCAGAAGGCTTCGATATTACTTCAGTAAAATGTTACACACCTTGTTATGCTGCAGAGTTTGAGCCAACAAGCTTCTGAACTCTTGCAAACTTACAATACTTAAGAACACTCAGAAAATACTCACACACACACTCACTCAATGGACGATGATCTAAATGCATGACCATCTATCCTTTATATACAAAAACTAAAGAGACTATTGAGGGTCCTGTCAGGCATTACTGGCCCAGACGGTGTCTACTCAATATTCTCGAGTACAATAATGCAACCGAAAGTAAATTTACCAGGGCCCCTTGGGGCTACGATCAGAGTCATAATCTTCATCCGTGCTGTCTGATTCTTCTTGCTTTTTATAAAGCCATTCCAAGTATTTTGATTCCCATTCGGATTCATGATGAAGTTGAGCATCTTGATAAATATCAATGTGCACGGGCTCCTTTTCTTGTACTGGATATCCTGTAGCCATTTTGTTTTGTCGACTACCTTTATCTTCTGTAGCAATACCTTTTCCTTTGTCAACTGTAGAAGATTCTCCTTTATGTCTCATCGGTAGCTTGTTGCTATCTTTTGTGACGAATGTACTGCTTTGCGGGAAAAGATATCTATCTGCTGATCTGGTCCATTTACAGACATAAGCCATTGGATCTATTTCAATATCAAGAAACGAATCTTTTTTAGCTTTTCTGAAATTTACATGTGATTGTACTGCTAATTCGACCCCATCCAAAAGATCTAACTTAAAAATCTGGAACATGGAAACGGACTGTTCTATACAACACTGAACCCAATATTTACAAAGGTGATTCAAACCGTAATGTTCTTGCCATCCAAGTTCGAAACTTACTGCAGATGCAACATGATTGGCTAGCAATAAACTTATCAGACAAGCAACATCTGGAACCCAATTACCATGTTTGATGATAACTGTAACTAGAGCCTTTTGATTGATTACTAATTTTAGAGCACCACATTTTTGCTGACAATATTCCAAAGTTTTAATCATACTGATCTTTTCATGAAGTCTTAAGTTTGGAAATTCTTTTAACCATAAATTTAATTTTTTGACTTCATCTGTATTATCAGCAAGTAAAGATTCTTCAGTATTTTCACGACCATATATTTGTGAAAATGGATTTGGCTCTATTGGCTCTCTGAGTTCTAGGCTATTGTAGCTCCAGGGAGTTGAGAAAGTTCTCAAGTACTGCATTGATTTCATAATACACTGAGTACTCCTGATTTGATATTTCTTTCTGCACAAACCTTCTTTAATTTCCCAATCTGCAAAAGGTTCAAAGATTTCATATTGTGGGAAAGTATCAGTACTTGCATAGTACTCAGTTGAGCTCTGAAGATAAGCTGCTTCTATTTCATCAAACATCTCATATATTTGGAGAGAAACCAAGAACTTGTTTATTTGTTCATGCATATCAAGTTCTTCTAAATCTAGCATCTTAGCAGCAGTGTAAACCTTAAGATCAAAGTCAACTGCTCCAATCAGTTGATAATAATTCAATATCTTCAGAGTATGAATCATTTCATCGGTAAATGTCTTCATCCAAAAATCACATAATGATTTAAAATAAAGTTTAACCTTCATGTTTGGTAAAGGATAAACTTTTAACAGTTCTTCATCAAAACCAAGGTGAATACCAACATTTTTTTGACTGCCAAGCTTGACAGCGTTGTATCCATTGGTTTCTCCTTAATCTCATGCCAACCACTCGCTTAATTTCATCAGTTATAGGACCTGCAATGTATTCCAGCATATAGAACCTCTTTACAAAAGACTTATAAGTATCAGGTTCTGGTAAAGCAAAAGGACTTGTTCGATGCATTTTGTTCATGTCTCTTGTAAGTGAATCTGCCAAATAATTTGATATCCCTGGGATCCATACAACATCAAAATCATACATATTAAACCATAGCTGCCAAGTTAAAAGCCTTCCTCTAGCTAACTGCTTTGAAATTCTAGCTGTAAGGAAATGAGTAAAATTCTTTGAATCAGTTCTAATCAAAAACTTGACTGGAGCTAGGTAAAGTTCAAATTTTTGAATCCCATTGAAAATGGCAAGGGTTTCTTTTTCTGCTGTAAAATAACCCTTTTGATGAGGCAGAAACTCTCCAGATGCATAGGCACAAAGTTCTTCTTCTCCATTCTCCATTTTTTCAAATAGGACTGCTGCCCAATAATTGTCGGATGCATCTGTCTGTAATATAAGTGGTCCTTCTCCTGGTGGCTTTAACTGAGGTAGCTTTTGGCATTCTTTCTTAAGCAGTTTAACTGCTTCTGTGGCTTCTGGCGACCAACCTGCATGCAAGTGTTGTCTAATAGGAGCTGTCTTTTCTGATAATCTTGGAATGTATTTGTGAATATAATTAAGTATTCCAAGAAATCTCTGAATTGTTTTAGTATCTTCTAGTTGATCAGGAAACTCCTCTAACTTTGTCAACACATGTGGTTGCATTTGGATTTTTCCATCAACTATATTAATTCCTAAGAAATCAACACTGCTCTGAAACAATACCATCTTTTTCTCTGAGAGAACTATACCATGATATTGTACCTCTTTCAAAAAGATCTTGAGGTGAGTAAGATGGTCTTCAAGGTTGTCACTGAAAATTAAAATATCATCAATGTAGACACATATGAAGTCATATTTCCCAAAAATATAATCCATTCTTCGCTGGAAGAACGCTGGGGCATTTTTAAGACCAAAGGGAACTACTTTCCACTGATAAAATCCAGCAGGGCATGTAAAGGCTGTTTTATGCCTATCTTCTTCTTTAATCTGGATTTGGTAGTATCCCGACTTCATATCAAACTTGCTAAAGATTCTGTTGTTCTGAATTTTCTGCATTATTGTTTCTTGTCTAGGCAGAGGATAATTAAAACTTTTGGTTATAGCATTCAACGGTTTGTAGTTTATAACCATCCTTGTTTTTCCTCTAATGATCTCAGAATGGTTTCTGACTAAAAAGGCAGAACATGAATAATGAGATTCACTAGGTTCAATTAATTCTAGTTGCAGAAGTTCGTCAATTTGTTTTCTTATTTCTTTCTCATCAGAAGGAGTGCAGGGTATTAGTTTACCTTTTACCCCGTTGTCGTGGAGTGTGATAATCTCTTGCTGAGGGCTTTCCACTGACCAAAACTTCTGAGGATTCTCAGAACAGTTCTTAAGTAACTCTTCATAGACTTCTTTCTGTTCTTCTGACCAATCTTCCATGTTAATATTTGCTTTCTGTTTGCTTTGACTAGCCTTTTCTTCATACTTCTGTAAAACTTCGATCCAATCATTTGAATCTTTGATCGGTCTTTTAGATCCTGCTTTCTTCTGGCTAATCTGTCTTTGAGGTTCAGAATTGGCTAATGTTAGCCTTGGGACAGATATAGCTTTCTTTTTGACATTCAGGATAAGCTTGTCTTCACTTATAGTAACTGGAAAAACTGAAGACAGAAATGGCATACCTAATGAAAGGCTGCAGGAAGTATCATTATACTGAACTGCTGATATTTTAACAATTTCTCCCCCAACTTTTAAAGAGACATTATCAACATAGTGGGTAAGAGAGACAGATCCGCCAACAGTTTCTGAAACCAAGATATGGTTTAAAGGCTTCCACAGACCTTTAAATAGAGATGGGCGTGCCAAATTATTTGATCCTCCAGTATCGATAAATGCATGGACTTCTATCCATTCACTACGGACTTGCACTTGAACGGGAATATACAGCAAATTATTAGTTTTGACAATTTTCTTGAGAAACGATGTTTCTTCAGAAGTAATAGATGGTGGATAAGAAGTGGGAGATACTTGCTTTGGATATGGACATAGAGTATTAAGAGATGGAGCAGAAGTAGATACAGATGGTGTAGGTGGTATATCTATAGTCGAAGATTTTTCGTCTTCAGTATATACAGACAAATTTTCATCAAAATTTTCTTCTTCATCTTCTTCTTCATAGTCATCTTCTGTTTCAGAAGTTAGTTCTTCGTCACAATACAGATAATCATCAGAATAGAAACAACGATTCATCTTTTGAGAAGATTGATTATTATCTTCTTCTTCTGAAGAGGCTTCTGTAATGATATAGACTTCTGAAATGTCATCTTCAGATTCAACCATAGACCATGAATCAACAAATTCTTCAATATCTACGCATGCTTTCAACTTGTTTGAGGAGCTTTTTGGGCATCTTCTTGCAAAATGACCTTCTTGCTTACAGATAAAACAACAGTTATTCTTTGGTTTTTCGTGATTTCTCTTCTTGAGATATCTGTACTTTCTAAAAGGTCTTCTAGGCTGAGCTACCCTTTTAGTTTTGAATTTACCATATCTTTTAGATCTCTTCTTTTTGAAAGGTGTCCATGGAAGAACAGATCTACAAACTTCTAATCCAGGGGTAAATTCAGAGGCTTTTTTCTGCCAGCATAGATATTTAATTTTTTCAGAACATCTGAAAATCAAATCAATCCAGTAGATATGATCTATAGTTTTACTTTGATTTTCCAAATCTTTTAAAATCATATCACCTAGATTTCCAGGAAGCTTTGACAAAAATGAAATTTTTTGTACTGAATCATTTGCCAACTTTGCTTTGAATACTTTAGCCATGTATTCTTCACCAAACTCTTTAAAATATTTTGCTTCTTTTAACTCCATTCTGGCTAGATCAGTGATTATGATCTTTTTCTCATCTGTTGGCTCAGGAACAAACTGAGTTTTCATTAAGAGTTCTAGGGTGGTTAAACCAGCATTGCAAACATTCATTCTTTCTTCTGCTGGTGCTGTCATCCACCAGTCATAGACTATTCCTGCCATTCTTTTTTCGGCCAGATAAAAATGGATTGATTGTCTAGTTTGGTAGTTATTTGCATTTGATACAAGGCACCTATCCAAATTCTGATTGATTCAGCGGGATTTTTTGACTTTTCTAAATCAAGAACATAACCAGCAGTACTGGTTGCAAATAAATCTTCTTCAATTCTGGGATATTTCGATTGATCTCGAAAAACATGGGCTTTCTGTAATGAGGGCAAGATAAATGATGGAAAATTTTTAGCTGCATCTTCTAATGTAGCTAATTCACTTTTAGGCTTATGAATTAGCGGAGAAGATTCAAAAGCTTTTTCAAAAACTTTTTCTTTACCCTTTGAGATCTTTTTCTCTGAAGCTTCTGGTTTTATACTTGACTCTTCACCAGCTTCTTCTTCTTCTTCGGGTTCTTCAAATTCCCAGGGAGTTGGTGGTTCCATAGACATAGAAAAATAAGGTGTTCTTTGTTCTCTTTTTCTTCTTTCTTTTTCTTTCTTTCTCCTAACCTTTTCTTCTTTCTCTTGTCTATCTGCTTCTTGTTCTTCTCTTAACAATTTAAGATTGGCTAGGATTTGTTCTGATTGGACTCCTAAATCATCTAAAACAATCTCAGCATGAGAACACCATGTTGTTAGATAATTACCTAACTGATAGACTTCATCCAAATCTTTTGAATTATTTACATTATGTTCTATTATTGGAGCACAGTCAGCTCGGGTAGTAGGCTGTTTTGACAGAGAGGAGGTTGTACAGAACTTTTTTTTTGGTGGCCATCTTCCTCCTTTTACAAATCTGTGATTTGCATATGTCCATTCTTCTTGAGGGCCGACTGATATATGAGACACACGATGCATTTTTTGTACAGGTAGAAATGGTTTATGCTCAGGTATATACAGATCTTTCGAATCTTTGTCAGATTCTTCTTCTGGAAAAACTTCATTTATAGGTTGACGACTTGCAGAGGATTCACCATGATATTGGATTGGATAAACATGACGCTTGGGTTTAACAACTGGTCTTTCTAGCTTTGGTCTGTTTGGGATTAGCTTAACATGACCATCAGAAATGGCAACTCTTTTAAACTTAGAATCGGGTTTCTTTATATCTTCAAGAGATTTGTACTGAAAGTACCAATCATTTGGAATATCTTCAGGGCTGTAGACTGCACCTTCAACTTGGGCATTTGTCATTCCGACAGTGACACAGTCTTTTAACACAGGCTGCTTCAATTTAGGATGAATAGTATTGGTTAACTGAAATGAAGCCTGAGTAATAATAGAAAGATATTCACTTTCATCAGCAAGAGTTAAACCTTGTACTCCAGTCATTAATTTCCAACATTCTGCAAGGTGAGGATCTGACAGACTGACTGCATAGTCTGGAAAGATAGTACCATATTGACATCCTGATGACAGATTTCCAGTAATAGTACCTATACGGGCGTGATCATAGACTTGATGTCTAGTATCGAAAACTTCAGCAATACAAGGAGTATTTATACCATGCCTAAATAAAGGAGCTAGGCCAATTCGGATTCCTCCGAAATGCAGATAGTGATATTTTTTCTCTTCAACATATTTTCTAAATTTCTTGATTTCTTCTTTAGAAAATAAATTCAAACCAACAATTTGTACAGATGGTCCAGAAATTTTGATAGTAATTTCTACTTCTTTGAGAAAAGACTTTCTTTTAAATACTATAGTAATAGGGAGCTTATATACTTCAGTCGCAGAGAGAGAGGGTGGATTCCACTCAGAAGGATTTTCAATTTCTTCATGTTCAACTTCTTCAGATCTAGATGTAACTTCATTTATGATACGGCGATCTATACTAGAAAATGATCTTCGAAGTAAATTTGCCATAGGAACAGAAACAGGGCTCCGATACCAAATAAACAGGGGTCTGGCACAGAGATAGACTGTAGGGGCTTTTACTGATTTTAATCTTACAGGATAAGATTAATTCAGAGGCTACCTGGCCCGATTACAGACTCTGTCCTATCGTTAACAGGAACATCCAAAATTTTATCCTAAAGATAGTTTTAAACATTTAACCAAAAATAATAAATAGTTTGGTCGAAAAAATTAAATAGTTCAGCCAAAAACATACAATCACAAATTTTCCACAAGAAGTTCTCACAAAAGTGTAACCGAGCTCTACATTTTCACCCATGTTTAAATATAATTTAATAATTACAAGGCAAAATTAAATGTTAGATAAGAACTAATCAAACTTAACAATTAAGCAATATTAAGGCTAATCATAAGCTTTATCATTAATCGAGTTTAAGGTTAAGTGTATCTTATTCACTAATCAAGCTTGCCAACTAATTAATTTTCTAGCGTACAAAACTACAAGAGAGTAGCATAATTATGTGAGATGTCGTTCACTGGTTATGTAGCTAGCATACACTTACCTCATATGTATACTAATAATAATTAATTAAAATCAAGCACAAATAAAAATCATTCAAAATATATGTTATTAAAAAAATGTAAACTAATAAGGTCAAGTAGGGGCATTAAGTAGATTAGAGAAAACACAACCTCCATATTCCAAAAAAATCTTGTGAGATGTTGATGTATATGTGTACAAGGGTAGTGGTATGGGAACAGTCTTTCCTAGCTCCTATATTAAAGTTAATTTATTCCAATGAAACCTCAATGTCCCCAGACTAGGAAACAACATTTTCATACAAACTTATCATCATAATGATTAATTCAAAAATAAATTTTAGCTTCGCTAGTCTATTTTAAAAGTTAGTCCTAGATACTATGTGAATTTTTTTTTAAGTTTGTAAAACAACACAAGAAATTCACTTTATTATTGTGAGAGTTAGTCATAATCATCTTATGTGTTGCAAGTTGATCCATAATGTAATATATCAATGATTACAATAAAAATTAACATATAATTTTTTACAAATAGAAATCTAAATAGTAACAATCACATATACTTTTAAAGACATTTACCCTCAAAACATTTAACTAAAAAACCAACAAATTTTAGAGTTGACATTTGAGTTTCCTTATAATATAATTTATTATTTCAACACAATATAACATCCAAAGACATCAAAAACCACAATTTACAATTTCAACACAATATAACATCCAAAGACATCAAAAACCACAATACATTGATCTAGATTAAGTTATTTGATCAAAATTACATTAGAATGTGGAAAAACACCATTGGCAAGAAGAAACCAAAAAAAGTAAAAAAGGGGCAAAAGCACGGCCCTTGTCTTCTCTAAGACATGGGCGCCTTAAGACGCCGTCCTTCCTTCGATATGAATGTAAAATAGATGGGATCAATCATGAAAACAATACAACATATACCTAACAAATAGGTGAACAATAACTCTTTAATTTGGCCTTGTCCTTAACACATCTTCTATGGGTTACTCACTAAATATTCATTACTTTCTAAAAACGAATAATTCCAAATAAATTAGATAAAAATAGACTAATTACAGTGGTAAAGGATTTCTTATAAATTTGATAAAAATAAACTAATTACAGTGGTAAATGAATTTTTTTTGTGCCCTAACTTTTAAATTTACAGATAATAAAACTTCGAATCTATGATTTGGGATAATTAACGAATTTACTATAAACACTTATTTTTTAAAATATTTTATTTGATAACCTTTCATTAAGATATTATTATATTTTGGAGATCTTGGAAGCCCATGAGTATATATTTTATTTAAGAATAAAAACGTATTCCTTTTTCACTTTTTATTATTATTTAAATTTATAAAAAATTAAAGGCATTGTCTAAAAAGCGATGTTTTGGAGTTTTTTTTTTTTAGAATTTGAATAATTCTTTTTAGTTAAATTTTATAGAAATGGATTTTAAATTATATTTATAAATACAATTCTTTATATAATTTTTATAGATAAATCGATTATTATGGAGAGTTTACAAATCAAATTTGTGATTTCAAGAAATCTATTCTAAATTATGCAAACAAAAAGTCTAAAAATATGCTCCAAACCCCTTTAAAACATTGAACATATAGACTGTTGAAAAATCTAACATTGAAATTTCAACAATTATTAAATATATAAAAAAATTTGGGGTGAATTAAACAGGATAATAATATAAAAGAAATGATATATTGTGTCCTTAACATAGAGAGTATCAAACCTAAGGGAAGAATTCATAATGGAATTTTATTATTCCTATTGTGTTTTCCTTATGGAACTTTTAATAGAACTTTTTTATTTAACATTGCAGTTACGGTTCTATTTATTGATATAATGTTGTAGTTTTTTTTTCATGTGGAACTTGAGCTATATGATAGTCTAACATTTTGATGGTATTTTACTTTGTTTTATTATAATTTTGTTTGAAAGAACAATATTCATTTCATTGTATAAATTTGTTAGTATTTTATTTTGTTTTATTATAATTTTTTTTAAAGGAACAAATATTCATTGCAATGTAGAAATCTATGTTAAAATCTTCATTGAATGCTAGAACTTTCATCAAAATATTCGAAATAATCTATTACATCTATTCACAAATTTCACATCAGAATATCAAAATGAATAGGTAGATTACATGGTAAATTTTGAAACTGCGTCCTCTCATATTCTCCAAAAGAACACCAAGACAATTTGCATATCTACATAACATAACCAAAATCTAAAGTGACCTAGAATTCCTTTGCTTCCACTTCGAAGTAAATTGCAATGAGTTTGTGTTTGTCAACAGCATTACTACCTTCATCAGCCATCTGCTGGTATGTGACGGCTTGCATAACATCATCAACATGGAGCCTATATTCATTCCTTATCATGATTTCCACATGAAATTCAAGTATCTCATTAGCAAGTTGTAAATGATCCATCTTAAGCTCTAATCCTAGATGTTGGGAGAGTGGAGAGCACTTTAGTATGAGACCTAGATTATGCCAAAGTTGTAAATTATCCATCTTAAGCTCTAATCCTAGATGTTGGCAGAGGGGAGAGCACTTTAGTATGAGGCCTAGGGTCTGCCAAAGTTGTAAATGATCCATCTTAAGCTCTATTGCTAGATGTTGGGAGAGGGGAGAGCACTTTAGTATGAGGCCTAGATTCTGCCAAAATAATCTCAGAATGATGAGTAATTATAGATATTAAAATTCATTGAGTTCCAACCATACTTGCAAGTAGTAACCCCAACTCGTCCTCTACATCCTCTAAAGTATGTTCCAGGATTTTGACATTATACTGGAAATTACTGAAAATTTGACACATTACATTTCTTGTGGAAATTTCACTACCTCCATACTCACCTAAATAGTCCATATATACATTTAAATTTTCACTCTTAGCAACATTGTTGCACCAAGAACCATTAATGTCAGCTCTGACCACTGTTGCCAAATGTGAAAAATTAATAATGGAAAGAGAAGAGAAAAAAGTTTCAATGCAATGGTATCCAACGAGTTGAGAATCATATACAGTGATTGAAACTTCCCACATTCAAGTTGCTCTATATATTAAATAAATTGTTTTCCATATGTCTTGCGCTGATCTCAATATGATGCTTATGACCCAAGTTTCCTCACCAACACAATTATCCATATTGAATACACATCTCCACAATAACTTAATTAATTACAATACTTTATAATGCGCTCTAAGATTATAAGAAAACTTTCTGCTCAATATCCTCTACTTAATTCTCCATATAAACATTTTAATATTCTTTTTTATGTTGATCACTAAGGAATTATTTCAAATACAATATAATCATTGTCAACTTCCAATGCTCCTTCTAGTTTCACACCATGATTAGCCAAAATGTCAACTTCCATATTGAGATTTCCCTTAATATGGTATAATTCAATTTGATCAAATTTGTCCTTAGCTAACTTGATTCAATGCAGGATAGGGAGAAGGAATTTCTCATTGTTTCTTTCTAATAACCTCTTCTAATCATTGTTATAGAATCTACAAAAGGTAATAATTGCCCAATAAGCCATTTCCAAATTTCCTTTTAATAACCTCTTAAATCACTATCATAGAATCTCCAAAAAAAACGTAATAATTAGCAAATGTCCATAGAATAAGCCATTTCCAAACCCTGCCATAGAACTAAAAATGCATATTAAATATTTATTTGAATTCTTAGCCTCTATAAAAATTAGATCACTCTTTCTTCATCGCGAGAGAAAAACAAATCTTTTAGCTCTAGCCTCCCTAGTTTTAATATTAATTTAGATCACTCGTTCTTCATCACGAGAGAAAAACAACCCTTTAGTTCTAGCCTCCCTAGTTTTAATATAAATTTTTATGTAGATTATATTAATGAAATTATATATATTCTAATTTAGCTTATTTTTTTAAGTTATAAATTTATTTTATATCATATAATATTTATTATTTGGTTAGTAATTAATTTTTATTTATTTTTGTTGATTAGATTAATGAAGGATTTGATTTTTGAAAAAAAAAAATTATCTATAGAAAACTTCATAATAAAGTAATTACTAGATTACTAATATGGAATGTCTAACACTTTCACGTTATTATAAATTTCTATTAATATTATATTAATCAAATGATATAAATTTAACTTATTGTATTTTAATGTTAAGTTATGATTTTTAATATTATGAATATTATATTAGATATTAGATATTATTTTATGATATACTAATAATTCAAATATATTATATTATAGAAATTTTGTATTTCGTATCTATTATATTATATTATTTTATATTTTAATAAATTTATGTTGTTAATTATTGTGCCTTTAAATAACTTGAACCACGTGCCATCATATCGTTGCTTCTTTGGAAGGCATGGTTTCCACTTTTGCATTTCAATTATCTGAGATAATTTTGACGTTACCCGGAAAGCATGGTTTTTCCTCTTTGGTTTACATTTTTTAAAACTAATTTTAGTATTGAATAAAATTAAATGAATATTTTTTCATTCTGATTGATTTATAAATTATTGTATATATTTTATTGAACAGTTCACTATAAAATTATTGTGAAATGATATATATATATATATATATATATAATATATAATATATAATGGACGTTAAATTTCTTCAATTTCCAAAATGTTAATTTTTTTTTTTAATGCATGAAATAAATAAAGTGTGGAAAATAAAGAATAACAAAATACAACATCATATCAATCACACTAAACACAAATATATATTTAAGGAAAATTTTAATGGAAAAAATTAGTTTGAATGTAAGATTGTGTTATTTTCTTTTATTTGGAATGGAAATAATGTAATAATAAAGGATGATGAATTCTCTAGAGAGTCATGCAAGACTTGTGGCCTAATAGAGTATTATAGAACTCTAACTTGCTATGTTATGATATCTCATTTACTCTTATCTATTGTGGACAAAAATATAATGGGATAGAATGAAACCATTTCTCATCTTAGTGACCCTATTTTTGCATTGCCTTATAACCATATAATGCTTAGGTTTGACTCTTAAAACTCTAAGCTAGTTATACAACTAACCGAAATTTAGATTAGGGGCGAAAAATTGCCCAAAATTCAAAGTGCTCAGAATTGCACCAAGCTAGAATGATGGCGAGCGACCCATCGCCAAGTATCCAACACAACTCATTTCATCAAAAAACGAGTTCAGATGAAGAAGTTATAACCTGCTGATCACCATTCATAACACGTAAATTTTAAAAAAAATGCAGAAGAGTGACTGGTTGATGACATGGAAGCCTAGTTAGCATGTAGGGAATATTATTGAGTTTATGCCTAGTGGTACTATGACAAGTGTCACAAGAGGACTCACTAGTTTCGGTTTGAGAAGGTGAAATTGCCCAACATCCTCCAAGGTTGAATTTGGGTTCATGATCAATTGTTATGTGTTGAAATTATTTCTTTATGTATTAAGGTGATATATATATATATATATATATATATATATATATATATATATATATATATCACCTTAATACACAAAGAAATAATTTCAACACACACACACATATATATATGTCTTAATATTTATTATTTAGATACAAACCTTATATATATTATAATTACACATTTCATTAAAACCGAAGTTGAAATGTTTATATCTGGTGGAGCGCATATTACAAATTTTGATGGAATATTTTATATATGGAAAATTTTAATGTGGGGCACGTTATATTATAAAGTTCAAACATTATGGTGGCAGATTTAAACCAAAGGTTTCAAACCTTATTAATCGACGAAATTAATATGGATGGAAAAACATATATAGAGGGGTAAGGTCAGGGCTCAACCCCACAACCTCCCCCATACCATTATCCACCCTTGCCAACAGGCTATCACCATGAGCCTTGATAACCAAAGGCTCTGGTTTATATTTGAAGTATGTGCATTCTCTAACGAAAGAATGGAGGGGGCCAACCCTCCTCCCATGAGACTGCACCATATGCCCATTCCTTAGCACCATAATAATCATGCTTAGTGCGCATTAAGACAATGCTTATCACATTGTTAACCAATTTTAGTCTTAATTAAACTCAACACTTAATATGGTGGAATTTTAGGAGGCGCCCCCATTTTCGGTAGACCTGCCAAGTTTGGCGGAGCTATCTGGAGTCTTCTCAACATTTGGAGGATGAATCTAGGGGAAAATTTAATGAACCATATCTTGACCAATTTTTGACCAATTTTGGCTCAAGAAGAGTCATTCCTAGCATATTTCCATGATCTTAATCCATTCATATAGGTTGCAGAGGGAGAGCAATAATTTTATAGGTGTTTTTGGCACTTTGAAGAAAATTGAAGCCTAGGGCCACCAGGAAGGAAGGCCATGCCTAGATCAACTGAAGACCAATATTGGCACAATAAGAGTTATTATTAGAATATTTTGATGCTATGAACAGATTGGAATAGGTTGCATAGGTTTTGGAGCACTTCTGAAAGTGTTTTTGTCACTTTGAAGATTAAACAAGCTGAGGGCCACTAGGATGGAAGGTCAAGCCTAGATCAGTTGGAAACCAATTTCAGAGATTGAATAGTCATTTTTGAGGTTTTTTGGTCTTAGGAAGCCAATGACGTGGGTTGTGAAGCCATTGGAGCACTACAGGTGCTTTTAATCTAACATTTGACTTGTAATCCCAAGAGGGCCTATCTAGTTGAAGTAGAACCATGGAGATGTAGCCCAAGAGGGGTGAACTTCATTATCAGCTATTATAATATGTATATGTTGTGTTATTTCTCTAAATTTTATTTTTTGTATATGAGTTTTTGAGAACTAATTAACTCATAATTTGATCATCAAAGACACATAAAACATAACACATAAATCCCTTCACAATTGGTTAACTTGAGACGATCCTAAGCACATAATTTTAATACTGATGAGGGTGCTAGCATAGAAAAACAATTTTTCCCATATTCATATCAACAACCTTCATCCTTATACATAATTACTTATATTCCACATGTGTCTAGACCATTCTGCATGAGTAACAAGTGTTGTTGTGGTAACCTCCTTAACGATGGTGCTCAAACCAAAAGGTAAAGTTTTTGGAGGCATAAAATTTTGAATATAGACTCTAATTTATTCCTTGAATGCATCATTGGAAACACCTATGTGTGTTGATTATTACCATGGATTTTGAAGAAAGAAATATTTTTTTGGCACCAAAAGCATTCAGTTAATTCCTCAAAATTCATATTGAAGGTATTAGACCCTAATTCCCGAATTTAGGAGGGACCTGTAAAAGTGTATTTGCAACCCCATTCCTCCAATTGTTTAAAAATAAAATGATCTAGTTAAAATAAATGTTAGTTGAGGTTTCTCTTTAATCAAGCCACCTCCTTAATGACACCTTCCATTTTATGTAAGCGTATACTTCCTCCTAAATCCATATCAATCTTTCCAATCCTACTTTCAGTCCTTGATGCTTCCCTCTTCAATGATATATAGATAAAATATCCATTTATCATCATCAGAGTGTTTCCGGAGCTCCCACACTCTATTTTCTTTCCTTGTTATCCTATCACCATGACCATTTCGCAATGGGTGAGGAAAAACCTTGAATTTCCCTTCTTTCTATGATCATTTGGAGAATCCCATTTACTTAATTTGTAGCACATGTTTGTTATTTTAGTATCTCTCTCTAAGAAATGTCATACTTTAGTATGTTATTATGTAAAACATCCCCAAACTTAAGAAAATACATATGATGAATAAGGCATCATCCCTTCTATTGAGGTGATCAAATATTTAGTACAATGCTAAGTACCCAAATCATGACAACATAAAAACATAAGAAAAAATATATCAAATCCTTGATAATAAGCCACATTGAGGGAACAAACTCCTTTTACAGTACATAAATGAACAATTATTGGATGATTCAAATGAAAGCAACTCCTTCATATGTATATGGGTCTAAAGGATCAAATAATTACTACGGCCTACATAACAACACTAATGTAATGGAACAACAATAATAATATATGTGATACACTAGTATTATATCGACCTAACATGTCCATCTCCTTCAAAAAAAAATTTCCTCAATGATTGACGAGTTTTGGATCCTTATATATAAAATACTCATCCCACCATGTAGAATGTTTAGCGGGTAATTTTTTCCACATAATGAGATAGTATAAAATTAATCAATTTTCTAGCTATCAGATTCTTATTTTTTTTATTGCTTCAGGCTCCAATATGATATTCCCTTCCTTGTCAAGTTATAGCAGTGTAGCTTGAATACGAATTTTGTCAATTATAACCTTATTTAAGCATGTAACATTGAAATCGAAATGTACTCCTGAAGATGCAGGAAACTCAAATGTGTATGTTGTATTACCAATATTTTGCAACACCTTAGAAGGGAAATAATTGTTCGGTGATAATTTTTTATCCTACTTAGCTTGTTTAAGGGACATTTTTTTGTACAGTTGCAACAGTAAAAATACAGAGTCACCCACATAGAAAATTCTTTTACTATGATGTTGATATGTTTGTTATTTCATTTCATTCTGCACCAAATTTAGGTTACCCTTCAAGAGTTGGAGAATTTTTTTTTGATCTTTGATGTGATCTTACACTTCTTGAACCTTAGAATTGTCTCTAAGAGATAATTTTATAGACAATGGATGATATCCATAAAGGGTCATAAATGGGGTCATTTTGGTTATGGTATGGAAGGAAGTGTTATACCACTATTCTTCAAGAGGTGAAAAATTGACCCATTGTGTTTTTTTCTTTTCAGATACAAATAATTTAGGATATACTTCCAAACATTTCTTCACTATCTTAGTTTTACCATCAGATTGACGATGATTATATGAGCTAAGAAAATTGAGTACCAAGACAAGAGAATATTTTTCTCAAACTATTATAGCAAAAATATGATCTTTGTTAGTTACAATAATATTTGGGTTTCCATGTAGATTTTGAAATCTTATCAATTTTTTTTAGCAATTGTACTAGCTTTAAAATGATGATATAGTGCACAAAAGTGTGTATACATGGTATTCGTATCAATTACCACCATGTTGACAGTCTTTCCTTTAGACATAGGTAGATATCTAATAGAATCCACAAATACATGCTACCAATGCTTACTTGGAATGGCTAATGGTTGTAAAATACCTAGGGTATTAATTCTCTCAACTTTAATTTTTTTTAAACCAAACATTATGTCAAAAAAATTGAATATTATATTTAGGACCATTCCAAAAATAATGTTCATGAACCTATGGAAAGTTTAATATAGCTATTAATAAACTCAAAACATTAATAATATTAATATTAATGATAGTTTATATCGATATTATTAATGTTATATTAATATTATTAATATAGCATTAATATTATAAATATAATATTAACTATTAACTAAATATTTACTTTTTTCTTAATGTGAATCCTTTCTAATATATTAAAATTTCAATAAACAAGATATTAATAAATTGTATTAGATACAAATAAAAGCATTAAGATTTTATTTTCTTCCTTTTTCAAGTTTCTTTTTCATATATTTTATTTGAAGTTTACTTTCTTATCATATCTTATTTCTCTTTCTGTTAGTCAACTAGCATGTTTCGTATCAACCATTATCCATTTATTCACTCTATCTCATATTTATACATCTCCTTTTGATGTGTCTTCTTCTCAAGATTTAATCTTAACGATGGGTGTGGTTGTGGTTTTGGTGCACAAGTGTACCAATCCACCAGTGCTTAGGAGGAGCGGTCGCTGCATCTAAGCTTTGGTCACAAGCAAAAAAAATAAAATGGTTAGCAAGTTAGTGGACATGCTATAAAATATTGAACACACTAAATCAGGGTATAGTATGTATATGTAGAGAGAAAACACAACTAAACTAAACATAAACATGAAAGCGCATAAAGAGTCAAATAACAATAATACTAACAGTGGTTGTAAAGTATGATACCATCTTCACGTGAAAGCTTGTGTAGTAGTCGAATGTCTAGAGGATCGATGAAATGTGTGGGAAATGATGATTCCCATGGTGCCACTCGAGGATGCCCCTATTCTGGTGAGGGGCCATCCAAGGTACCGCTTCCTTTTTGGAGAATGTGAGTTGAAGTCGACAAGAAGGAAGCCCCAACCGAATGACAGAGTTGCTGATGCAAGGAATGAGGTTGTTGGATTTGATAGGTTTGACATAGGCATGATGACGAGGGGTGACTAAAAAATGATGATGGGGATTCAGTGGCCCAATGTCGTAGCATCAAAATGAAGCTTTGAAAAATCCATAACTATTTATGATGTGGGAATCCCTAGAGTTGGTAGGACGTGGTGGCTTTGCATGAAATGTTTGATGCTCCGACCAAGAGTGACTAGGGACTGCCGCCATGGGAGAAAAATGGATGGATGAGATAGGGATTGTTCTCCATTTGGGGTCATTGTACACTTACCAAAAGAATGAAACAATACGATTGGATTGTACAAAACACAGAGACAAGTGCCCCAAAATATGAAAGTGATCACTCACTGATGATGTGAGGAGGGTGTTTTTTCTTAGGGTGGGGGACCCATTGGTTGGTCTCTTGTTTGGGGGTGATGAAGTGGATGGTAAATATCATAGATGGGCTATGATGATGGACGGATGATCCAGGTGGTATTGGTGGTCACTTGCCTATTCCACTTGGGGCCCCACCATTGTCTGTTTTAGTTTTTTTTCACAACTTACTATTTTTAGCAGTTTTTTGGGTCCTGAACTTCCGGAGCCATTTCAAAGCCCCAAATGGAGATAGTATGCCGAAGTTACGTCCCTTGGAAGTTGAAACACCAATTTAACCAAACGGGGCCCATATTTTTGGTGCTTCATCTCCTAGGGTTAGGTTTTTGGACATTTAGAATTCTCCATTGTTTCTCCATAATAAATAGGCCCTTGAGCCTCATTGTAATATAGTTCAGAGGTCTGTAGTCACCACATCTCTTCTCAGAGATTCACTACTAGCACCCTAGCTATTTCATTTCCATCATGTTTGTAAGCATATTTCTGTGATTTTTTATTAATGAAATGAAGCCTTATTTCCACTATATTTCTATGTTTATGGTTATTTTTGTATTTTGTTGCATTCCTACATAAATCTGGATCAGTGGTATCAGAGCGGTTTGTTTTTTCTCGATCCTTATTTTCATGTCCCCAACAAGGTCGGGGTATAAAGAGTTAGGGCTCAATCTGGTGGAACCTTTGCAAGATCAGCCTCGCAAACCCTGACGGACACCCATAGGGGACGAAAATAAAGATGAGGGAGTAGGATATCCTATCTAAATATTTCTCGAGGAGGCCCTAAAAAAAAAAAGGAACACGATGATGGATAACTTTTCCTAGATCCTTCAACAACTGCCCACCGGCAGTGCATTTGCATCCAACAGCCGCTCTGGAGGCACAACTCCCTTTAAGGTACAAGTAAACTTTGACATTCCCATATTTTAGGGTCAAATATATGCATATGATGTAGATATATGGTTGGATCTATTAGAAGGATATTTCTCGGTTCTTATTTTTCCGACCGAGAGAAGATTATTTTTGCACTCCTCAAAGCTACCCCCCATGTCAAGGACTGGTGGGAAACCTACTGTGAGAAAACATATGAGACAAAACCCTCTCTGTTCTCAGCTGTATCCCCTTGGAATTATTTCCGAGATGCCATCAAGGAACAATACTATCTCGTGGGCAGCTATGAGGACAAGTAAATACAATGGACCATGCTGCGACAACAAAGGGATGAAGATGTGCATGAGCTAATGAATTTGTTCCATACCCTATGCATAAATTTGAGTATCAAATATTCAGAGAAACATTTGGTGCTAAAGTATTTTGGTTTTCTTCATAGATACATTTAGGAGGAAGTGGAGTTCCTCGACATCTCCTCGCTTGGTACAACATACTAGTATGTTTCCAAGATTGAATAGAAATTCAAATAGAAGAAGCGAGACTTTGGATCTGTGAATCAAAAGCAAGGGAAAGGTGCCCCCAAACTATAGAACAAAAAAGAAATCCAAGGCATGGTGGCCCAAGACAACCTGCCAAAGACACAAGCAAAGAACAACACCGTGAAGCCAAAGAAGGACACGAGAAAGTGGTGTGAGTTCCATAAGAGCTCCACTCACAACACAAGTGAGTTTCGGGCCATGCAGTCGCTGCTGGCTGAGATTAGGGCTTCTAAATCAGATACATGCTCTGACTCTGAATCAGAACCTGACAAGGTGAATGACAAAGGGAAGCAGATTATTGATGCAAATCCCAATGCCACTATTGCCACTACAAAAATCTAGAAGGAGGAACCAGAAGATCTAGAGGAGGCAGAGCATCTCTTCCACTCCCAGATGTGGGTAAAAGGTTCCCCGCTATGGTTCATTATTGACAATGGGAGTCAAAATAACCTCATTTCAGTAGATTTAAGGAAGCGGTTAGACTTGGTGACCACAGCGCACCCGCAACCATACACTATCGGGTGGCTTCCCCAAGGACGGGATCTCCGTGTCAGCTAGCAGTGCTGCCTTCCCTGTAGCATCAAGCCCTTCCCAGATGAGGTATTGTGTGACGTTGCTCCTATTGATGTTTCTGATGTATTATTAGGCAAACCATACTTGTGGAAGAGACATGTTGTGTATGAGTCCCGGCCTCACGCTATTATTGTTACTTTGGGAAATAAATTGTACAGGATACCAGAGGTACCACCGCCTCCTAGTATCTCTTTAGTTACTGCAAAACAATGTAGTAAGCTCATTTCCCAAACCAGGAAATTTGTTTTCCTGATGATCCACCCATAGGGAAAGAAGAATAATGTGGCCATGACCTCCAGACATGGCTCCTCTGCACGAAAACAACAAATGCACAAGGTTGTGGAAGAGTATGGAGACATCTTCACCTCACCCACAGGGGTGCCTCTACACTGTCAGGTCAAACGCCCCATTGACCTGACTGCAGGTGTGCCGCTACCCAATGGACCGATCTATAGTCCCTCTATTCTGAAGAATGATGAAATCAAGAGGTAGATTCAGGAGCTGATGTAGAAAGGTCACATCTGGCCAAGTTCATCACCCTGTCAGAGCCCGATCGTGTTGGTATAGAAGAAGGATGGGACTTAGAGACTCTATATTGATTATCGGGTGCTAAACAAGATCACTATCCAGAATTGGTACCTGATCCCATGCATTGATGACCTTCTAGACCAACTCAAAGGGGGAAAATATTTCAAGAAGATCAACTTGAAGTCTGGGTATCACCAGGTCCCAATCGAACCCACTGATGTGTGGAAGACATCCTTCAAAGCCAAGGAGGGCCTTTTTGAATGGCTCGTCATGCCTTTCGGATTGACAAATGCTCTCGCAAACTTCATGAGATTGATGGACGATATCTTGCATCCATTCACAAACTCATTTGTAGTGGTATACTTGGATGACATTCTTATCTTCAGCCAGATTTGGGAAGAGCACCTCCACCACATCTGATAAGTCCTCCAAACACTGCAGAAACATAAGTTGTGTGCCAATTTGGAGAAGTGCACTTTTGGCATGACCTAGGTTTAATATCTGGGATACATTATTGATGAAAGGGGGGTGCATGTGGATCCAGCCAAGATCCAAGTCGTTCGGGATTGGCCAGCCCCAACGACCCTAACAGAGCTTGACAACTTTCTGGGTATTGCTAATTTATACCACAGGTTCATGTTGGGATTCTCTCATATCACTTGGCCCTTTAGTCAAGTCCCTAAGGGAGGAGCGAAAGAAAAATTCTATTTTTCGGAATCTCAATAAAAGGCATTCGTAGAATTGAAACATCGCCTCTATTTTGCCCTAGCGCTCACATTACCAGACTTGCAACAACCATTTGAGATCGAGAAAGATGCCTATGACTATGCTATTGGGGCAGTTCTTACTCAACAGGGGCATCCAGTGGCATATCACAGTGAGACATTGTCTGACACAGTTCGAAAATATCCCACTTATGAAAAAGAAATGTATTACATTGTGCAAGATTCTAAAAAATGGAAGCATTACATTTTGGGGAAGGAGACAATCATCCACACATACCACCAACCCTTTTAGTTCATACAGACACAAGGGAAGTTGCAGAATGATCGTCATCAGAAGTGGTCCACATATCTACAACAATTTAATTTGAACATCAAGTACAAGAAGGGTAGCACCAATAATGTTGTATATTGCCTCAGCCGACCACTGATCATTGCCATGACCACTATTCTCAACTCTTGTGGGCATGAGACTTCTGATTGGCTGCTTCTCTACAAGAGTGATCTAGAATTAAGCTACACATACAAGGCACTCTTCGGGGGTATGCAAGTTCCACATTTTCACCTCCAAGATGCACTATTATGTCACATGGGACACCTTTGTGTTTCTTCAAGCGATCGTGCGAAGATGATATGGGAAGCGCATTATAGTTGATTCGCTGGGCATTTTGGGGTCGAGAAAATAGTGGCAGTACTGCAGAAGTATTTCTATTAGCCGAAACTTCGACAGGATGTTGGGAAGTACAACAAATCCTACACTACTTGCGCCATTACCAAACCGACCATCAAGAATCAAGAGCTCTATACTCCGCTACCTACCCCTAGTCGACCTTGGGAATCCATCTCCATGGATTACATGTCAGGCCTTCCTTCTACTAAGCATGGAAACAACTGTGTTCTCGTTGTCGTCGATAGATTCTCAAAGATGGCCATTATGGCAGCCTACAAGAAGAATATCACAGTAGAAGCCACAACTCAAATCTTCTTTGAACAAGTGTGGGTGCACTTTGGGATCCCATAGTCTATCATATCAGATTGTGACAGCAGTTTCCTCAAGACATTTTGGTTTAGCCTCTGGTGAATGTTGGACACTAAGTTCACCAAGTTCACAGCTTTCCATCCCAAACTGATGGCCAAACAGAGGTCGTCAACAAGATGATTGTACACATTCTACACATGTACAATTCAAAACATCCATGCACATGGGATGAGAGCCTTCCCTATGTACAACATAGTTATAACCAGGCTCTCCACAGCTCAACGGGCCACACCCCCTTTCAGGTGGGCTTGGGATTCCAGCCACTATATCCCACCGATGTAGCCATGCCATTTGTAGCTACTCAGGCCGATTCGGCTCATGTGCAGTTTTAAGTTGACAAAGAAAACAACTTCATCGAGCACATTCAGCACATCCGTCAACAGGTTCATGACATATCGGACATAGCCAATGCTAAGTACAAGCAACGTCATGATCAACATCGAGTGCCACACAACTTCCAGGTGGGTAAAAAAGTGTGGCTACAGTTCCAGAAGGAGCACCTCACAGGAACCCACCACAAGATTTTCTTGCTCTGATATGGGTCGTACACCATCACCAATGCTATAGGGAATAATTCCTTCAAGCTCAGTATTCCACCATTCCTTGGTCTGCACCCAATATTCAATGTAGATGACCTTCATCCCTACTTCCCACCTCAATTGAACACCTCTGACATTGCGGAAGAACTCACACCAAAAGAGTTGAACCCAGACTCCATGGAATAGGCCACCATAGACTATATCATGGACATGCAAATCAAGAACAATCACCAATAGAAGATCCAACTGTATCGGGTTGTCAAAGCTGGTCAACTCCTGCACCAAGGCAAGTGGTTCACCAGGGACCAAGTTCAATAGAATTTTCCTCATCTCATGGAGGAACTCAACACAATGGGGATGATTGCTTCCTAAGTGGGGAGGAATGATCTAGGTGGATATTGGTGGCCACCCTCTTATTCCACTTGAGGCCCCACCATTGTCTCTATCAGTTTATTTTTTTACAACTTACTGCTTTTAGCATTTTTTTGGGTCGTGAACTTCCGGAGCCATTTTGAAGCCCGAAATAGAGATATTATGCCAAAGTTACGTCCCTAGGAAGTTGAAACACCAATTTACCCAAACGGGGCCCATATTTTTGGCACTTCATCTCCTAGGGTTAGGTTTTTGAACGTTTAGAATTCTCCATTGTTTCTCCATAATAAATATGTTTCTCCATAATAAATAGGCCCTTGAGCCTCATTGTAATACAGTTCAAAGGTCTATATTCACCACATCTCTTCTCAGAGATTCTCTACCAACAACCTAGCTATTTTATTTCCATCATGTTTGTAAGAATATTTATATGATTTGATATTAATGAAATGAATCCTTATTTCCATTGTATTTCTATGCTTATGGTTATTTCTGTATTCTTTTACGTTCCTTCATAAATCCAGAGCAATGGATGGTAAGAAAAATGGGAGACACGGTGGTGCATATTTGATTTGCTTGCAAAACATGGTAGTTCGAGAAATGGGTTTAATTTTGATATGGTAAAACTTGACTTGATGCATGGTGGATGAATGGGCATGAATTCCTTCCTGGACTAAAGTGGTATGGCCATGGTGTCGTGATTTTTCTGATGCGCGATCTACTTTGAGTGACATACGCCATGGAGCGGAGGCTCTACTGAACAACAAGGATGCTTATCATGTGCAAGGTGGGGAGATGATAAATATGGTTGGGTGTTTGGAACCTATGGTTAATTTCTTGTGGATAAATGATGTCAAGATATGTAGAGTTTTTCTAGGACTCTATCATGTTGAGGGTAGAATGATACCTGCTTTGGAACCTTCAGTACATGGAATGATCAATGGTTTGTTTAATACCTACAACAAAATACCCCATGTGAAAGCATATTCTCATTTGAATATTATTTAAAACATGTTCTAAATGAACAGAAGATAGGGGAGGGCATACCTGTCAATTTTGAAAAATTATTTTTTCATAGGTGTGAATGTGTGGAGCTTGCTTTCAGCATTATGAGGTGTTTATCACTGTGTTTCTTTCGGTTCTGCAATTGGGCTCTCTGAGCTCTCGTTATGGTCCTATAAACATTTTTAAAAGGGCGACATATAAGCTAGTGTGGCTCATTTGATCTCATTTGCAACATTTTAGTGTTTGAGAGTTGGAGAGGTCAGAGGCTTCTTCAGAGCCATTCTTGCCGTTGTGGACAGTCTCAGCACCCAATATTCATGATTCTTGAGCCGAGTACGCCCCATAATGTCCTACATTTTAATTTTTTCAATGTGATTGGGTAGGTGTCCATAAAAACTAGGTTCGTACAGATTCGTAACCTTTTCTGGCCTTGACCACATGGGTGATCAAGGTGTTAGCTTCGTGTAATTATAGCAGATTGGTGAGACTAAAGCTGCAAGAAGAACACTTGAACCATTTTGTGATTCTAGGATCTAGCCCTCCTGAAGCTAGAGAGGGATCTCTCTATGAGTGCAAAGATTGATTTATCTTTAAGGCTTTTGGGTATGATATTAGGCTAGTTATTAAGAACAAGGGATTTTGTTTGGTTTTGGATGGTTGAGCAAGAGTTTTAGTTCAGTGGAAGTCCTAAAATGAAATGGTTCCAAAGGGGTGAAGGTATAAGAAAATAGAACAAGATTTGGCTGATATGATAGATATGACGTTGGTTTTTAGTCCATTAGGATATGGATTCATAAAAAAATTTAATTGCACAAAAATTTCAAGAGTGGTCCAAGGGGCAAGTCATCTATATCACAACATATTTTAGATTAAATTATGGAATGGAACAATAAAAGTGTTGAAGGGGTGGAAAAAGACAATAATTCCAACTAGGATTTATCAGTCTTTCCAAACAAGAAAAGTCTTTTAAGTAACTTTTTAAAATTGACCAAAGGGCATGGCTAACCATAGACTTCTTTGAACAAGCTCGTATTAGAGCTAACTTATCAAACAAACAATCTAGTAATCCACATAATTACTTTCAGAAGGAACGAAAACAGATAAGAAAAATAAAGTGCAGCCTAAGATCAGATAAGATACTTTTAAATCTAAACTTCTTTCAGCATACTCTTAGGGAAAATTTCAGAATTACCTTTGAAGAAAGAACTAGAAGATAGGGCAAACCATAAATTTTCCTAGTCTAACTTTACTGAGTACATAATTAAAATAACATTGAAGAACTTCCTTTCAAGATTCGCACATCAAGACAAGGGAAAACCAACGTTCCTTGATAATTTTTACACTTAAATTAAGTCATTCTTAAACACACAATTTGGAGGAAAACATCGAGATAAATCTTATCAGTCAGAGAAGGGTACTTTAAACAATAAATCCTAACTCTATGCTTGTTGTTATTTATCAAATAATAAGCGGACAAAATGGCATACATGAAAGGAAAACAATAACACAAAAATAAGCACTTCACCAGTGATATAGACCAGGATCCAAAAAATCAGCTTGTATATTGATGTCAATCCGGTTACATTCTTCAAGTCCAATGTTTCGGTTTGGAAATCATCTTCTCTTCTTAGACTAACTTATTTTATCACAAACAGAGATTCAAGAGCCTCTGAACACTATTTACATGTAGAAGGTTTTGAGCACAAGTATATATCCAAGTTCTGCAACCAACCATTTACAATGAGCTCCTCAAGAAGATTTTATAGAAAAATGAGGAGGTGGGATGGGACAAAAGATCTTCTAAGTTAAATTAATACAGTTTAATTCTTCTTGGCCTTTGAGGGGCTCAATGGAGAAGACTTCATATATTTATCTGTATTAATTGTTTTTATTAAGTTTTCGATCCTCTTAACAGAGTTTGTTGACCTTTAGAATTCCTTCTTATCTTTGTAATAATTCTGCTGACAATTTGTAATAAGTTCTTTGATCTAAAATAACTATTTAGTTGCTTTGAGGTGAATATCTTCTATAATGGCAATAAATGGGCCTCTTTTGAATGCTTTGAGGCTACAGGTGGCTTTCGGTAGCTGAGAGGATTCAATAAGCCTCTGATGTGGCAGTCGAGGCTTTCTCAGACGGATAGATATTATTGTTTTTTCTTTAATCACTATTAATTTTCTTTAATTCTATGTGTTTGGCTTAATTAGGCCTAAATTCTATCTTCTGTTCTTCAAACTGCGTTTAATTGAGTGGATTAGGCTTTAGATAGTTGATTTAGGCTGTAATCCCTCAAAAATGTGTAAACCATCTTTGATTCTTTATCTCTGCTATGACTGGATCCTTTAACACTGATACTCTCTCTTTGATTAAGCTTTGCCATGTCTTGTTGATGTGCAGGTGTTACAGAGGTTTTATAATGGCGTCAGTTCTCATGAGGCACTAATAAAACATGGTGTTTAACCCCATAGAATGTTATTCTTTAATGAATGATGGCTTGGGGGGATTGTCATCCCCGGCATTAAATTTTCTATAAAACTTTTGAAAAACCTTTAAAACCTGCATAAACAAAGAAAAATTAATAAATCCTGCGGGATAAGGTAAGATTGCTTTAGAGGTTTGAGGTTAGATCGCAATCGTTGGATGAAAGCATCCAACGACGAGGATTTTCCTACAGAGGATAAAAGGGAGGCAGTTGAATAAACAGTAAGGAGATTATGTTAGAATTGTTTATCTACAGAGATCAACGGTTGAGATCAACTGTGAATATGTAATGTGGAGGGGAAAATTTATAAGAAAATAGACGAAAATTCAAAGAAAAACGGGTGAAAAACCTTTGGCGGAGGAAAAAGGTTAAGAAAAATTTTAGGGTTTCCGAAAGGATTCTGGGTCGTCGGATTAGATCGGCCACATAGATCAATGACGGAGATTGATCTAAGAAGCCCCTTGGGAGATGGGTGGAGGGCGATTAAATGAGGGTGAAATCAAACTGGGACCATTGATCTGTAGAGATCAATGGAAGAAATTGAATATAAGAAAATGTAGTGTAAATGAGGAAAGCGGTTTTGGACAAAGAAACCACGGGTTTCGCACTACAAAAAGGCAGATAGGTGGTATTACCTTTTTGAACATGATATGAATTAGAGCCTGACACATGGCCTTTTAAAACCACCTACATCGCATGATTTTGAATCATTAACCTTCGAGCATAAAATTACGCGAAACCGCGCGCTGACTGTCAGATCTTGGGTCTTAGATTGTAAGACTGTGAAGAGAGCACTATGGCAATAAGATGCGAGGATGAAAGGAGGTGGGGTAGGGTCAAGGTGTTTTTAACCTAGACCATTAGATCAGGGAATGGACAACGGAGATTTGATCTGGGCTCAATAGAATAAAATATGAGTTGAAGGGTCGAGCGGAGAATGGATCAATGTGGGCCGTTGATATGTAGAGATCAACGGTGGAGATTCGCTGAAAAGCATTACACAGCAAGGTTTGTATGAAATTAACAAAGGTTGCGAGGATTTATCTAGACCATTGGATCTTAGTGTATGGATGACCCAGATACAATCAAAAGTTCGCGATCAGTGGGGGCAAGAGGTAAAAAGTGTAGATGCAATTGAATAATGACTGTTGATCTTAGAACCAGATCAACGGTGGGGAATGAATCTGCGAAGGTCAAAGGTGGAGGGATGGGATTTGGGAAAGAGCAATGTGGGTCGTTGGATCTAGGTCTAGCAGGGAAGATCAACGGCTGGGAAGCCATCGGGAGGTGACCAATCGGAGGGGGAAATAACTATTAAAATATGCCCAAATGCAAAAAACTCCGATGCGATTAGCATTAGGCCGTTGATTTGTTTAAAGAATCAATGACAGAGAATTTTTTATGAATTCTGAAGGTGGAAGGATGGGCTTATGAACAGAGCGATGTGGGCCGTCGGATCTGGTTATGGCGGAGTAGATCGACGGTTGAGAATCCATCGGAAGGTTGTCATTAGGGGTAGGAAATTTTTTTTTGTAATGCATCTGATGAAAAAATCCGATGTGGTGCGCCGACACCCGTTGATCAGTTTTTAGATCAACAACTGATACTTCATCAAACCATGAACTGTTGGATTTCATTATAATAAGAAAAATGGGGTTTATATAAAATACAAAGAAAATTTTCTATCGGGGAGGGGTTTTTTATAATGTTTAGCACCCAATTGGGGGGCTTCGGGTTATGTGAAAATATGAAGGGATTGGGGATTATAAAAGATGAGCCAATCACAATCAGAGAATTAACGTAACAAAAGAAATGTGTTTCACATGAATGCCCCGATTGTGATAAGCACCTAGGGGTTTAACAGTAGGACATTGATCTAGGTGGATATTGGTGGCCACCCACCTATTCCACTTGGGGCCCCACCATTGTCTCTTTTATTTTTACAGTTTCGGCACAACTTACTATTTTTAGCAGTTTTTCGGGTCCTAAACTTTTGGAGCCGTTTTGAGGCCCTAAACGACATTTTTTGGGCATCGTGCCTCTAGCAAATACCATTTAGTTTTAGAATGGATATTCTAGGCGAAAGTTGTAGTCCTCGGATATATCTTTCTAATGATGTATCATGTGCGTCAAACGGAGATAGTATGCCAAAGTTACGTCCCTGGGAAGTTGAAACACCAATTTACCCAAACGGGGCCCATAGTTTTGGCGCTTCATCTCCTAGGGTTAGGTTTTTGGATTTTTAGAGTTCTCCATTGTTTCTCAATAATAAATAGGCCCTTGAGCCTCATTGCAACTCAATTCAGACGCCTGTAGCCGCCACATTTCTTCTCAGATATATCTACCAGCGCCCTAGCTAGTTTTATTTCCATTCTGTTTGTAAGCAAATTTCAGTTCATTGATATTAATGAAATGAAGTGTTATTTCCGCTGTGTCTCTATATTTATGGTTATGTGTTTATTCTATTGCATTCTTGCATAAATCTGGATCAGTGGTATCAGATCGGTCTACTTTTTCTCAATGCTTCTTTACATGTCCCCAATGACGTCAGGGTATAAGGAGTTAGGGCTTGATCTAGTGGAACCTTTGCAAGATTAGCCTCGCAAACCCCGATAGACGCCCATGGGGGATGAAAAGAAAGATGAGGGAGCAGGAGATCCTATCAAAATATTGCTTGAAGAGGCCCTTGAAAAACAAAGGAATGTGATGATGGATAACTTTGCCCAGATCCTTGAACGGCTGCCCACCGGCAACTCATTTGCATCCAGCAGCCACTCTGGAGGTGCGAATCCTTTTAAGGTACAAGTAAATTTTGACTTTCCCATATTTGATGGTCAAATAGATGTAGATTTTGTAGATAGATGGTTGAATCTATTAGAAGGATATTTCTCAGTTCATGACTTTTTCGATAGGGAGAAGATTATTTTTGCACTCCTTAAAGCTGCCCCCCATGTCAAGGACTGGTGGGAAACCCACTGTGAGTAAAAGGACGAGACAGAACCCTATCTATTCTTGGCCGTACCCACTTGGAATTATTTCCAATATGCCATCAAGGAACAATAGTATCCCATGGGGAGCTATGAGGACAAGTACATACAATGGACCACGCTGTGGAAACAAAGGGATCAAGATGTGCATGAGCTGACGAATCTTTTCCATACCCTGTGCACCAAGTTGGGTATCAAAGATTCAGAGAAACATCTGGTGCTGAAGTATCACAGTTGTCTGCACAGATACATTCAAGAGGAAATGGAGTTCCTCGACATCTCCTCGCTTCGTATGGCATATCAGTATGCTGCCAAGATTGAGCAGAAATTCAAATAGAAGAAGCGAGATTTTGGATCTGCGAATCAAAAGCAAGGGAAAGGTGCTCCCAAACTATAGAAAAAAGGACAGAGCCAAGGCATGGAAACTCAAGACAACTTGTCAAAGCCACAAGCAAATAACAACACCGCAAAGCCAAATAAGGACACAGGAATGTGGTGTGAGTTCCATAAGAGCTCCACTCACAACACAAGTGAGTGTTAGGCCAAGCAATCGTTGGTGGCCGAGATGAGGGCTTCTGAGTTAGATGCATGCTCTCACTCTGAATCAGAGCCTAACAAGGGGAAAGAAAAATGGAAACATATTATTGATGTGGAGCCCAATGCCATTTTTGCCATTACGAAGATCCAAAAGGAGGAACCGGAAGATCTGGAGGAGGAGGAATGTCTCTTCCACTCCCAAATGTGGGAAAAGGGCTCCCCGGTATAGTTCATTGTCAACAATGGGAGCCAAAAGAGCCTCATTTCAGTAGACGTTGTGAAGCGGTCGGGCTTGCCGACCAAAACTCACCCACATCCATACACCATCGGGTGGCTTCACCAAGGATGAGATCGCCGCGTCAGCTAGCAGTGCCACCTTCCCTATAGCATCAAGCCCTTCATGGATGAGGTATTATGTGATGTTTCTCCTATTGATGTTTCTGATGTATTATTAGGAAAACCATACTTGTGGAAGTGTAGTGTTGTGTATGAGACTCTGCCTCGCACTGTTATTGTTACGTTCGGAGATAAGTTGTACATGATACCAGAGGTACAACCTCCTGTCGCTATCTCTTTGGTTACTACAAAACAATGTAATAAGCTCATTTCCCAAACCAGGAAATTCGTTTTCCTGATGAGCCACCCCTAGGGAAAGAAGAAGATTGTGGCCACGACCTCTAGACAAGGCTCCTCTACATGAAAACAACAAATGGATAATGTTGTGGAGGAGTACGGGGACATATTCACCTCACCCATAGGAGTTCCTCTGCACTGTTAGGTCAAGCACCTGATTGATCTAACCCTAGGTGCACTGCTACCCAATGGACCGATCTATTGGTGCTCTATTCTAGAGAACAATGAAATCAAGAGGTAGATTCAGGAGCTGTTGCAGAAATGTCACATCCAACCAAGTTCATCACCCTGTGGGAGCCCGATCGTGTTGGTACAGAAGAAGGATGGGACATGGAGACTTTGTATTGACTATTAGGCACTAAACAAGATCATTGTCTAGAATAGGTACCCGATCCCACGGATTGATGACCTTCTGGACCAACTCAAAGGTGAAAAAAATTTCAGCAAGATTGAATTGAAGTCAGGGTATCACCAGGTACCAATTGAACCCTCTGATGTGTGGAAGACTGCCTTCAAAGCCAAGGAAGGCCTTTTCGAATGGCTGGTCATGCCTTTCGGGTTGACGAATGCTCCCGCAACCTTCATGAGGATTATGGATGACATCTTGCGGCCATTCACCAACTCATTTGTAGTGGTGTACTTGGATGACATTCTGATCTTCATCCAGACTTGGGAAGAGCACCTTCACCACATCTAAAAAGTCCTCCAAACACTGCAGCAACATAAGTTGTGTGCCAATCTAGAGAAGTGCACTTTTGGCATGACCAAGGTTCAATATATGGGATACATTATTGATGAAAGGGGGGTGCATGTGTATCCAACCAAGATCCAAGTCATTTAGGATTTCCCAGCCCCAACTACTATAACAGAGCTTCATAGATTTCTGGGTCTTGCTAATTTCTACTGGATGTTTGTGTTGGGATTCTGTCATATCACTTGGCCCTTGAGTCAATTAACTAAGGGAAGAGCGAGAGAAAAATTCTTTTGGTCGGAACCTCAACGGAAGGCATTCACAGAATTGAAAAATTGCCTCTGTTCTGCCCTAGTACTCACTTTACTAGACTTGCAACAGCCATTTGAGATCGAGATAGATGTCTCTGACTATGCTATTGGGGTAGTTCTTACTCAATAGGGACATCCAGTGGCATATCATAGTGAGACATTGTCTGACACAGTTCACAAGTATCCCACTTATGACAAAGACATGTATTCCATTGTGCAAGTTTGTCGAAAATGGAAGCATTACATTTTGGGGAAGGAAACAATCATCCACATAGACCATCGGTCCCTGTAGTTCATACAGACACAAGGGAAGTTGTAGAATGATCACCATCAGAAGTGCTCCACATATCTCCAATAGTTTCATTTGAACATAAAGTATAAGAAGGGCAGCACCAATAATGTTGCAGACTGCCTCAGTCGACCACCGATCGTGGCGCTCACCACCGTGCTCAACTCTTGTGGGCATGAGACTTTTGATTGGCTGCTTCTCTATGAGAGTGTCCCAGAATTCGGCCACCCTTACAAGGCACTGTTGGGGGTATGAAAGTTTCAAATTTTCACCTCCAAGATGCACTTTTATGTCACCTGGGACACCTTTGTGTTCCTTCAAGCGAGTGTGCCAAGATGATATGGGAAGCACACTACAGTCGAGTCACTCGGCATTTCGAGGTTGAGAAAACAATAGTAATCCTACAAAAGTATTTCTATTGGCCAAACCTTTGAAAGGATGTCGAGAAGCACATCAGATCCTGCACTGCTTGTGCCATTGCCAAACCAACCATCAAGAATCAAGGCCTATATACTCTGCCACCTACCCCTAGTCGACCTTGGGAATCCATCTCCAGAGATTACATGTCGGGCCTACCTTCTACTAAGCAGGAAAATTACTGTCTTTTCGTGGTCGTCGACAGATTCTCGAAGATGGCCATCATGGCGGCCTGCAAGAAGAAAATCACAGCAGAAGCCACTGCTAAACTCTTATTTGAACGAGTGTGGGTGCACTTTGGGATTCCACAGTCTATCATATCAGATTGGGATAGCAGGTTCCTCAGCACATTTTGGTCCAGCCTTTGGTCAATGTTGGATACCAAGCTCACCAAGTCCACATCTTTCCATCCCCAAATAGATGGCTAGACAGAGGTCGTAAATAGAATGATTGTACACATTTTGTACATGTACAATTCAAAGCATCCACGCACATGGGACGAGAGCCTCCCATATGTACAACATAGTTATAATCGGGCTCTCCACAGTTCAATCAGCCATAGCTCCTTTCAGGTGGGCTTAGGATTCCAACCACTATGTCCTATTGATGTAGCCATACCATTTGCAGCTGCTCAAGCCGATTCAGCTCATGTCCAGTCTAAAGTTGACAAAGAAAGTAGCTTCATCGAAAACATTCAACACATCCACCAAAATTTTCATGATATATTGGACAGAGCCAATGCCAAGTACAAGCAATTCCATTATCAACAACGGGTACCACACAACTTCTAGGTGGGCGACAAAGTATGGCTACATTTGCAGAAGGAGCGCCTCACTGGACCCCACTGCAAGCTTCGCCCGCTCCGTTATGAGCCATACACCATCACCAAGGCTATAGGGAACAATGCCTTTGAGCTCAGTATTCCACCATTCCTTTTTCTACACCCAGTCTTCAATGTGGATCTCCTTTGTCCTTACTTCCCATCTCTACTGGACACCTCAGACATTGCAAAACAACTCACACCAACAAAGTTAAACCTAGACTGCATGGATCAGGCCACCACAGATTGTATCATGGACATGAAAATAAAGAGCACTCGCCAATATAATATCCAACTGTATCAGGTTGTCAAAGCTGGCCAACTCCTGCACCAAGGCAAGTGGTTCACTAGGGACCAAGTTCAGCAGAAGTTTCCTCATCTCATGGAGGAACTCAACACACAATGGGGACCATTGCTTCCTAAGGGGGGAGGAATGATCCAGGTGGATATTGGTGGCCACCCACCTATTCCACTTGGGGCCCCACCATTGTCTCTTTTAGTTTTTCAGTTTCGGCACAACTTACTATTTTTAGCAGCTTTTCGGGTCCTGAACTTCTGGAGCCGTTTTGAGGCCGTAAACGATGTTTTTTGGGCATCGCACCTCCAGCAAATATTGTTTTGTTCTAGAATGGATATTCATGGCGAAAGTTGTATTCCTCCAATATATATTTCTAGTGATGTATCATGTGCATCAAACGGAGATAGTATGCCAAAGTTACGTCCCTGGGAAGTTGAAACACCAATTTACCCAAATGGCGCCCATAGTGTTGGCGCTTCATCTCCTAGGGTTAGGTTTTTGGATGTTTAGAGTTCTCCATTGCTTCTCAATAATAAATAGGCCCTCGAGCCTCATTCTCACTTAGTTCAGAGGCCTGTAACCACCACATCTCTTCTCAAATATGGCTACCAGCACCCTAGCAAGTTTTATTTCCATTTTGTTTGTAAGAAAATTTCAGTTCTTTGATATTAATGAAATGAAGTGTTATTTCCATTGCATCTTTGTATTTATGGTTATGTGTTTATTCTGTTTCATTCCTGCATAAATCTGGATCAGTCACAACCTCGGGTTTTATGCAGGAAAAAGGGCTGGGGGCTAAGGCCAAAGGGGCTTATGGCCTTAGTCCAAAAATGCATTTTTTAAGCCAAAATAACAGATTTTCAAGGCTTTTTTTACTTTTGGTAGAAGGGGAAAAAGGGTTTTTTAAGCCTTCAAAGGGAATTTTCAAAGGTTTAAAGGGAATTGTGAGGGAATGAAAGGTAAATCGACATTTTTATGAATGAAATGGAGAGGAAAAAAGGGAAAGGAAATGAGGGGAAACAGATCTTGTTAGCAATCTTTTTCTTTAGGAAAACAACATATTTTTCAGAATTGAGAGGGAAACAACAGCGACGATTAATCAAAGGATAAGATATTTTCTTAAGACTTCAAGAACTAACAATTTGGAAATAAAATCGTTTCTTGAAGGCTTAAAAAAATTATTTAGCCACCATTTGATATGGAAAATTTTATAGGTGGCTAACAGTGGCTCCACATGGGGATGGCACCTTCTTGAAGGTGTAAATAGCTTCAGACTTGCATTCTTCGGGGGGTTGATCAATGCCTCATCCATTGGGCTGCAACTTTATTCGCTCGGATGATCTTCTTATATTTTGATAATGTTAACAACCATGAAAAAAACAATGGAACTCTATCAAACAAGCTTTCTACCTACCCAATCCTACTGATCTAACATTTTTTCTTCTTTTAGAGTGCATTTGGATTGGAAAACTCTTTTACAAACATTTTATTCTTTTGAAAGAAAAAAAATAATCTAAGTCTACTTCTTATTTCTCCATGAACTCAGATTAAATAGTTTAGTTCATAAGCTTCTCTACCTAATCTACTATCTCTTAGGATTAAACTGTCTAATGGATTTTTATTCACTAATTTCTAAAACATAAATTTAAAAGAATACAAGTCAGGATTGAACATTCTAACTTTTTGTTGATCTATGGCATAAAAACAAGATACACATAGGTTATTATTTGCAAAAAATTAAATCAAAATGGTGAAGGTTTAAGATCTAAAAGTTTTCAGCACATCCTTCTCTTTTCTTCAGCTCTGTTTTTTGAGTTTGTTTGAGTTGTTTTTTCTTTGTTATCTGGTTCAATTTTGAGGCATATTAGAACTAGTTTTCTTGTGTATTTGGCTCAAGATAAAAACATTTTAGAGTCATTCTTCTTTTGAAATCTCATAGGTTCAGATTTTCAGCTTGTTTGAACCTTTATTTTTCTGTCCTAATCTATCTAACTGATAAGCCAAGATTAAGCTATTTGGAAAATCTATTTCACTAACCTATCAACAGTAAATTTAAAACTAATTAGTCATGATTAGGCTGTATGACTAACTAGGAGTGTGTTTTTCAGGAGTGGCATTTGAGCTTGCACACTTTCAGATTTCGTTTCTCTTTTTTGGTATAGGGCCATACTTTTCTTGTTTTTTCAATCTGCCCTCTTTTCTCTGTTCTATTGTTTTTTTATTTTTGATTTTTAAAACTTTGAATGCAATGACGGATGTAATATTCAGAATGAGAAAAAATAAAAAGGTTCTCAAACTGATATGGTCAAGAAAAATAATGTTTAAGCATCCTGCCATTGACAGGACCCCCAAACAGTTCAACTCCATTCAACTCCTGCAAAAAATAAGCATTATTACCAGCAGAAGAATGAATGAGATAAGGGCCAAGCCATAAGTTATCAAATTTCCCATGCTTGCCCTTGTCTTCTCTCCTTGAGTCCCACTTTAACACCTTGTCACTGACATTAAAATTACTCGCCTTTGTCCTTCTATCAAAAAGCTTCTTGATGCTCTCTTGCTTTTGTAATGCGTTGTTGTACACCTCCTCTCTGGTTTGATAAAGATATATGGTGTGATTTATTCTTCTAATCATGTCATTTTATTTAGACTGCACTTCTTGAATCAAATTCATAACTGGTACACCAATTCTGGTTGGAAAAATTGCATATGTACCATACACAAGCTGAAAGGGTGACATCCCAATAGATTTCTTATGTGTTAATATGTCAGCCCATAGTGCATGCACTAGCTTTTTGTGCCAAGACTTCTTGTTGTCCTCCAACAGCTTCTTGATTATGTTCACCAAACTCTTGTTTGAGGATTCTGCCAGTCCATTACCTTGAGGGTAATAAGCAGTAGAATGACCCAATGTTATCTGATACTTGTGACAGAATTCAACCATCTTCTTGGATCCAAATGCATCTACATTATCAGTGATGATCTTCCTAATATAGTCAAATATAGATAGGATATGAGTCTCAAGAAAATTTATAATAATAGATTCATTGGCTTGCCTAGAAGGGATGGCTTCTATCCATTTGGTGAAGTATTCTGTTGCAGTGAGAATCCACTTGTGTTGGGCAGATGATGGTGGATGGATTTCTCCTATGAAGTCAAGTCTCCACTGTTGAAAAGGAGCTTCAAAAGTGATTGGATGCAAAGGTAAGGGCAGAAATTTCCTTTTTCCTTCAAAAAGCTGGCATTTATGACAGACAATTATCATCTTATGGACATCCTAAAAGAGGGAAGGCCAATAAAAACTAGCTCTAGGGATTTTGTTGGCAGTGGTCTTCTAGTAGCGGTGGCCTCCACATTCTCCTTCATGGAACTCGTGCTTAACCTTCTCTGCATTATTCACAGGCAAAAATTTAAGCAATAACCCACTTGCATTTTCCCAATAAAGACATTTATCTATAATGCAGTAGTTTACAACTTTTAACTTTAAAAACCTTGCCTTGTTTTTGTCAAACCAGGAGGTGTATTCAAATTAAGAAAAACATATAGAATATTAGCATATCAAGAGGAATTCATAAAATTGTCTTCAACGATGGGAGTTGATAGTTCCTCTTGATCATCTAAAGCATTTATCATATTTATATCAAGAACTTCAAAATTTGATTCAACCATTAATCTAGCTAGACCTTGGCCTTTAATTAGTTTAGTAGGCTTGATTTGTAAATCATATTCAAGTATCAGAGCTATCCACTTACCTCTCTTGCCATTTGGGTCTTGTGTTAGAATGTCTTTCACAACTAAATTTGGGACAAAGGTAATGATGTGTGAGTAAAGGATGTAAACTCTGAAGTCTTTTAAAGCCTTAACCAAAGAAAAAGCTTTCTTTTCCATAATGTTGTACATTAGAGGAGCATATCTCAATGCCTTGCTAAAGAATGAAATAGGCTTCTCTTGCCCCTGTGTAATTTTCTGCAATAGGACAGCAACTATTGTATGTTCTGATGCAAATGAAAAAATGTAAAAATCTTTTGAAAAATTAGGACTTATTAGAACCAGTGCTCTGGTTAGTGCTTGTTTCACTAGTTTAAAGGATTTATTTGCTTCCAAGGTCCACTTAACTCCTTGTTCATTTTTCAGCATGTTTGTAATGTTTCTAAGGAGTTAAGCTAAGTTGGATATGAACCTTCTCAAGAAATTAATCTTCCCAATGAAAGGTTGAAGTTCCTTGATGTTTCTAGGATGAGTGATTTGCAAAATATCCTCGATCCACTTTGGGTCTATCTTTATCCCCTCTTCTGATATGATGTGCCCAAGAATTTTACCTTCTTGGAGACCAAATAGTGTTTTCCTTGGATTTAAAGATATCCCAAACATTCTGCATCTCTTGAATACTTTTCTCAAGTGTTCTAAGTGCTCTTCATCTATCTTAGAAAAATAATGACATCATCAATGTAAATAATGATGAAGTAGCCCAATTCTTCTGAGAATGCAATATCCATAGCTCTCTAAAAAGTAGCACCAACATTCATTAAACCAAAAGGAATTTTCACATACATGAAAGTGCCCCAAGGTGTAGTAAAAGCTATCTTTAATTTATCATCAGGATGCACTAAAATCTGATTGTATCCTGAGTAGCCATCTAGCAAAGAAATTCCTTTAGAACCAACTACCCTTTGTAAAATATGATCCATTTTGGATAAAGTGTAGTTGTCCTTCAATGAGGCTTTGTTTAAGTCTCTAAAGTATATAAAAATCCTAATATCTCTTGTTTTCTTCCTAACTGACACTAGATTAGACACCCACTCAGAATATCTAATAGGGACAATAATACCAGCTTCATACATTTTCTTGATTTCCTTCTCAACCAAAGGTAACTGAACAGGGTTTATTCTATGTAGTTTTTGCTTAAATGGCTTTTGGTTTTCCTTGAGAGGTATCTTGTGCTGAATTATTTCAGTGTCATAGGATTTCAGATCCTCATAACTAAACAAAAAAACATCATAAAATTCTTTACATAGCTCTATGTATTTGAGTTTAATGTGAGCTGATAAAGTTTTAAATAGTTTGATCATCTTTGGTTTTAGTTCAATACCTATATTATACTCTTCAACTTCATTTTCCATAGGCTCCATCTTTGGCTTCTTGGCCACATCGTTGAAATCAAACAACTCTTCTAAAGGGACCAGACCCTTTGGCAAACTTTGATTGTTAGATTCAAAGTTTCCAAGTCTTTTGTTTCTAACTCTGCAACCATTTCTGTTGTGTTTTCAAGTTTGTTATACAATGGATTTACATCAGTCATCTCTGGAGAGGTTTCTTCTTCGTCAAGTAGATTTTCTTCACTAGGACAGTCTATTTCATAGTCTGAATCTGAACAGGGTAGTTCAAATTCATTTTTGGACTGCAAGAAGTCTTCTATTTGTTTGTCTCCATCAAACACTTGCCAATATTCCTCGTTATCAGGGACAACTGGTATGAATTTAATTTGAGTTGTGCATTGTTTGGTTTCATAAGGTGTTAAGCATGTTCTAGCAGCAAAAGCTAAACTATGGGCCATGATATTCTTTTCTCTTGGGACAAAAATCTGTTGTGATTCCTCAAAAGTTTTCAATAAATCCATGACGTCGTTCCTATAGGCTCTATGTCTGGGGTGTTTAGCATTGTATTCCCCATTTACTTGACTAATAATTAACTCTGAATCTACATAAACTTTAACTCTTTTGGCTCCTAATTTCTTCAACAAGTTTAAGCCTAAAAGAAGGGATTCGTATTCCGCTATGTTATTCGAACACTGAAAAATTAATCTGTAGGAATGGCCTTCCATGTGGTTTTTCTCAGTGTTATGTATCCAGACGCCTGCACCACCAATTCTCCTAGTGCAAGACCCATTGAATTTCATACTCCAAAAAGGACTAGGTTCGGGTTCATCATTTTGGTTATTATCCTCTTCAACTAGTATGCTTTCGCATTGTTCTTGAGTATTAGCACTTCGTTGAATTTTTTTTAATTCCTCAGGTTTTTCATTGCGTTGAGGACTGCTTTCTTGACTCTCAAGGTTTAAAAGCAAAGGATGAATGATTTGTAGCCCCATACCTATGTTTTGTTTACTATAGTTTTCTGGTTTATCAAACTGTTTTGACACTTCTGTGTTGTCTTCCTCCACCTCTTTATCTGCCATTAATTCCATTAAGGTCACTTGTTCACTGAATATTTCATCATTAAAAAGGATATATGAGTCAAGGCCTCTATTTACAGAATAAAGGGGAGATTTTTGTGGTATTTCTTGGCAAGTAACCATGTATTACATATGAGACTCCCTATAAAGTATTTTGGTTTGATTAAATACAGGGATGGTCACATATGTCATGTCGATCTGGATAGTTCCTTGTAACTTATCTCCCCAAGATCTTGATAACATCATACCATATTTTGGGGGTACATCAGCCACAAAAATATCCATTACTAAACACTTGGCTAGAATTTGTGCTAAGTTAACACAGAGGTCTTTGATTAAACCTGAACATTTCACTCTGCTTGAGTCAAAGGAGTAAATATCTTTGTAAGGTCTGGTGATTTCAACGCCTAGCCTCTCCATTATAGATTTGGGCATTAAATTGTGAGAGGCCCCTAAATCATGCACAGCGTTGTGCAAAATCTTGTCATGAACATTTAAACTAACATAAAAAGAAGGAATTGGTCCCTCTTGATATCTACCTTCAATCTTAGGACCGAATATGAGCTTTGGCTGGTCATCGTTAAGATTGACAGTGTCATTATTTTCTTCTATGTTAAAAACCTTCACAATTTCGGATCTGTACACATTTTGGGCAGCTAATTCAGTGAGAGGAATAGATATTTTGATTCTGGCAATTTCCTGCTCCAAACTAAAAGGCATCTGATTCTTTTAAGTGCTTGTTTCGGCCTTATTAACCGTCACTCTATCAACAAAATCATTTTGCTAATTTCTTCTATTTACATTCATTAAAATCGATTTGACAGGAGCACTAGCTGAGGTGCTAATGCTACTAAGTTCTGCACTCTATTTTTCAGTATTTTGAGTGCCTTTTTCTTTGTTTTTATCATAATTTCCAACCGCTGTTTTATCTTTCTATTTTTTAGTCTTGGGTTTATTCACAGGGCTATTTTTTGTAGAACTTTCAGAGGTTTTGTTGTTGGCAGTTTCTAGATTCTTTTTACTTCTAAGGTCATATTCCTTTGTGGTTTCTATGATGAAATTTTCCATTTCCTGATAATAAAATTCATCTTCTGCTCTTTTGTCATCATAGGGAGTGTATAGACCTTGCTTCCTATTGTAATGAACTTCAAAATCATCATTATCTAATCCCAACATGTTTATATCATCTTCCTCTATTGTTTCATTTGTTTCTTCAAACTCACTTACATAGTTTTGATGAAAATGAGGAGTGATCTATTGATCATCCTCCCTTGGTCTGTTTTGAGGCCGATTTCTCCTAAAATTCTGATTTTGGTTTTGACTAGCTTGTGCTCTCTCAAGTATGCTCATATTTTCATCATTTCCTCCATCATTCTCTCCATATTTGAGCTAGATGTGGAAGGTGTAGATTCCTCTCTAAAGGACACTCTCTTCTCATTCTTCATTCTTTCTCTTTTCTCCATTAAATTAACTTCCACAACAAGAGCCCATTTTTGCATATCTTCAAGGGTTAAAGGATCTCTCTCTCTCTCAGTTGATAGGCCATTTTAGGATCAAATCCTTCAGGGAAATTATTTAAAGCTGAGCCTTGTGGAGGTTTTAAGTCTATGGGAAGTGCATTATACACGTTGTTAAACCTAGTGCAATAAGCTTGTACACTTTCCCCAGTGTTTCTGTGGAGATTCTTGTAGTCAAAAAGTATTTGGAGAGGGTTTTTCTTCACTTCCCATTTGTTTAGGAATAAATGATGGAAGGCTTGGAGATCATTAATACTATGAGGGGTTAAGCCTTTGAACCATTTTCTTACTTCTCCCCCTAAACTCTGAAAAAATAATCTAAGCTTGACAGTTTCATCATCAATATCATTTCTATCAAAGTAGTCATTCATCTTATCCACATGTTGTGAAACAGTAGTAGAATTACTGGCATCATATAAAGGTATCTTGGACTGATAGTGTTGTGGAAGATTGACTAATGGTAAAGGAAGGACTAAGGGAGCATACCATGTTGCCATGATAGGGGGTGGAGGTGGATTTACAAGAGGTGGATTAACAAGAGGGAAAGTGGGCTGAAGTGGAGTGTTTTAGACAATGGGTGTATGGGTAGCAGAAGTGGATGGACCAGCAGTAGATTGTTGAGCAGATCTAGGATGAGAGAAACCAAAATTATGAATGAAATGTAAATCAGGTGGAGTAGTTTCTCTGCTACCAGGATGTTCACTTCTTTCTGGGGATGAAACTGAATACTCTGAATCTAGCTGATCTAAATCATCAACCAACCTAGTTCTAAAAGGATTTCTTAAGTCAACTTGTGATTCTTGTAGAGCTGTAAGGTTTTCAGGAACATAATTAGCTCTAAGGGGTGATTTGAAAACAATTGAAGATCTAACCTCAGGAGACTTCCTAAGGATTATTTCAGGGTTATCAACTATTTTTGGAGGGTTTGGGTCAGGATAGGCTCTAGTATAAATCCTTCTAGGAGCCACTATGTTGTGTTTTTAAAACCCAACTAAACAGGAAAATTTTAACTAAATATGACAGTCTTTAAGAGGCTAACTGATATTTTAAACAAGAAAAATTTAATCCTAAAGTCCTCTTACTGAGTTTAAATGATGTTAAGATGATAATGGGTCTTCCCAGTGGAGTCTTAAGGTATGTTTAGGATTGCAGAGTCACCAGGTGGAAATTTTTATCTCTTTTGGAGGTAAAAGGTTTTATGGTCCACCACCATATTTATTTGAATACCAATCTGAAATATTTTTGGGTTTTCTGAGTTTTTCAGTCCAATGGGCTCTAAGAGTGTCCTAAATCAGTTTCAACACTTAGCTATGGTGATAAGACAAAGACAGTATACTCTTATGGCTAAGCTAGCTGATCCTTCAAGGTTTGATAAGCATCTTATGAGAATCCTAAGGTTTCCTTAGTTTGTCACTGATTCAAATAAGTTTTATCATGATTACCATTTACTTGGTAGTGATTGAAGAGGGCTACTTGTACTCGCTGATCAATGAGTATCTTGTTTTAAGGATTTCAACTCAAAATCCCCAGTGGAGTAACCAGAAATGTTAGCTCCCTGTAATTCTAGAAGATTGGTGAGACTAAAGCTGCAGGGAGAACACTTGAACCACTTTGGGATTCTAGGATCTAGCCCTCCTGAATTGAGAGAGGGATCTCTCTATGAGTGCAAATATTGATTTATCTTTAAGGCTTTTGGGTATGATATTAGGCTAGTTATTAAAAACAAGGGTTTTGGTTTAGTTTTGGATGGTTGAGCATGATTTTTAGTTGAATGAAAGTCATAAAATGAAAGAGTTCCAAAGGGGTGAGGGTATAAGCAAATAGAACAAGATTTGGCTGATAGGATAGATATGACGTTGGCTTTTAGTCCATTGGGCTATGGAGTCATAAAAGGTTTTAATTGCACAACAATTTCAAGAGTGGTCCAAGGGGAAAGTCATCTATATCACAATATATTTGAGATTAAGTGATGGAATGGAACAATAAAAGTGTTGAAGGGGTGGAAAAATACAATAATTTCAACTAGGATTTATCAATCTTTCCAAACAAGAAAAGCCTTTTAAGTAATTGTTTAAAACTAACCAAAGGATAGGGCTAACCATAGAATTATTTGGAAAAGCTCATATTAGAGCTAACTTATCAGACAAAAAATCCAGTAATCCACATAATTACTTTCAGAAGGAATGAAAACAGATAAGAAAAACAAAGTGCAGCCTAAGATCATATAAGATACTTTTAAATCTAAACTACTTTCAGCATACTCTTAGGGAAACTTTCAGAATTACCTTTGAAGAAAGAATTAGAAGACAAGGAGAACCATAAACTTTCCTAGTCTAAATCTACTGAGTACATAATGAAAATAACATTCAAGAAATTCCTTTCAAGATTCGCACATTAACACAAGGGTAAACCAACGTTCCTTGATAATATTTACACTTAACATAAGTCATTCTTAAACACACAATTTGGAGGAAAACATTGAAATAAATATTATTAGTTAAAGAAGGGTACTGTAAACAGTAAATCCTAACTCTATGCTTGCTATTATTTATCAGAGAATAAGTGGACAAAATGGCATACATGAAAGGAAAACAATAACACAGAAAGAAGCACTTCACCAGTGATATAGACCAGGATCCCAAAAATCAGCTTGTATATTGATGTCAATCTAGTTACATTCTTCAAGTCCAATGTTTCAGTTAGAAAATCATCTTCTCTTCTCAACCTAACTTATTTGATCACAAACAGAGCTTTAAGAGCTCTAAACACCATTTACATGTAGAAGGTTTCGAGCAGAAGTATATATGGAAGTTCTACAACCAACCCTTTACAATGAACTCCTAAAGAATTTTTATAGAAAAATGAGGAGGTGGGATGGGATAAAAGATCTTCTAAGTTTAATTAATATAGTTTAATGCTTCTCGGCCTTTGAGGGGCTCAATGGATAAGACTTCAGATATTTATCTGTATTAATTTTTTTTATTAAGTTTTCGATCCTCTTAGCAGAGTTTTTTGACCTTTATAATTCCTTCTTATCTTTGTAATAACTCTACTGACAATTTGTAATAAGTTCTTTGATTTGAAATAACTATTCAGTTTATTTGAGGTGAATATATTCTGTTCTGGCAATAACTGGGCCTATTTTGAATGCTTTGAGGCTACAGGTGGCTTTTGGTAGCTGAGAGGATTAAATTAGCCTCTGATGTGGTAGTGGAGGCTTTCTTGGACTGATAGATATTATTGTTTTCTCTTTAATCACTTTTAATTTTATTTAATTTTATGTGTTAGGCTTAATTATGCCTAAATTATGTCTTCTGTTCTTAAAAATGCATTTAATTGAGTGGATTAGGCTTTATATAGTCGATTTAGGCCGTAATCCCTCAAAACTGTGTAAACCATATTTGATTCTTTATCTCTACTGTGACTGGATCGTTTAACAATGATACTCTCTGTTTGATTAAGATTTGTTGTGTCTTGTTGATGTGTAGGTGTTATAGAGGTTTTATAATGGCATCAATGCTTATGAGGCACTGATAAAACATGGTGTTGAACCCCATAGACTGATATTCTTTGATGAATGATGGCCTGGGGGATCATCATCCCCGACCCTTAATTTTATTTTAAAACTTTTGAAAAACCTTTAAAACCTGCAAAAACAAAGAAAAATTAAGAAATCCTCCTGGATAAGGTAAGACTTCTTTAGAGGTTTGAGTTTAGATCGAAGCCGTTGGATGAAAGCATACAACGGCAAGGATTTTCCTGCAGAGGTTAAAAGGGAGGCAATTGAATAAGCGATGAGGAGATTGAGTTAGAACCGTTGATCTGCAGAGATCAATGGTTGAGATCAGACATGAATATGTAATGTGGAGGGGCAAACTTATAAGAAAATAGATGAAAATGAAAAGAAAAACGGGTGAAAAACCTTTGGCGGAGGAAAAAGGTTAAAAAACAATTTGGGGTTTCCGAAAGGATTTTGCGTCGTCGGATTAGATCGGCCACAGAGATCAACGACAGATATTGATCTAAGAAGCCCCTTTGGAAATAGGTGGAGTGCGATGAACTAAGGGAGAAATCAAACTAGGGCCATTGATCTGCAGAGATCAACAGTGGAGATTGAATATAAGAAAATGCAGTGTAAATGGGGAAATCAGTTTCAGAAAAAGAAGCCACGGGTTTCGCGCTGCAAAAAGGAAGATAGGTGGTATCACCTTTTTGAATGCGATATGCATTAGAGCCTGAAACGTGGCCTTTTAAAACCACCTAAATTGCATGATTTTGAATCATTAACCTTCAGGCATAAAATTACGTGAAACCGCGTGCTGACCGTCAGATCTTGGGTCTTAGATCAGACGAATGTGAGGAGAGCGCGATGGCGATAAGATGCAAGGACGTAAAGAAGTGGGGCAATGTCAAGGTGGTTTTAACCTGGCTCGTCAGATCAGGGAATGGATGGTGGAGATTTGATCTGGGGTCAATAGAATAAAATATGAGTTGAGGGGTTAGGAAGAGAATGGATCAATGCGGGCCGTTGATCTGCAGAGATCAACGGCGGAGATTCACTAAAAAAAATTACATAGCGGGGTTTGTATGAAATTAACAAAGGTTGCGAGGATTGATCTAGAATGTCAGATCTTAGTGTATGGACGACCCAGATACAATTGGAAGATCACGATCGGTGGGGGCAAGGGGTAAAAAGTGCCGATGCGATTGAATAATGACCATTGATCTTAGAACCAAATCAATGGTGGGGAATTAATCTGCGAAGGTCAAAGGCATAGGGATGGGCTTTGGGAAAGAGCAATGTGGGCCGTTGGATCTTGGTCTGGCAGGGAAGATCAATGGCTAAGAAGCCATTGAGAGGTGACCAATCGGAGGGGGCAATAACTATTAAAATATTCCCAAATGCAAAAAACTCCGATGCGATTAGTGTTGGGCCGTTGATTTCTTTAAAGGATCACCGATGGATATTTGTTTATGAATGCCAAAGGTAGAAGGATGGGCTTATGAATAGAACGATGTGGGCCGTTGGATCTGGTTATGGTGGAATAGATCGATGGTTGAGAATCCATCGAAAGGTTGTCATCGGGGGTAGGCAAAAAGTCTTTGTAATCCATCCGAGGAAAAACTCCGATGTGATGCGCCAACACCCGTTGATCGGCTTTTAGATCAATGACTGATAATTCATCAAACCATGAACTGTCGAGTTTCATTATAATATGAAAAAATGGGGTTTTTATAAAATACAAAGGAAATTTTGTATTAGGGAGGGGTTTTTTATAATCTTTAGTTCCCGATTGCGGGGCTCCGGGTTATGTGAAAAGATGAAGAGATAGGGGGTTATAAAAGAGGAGCCAATCGCAATCGGAGAATTAAAGTAACAAAAGAAATGTGTTTCACATGAATTCCCTGATTACGATAAGTTCCTAAGGGTTTAACAGTAGGTCACAGCCCCGGATTTTATGCATGAAAAAGGGCTGGGGGCTAAGGCTAAAGGGGCTTATGGCCTTAGTTCAAAAATGCATTTTTTAAGCCAAAATAACAGATTTTCAAGGTGTTTTTGGCTTTCGATAGAAGGAGAAAAAGGGTTTTTTAAGCCTTCAAATGGAATTTTCAAAGGTTTAAAGGGAATTGTGAGGGAATTAAAGGTAAATGAACATTTTTATGAATGAAATGGAAAAGAAAAAGGAGAAAGGAAATGAGGGAAAATGGAACTTTTTAACAGTCTTTTTATTCAAGAAAACAACAGATTTTTCAGAATTGAGAGGGAAACAACAGTGAAGATTAGTCAAAGGATAAGATATCTTCATAAGAGATCAATAACTAACAATTTGGAAATAAAATTGTTTCTTGAAGGCTTAAAAAAATGATTTATCCACCATTTGATATGGAAAATTTTATAGGTTTCTAACAAAAGGAAGAGGCGCGAAAGTTTCATACAGAACTAAGGGTTTTGCATGAAAATTTCATGCCTGTAAGGGCTTTCAGCATGCATTTTCTGCACTTGTACAAGGTATAGGTGCATGGAAGGCACACTTGTTTTAGAAATAGGCATGATGACCATGCTAAAAAAAATTGGAAAACAATCGTGAAAATTTTCAATTATTGGAGGTTTTTATGTTTTTGAGGTGTGCCTGCTTTGATCACAAGATGTTGTGGAGGGAGACGGAATGGAATGACCTTTGGATCATTGTGAAACATGATTTCAATTCATGCCAATATTTGGTGAGATGGGGTCTTCTCATGTTCTTGGAGAATGACTTCTTGCGATAATAGGATCGCCTATTACGCTACCTGATCCGATGTTGGAACAAGCGACACAAGGTTATGGTGCTACGGGGGTGCGATATGGCTATCCATATTAAGACATATATATATTTTGTGACTGGGATACTGCTTTAGGGTTAGGTGCTCCCTTATCTACTTCCCCCCGGCACGGTGGATCTTCAGCAATTCTCGGCTAACCATTGTGGTGAGGCGCCTCTCACGGAGGGGTGTATTCAGAGAGCCTCTATGAATGACCTAATTGAGCGGTGTGATCTGGTGGTGATTGTGTGATTGACGGGGTTATCCTCGCCCAATTGGTTTCCAATCCCATAGATCAGTGTTCTGCGCCGGCTTAGGGCGAGACACTTCTTTGAGTTTACCTGTCGGTGCTACGAAGGGATGTTGGCTTAGCTCTCGAAGTTTTGTGATGGATCTAAGTTTTTCATGTATTATAGCATCTTCTATAGCATAATGTATGAGATTGTGGTGCTGTTGAGGCATGTGTTGGTAGTTCCTACTGGAGTCCTCGTGATGCTCATATGAGGAGGTCGGGGATTACGGCTGGGGCATTACTGGAACACAACTATAGAGGCTTGGTTTCAAGCCAATCTGCAGATGTTCCTGCCTTACCTGTACGCTGGGATGGACTTCCATGGAGACCCGAACATGGGTCTTCCTGCGGGATATGCATGGGGACATGCAGGTATTTTTTTATGTTTTATTGTACATTTACTTGAGTATTGGTCATTTATCTATGTATTATGATGACACTGACATATTTTTGTAACTCTTGCAGATGTTGGTGAGGTCAAGTGTCTTGTCGCTTGGTTGTTGGGGCACCATCAGATCCGGAGGCCTCGAGGCTGGGGGATAGGGAGGGGATCCAGCGCAGCCTCAGGGTGGAGTAACAAATGGCGAGGGTGGCCCCTCTGAGGAGGGCATCAGCTCGGTTGTTGCCAAGTGTGTTGTGGCCATTTCTCGCACCAAGGCAATAAAGGCTCATGTTGCAGAGGTGACATATCATATGGCTGCTCTAGAGGGCCAACCATCTGGAGGATGCGCAGGGCCGAGTGGACCGCCTTACCTAGTGGATTCCTACCTGTGGGTTTTTTAATGATTTGGACGATGTCTATTTGAATATGTTGATGGCCTGTGAGAGGGGCCATCAACTGACTTTGCGTCGGGTGGCACCCTCAATCTTGAAAACGACCCCAGTGATAGTACTCAGAGCAGCCATTGGTCTAGGTGCCCAACATGGAGGGGCAAAACCTTAGAGGCTTCTTGTATAGAGGGAAATCACCTATTATGAGGATGCTTCCCTTATTTTTTTTGACTTGCACATATGTATTTTTGGATGACTTATGAGTCAAATACATGACTCTTCCTCTGTACTTAGACATACATTTTTTGATATATATATAAATGAGAAATATATTTTTTTTGGCTCTAATATGGTGTGTTGACTATTGATATGTGGTTATGGATGATGTGTTGTGCTGATGGATGGCTATGTTTTTTATGTTTTCTTTTATTTTTATGTGTGATGTTTTATTCAAGATGCATTCCAGTTTAGGATATGGTTAGCTATGTGATCTACTGTCTGGTTTTTATTTCTTCGCACATGTGTGAATGTAATGTGATCAAATTGATGACTTAATGTTTTTTCATGCAAATATTTTATAAACAGATCCGAAACGCGTACCTCAAATTCTTGGTCTAACTGTGACACCACTAACTAGGAATCTATGTATATATGCAAGTGGTGAACGCCTTGATTGAAGGCACCAGACATGAGCCCAATGATGGCATCATATTCAACCAAATTTTTTGATGCTGAACCGATGCATACTCTATAGGTGAAGAATGGTGATCGGTCAGGGTGATAGATGACCCAGGTGATTGTGGCTAAAATTTGGGACCATCGTAAGGCTCCATCAGCGAACTGAAAGTAATGGTTGGGTTGCAAATCCATTTGTGACACTAGAGAATTTTTTGTGACAAGTCTTTGATCAAAAATTAAAGTTTGGGTGCATGTATGTTGACTCTAGGGCCTAGCCCTCTTGGCCTTTATGGGCAAAATTTATTTACGTAAAGACTGTTGATAGGGTTGCTCGGGCATGTTCCATCTCACTTTGTCAATATGAATGGCCCCTTTAGGAGACAATTCTTTATGATGTAGGGTCCTTTTTATAAGGTTTCAAACTTTTCTAGCCCTAGGGCTTATTTCACAACATCGTAATGGAGGACCAACTCTCCCTGGATAAATGAACTAGGGTTGATGTTGTGATTGAACAATGATTTCACCCACTTCTTATAGGCCTCATTATGCTAGAGTGACTATCATCCACTTTCATGGATGAAATCTAGTTGTACTAGGCATTGCTCTAGAAGCTGGGTGTCATCAAGGAGTTCGATGGTATCATGTATATTCTGGATTTAAAATTCTATGGTAATCATCGCTTCAACCCCATACACCAGGTGGAAGGGTGTAAACCAGTATGCCCATAGGGTAGAAAAAAGCATGTGGTGCTAGTTTTTTTTTGGTTATTCACCATACATTGTAACATTGTTTTGTGTACTTTGTTCACAGCCTCTACCTATCCATTGGATTGGGGAAATTCATGTGCGAATCCGATATGGTGATATTTCCCCTAAAAAAATTCATTTTTGAAGTGTTTCCCATTTTCAGAGACAAACTCCTTAGGTACGCTAAACTGGGCAATGACATGATTAAATAGAAATCGTGCAACAATTTCTGCGGTGTTCTCATATGTGGCCATATCCTCTACCTGTTTGGTGAAATAATCGACAACAGAGTGTAGGGGAGTGGGAGGGGATCTTTCCTTGTGATTGAAGAATTCACATCACTCGCACCCCTTGACTGCTGAAATTCAATCACGAAATAAAGTGGGCAAGAAATATCTTGCCTATAGGAATTTTTGGGCAGTGGAAATTCCAGAGATTTGGCCACTGCAAGCTCAGCTGTGGTAGTCATTAAGGGCTTTTTTTTCTTGGTTGTTGGTGAGGCATTGACGTAATATGGTATCAATGCCCCTTCCTTATAAGACATCTTCCATAAGGAGGTATCGGGGAGCCTGATGGTGAATGTGCCAACGGTCATCAAGAGTAAGATGGGGTTTGATCTTTTGGGTTTGTAAGAAGAGTAGGATATCTCTATAGCAAGGGTCATCGGTTTCTACGAGGAAGAGATGTTCGTTCGGTAGTGAATCGTTCACTAGTGATCCATTGGTATGACTTGGGAGGTCAGTAATGAACTCTGTAAGATTAACGCCTTTTTTCTCTTGGGGGAGAGAAACTATAGTCATATTCTTGGAGAATGACTATCCAGCGAGCATACTTGTGGTTCATTAAATGATAGGTGAGTAGATATTTTATGGGATTAATATCTGGGGGGATTGTTGTGGTGTTCAAGATGATGTAGTGGTGAAGATTTTTCACTATGTGAATTAGCACTATGGAAACCTTTTCTTAGGGTTCATATATTAATGCAGGGTGTGATAAAGTTTTGAAAATGTAATATATTACATTATCCTTCACATCCAAGCCCTCCCAGATCAATAGTATGGCTAAAGAGGTCTCAGATGCTGATAGATACAGGATGTAGTCCTTATTATAGTCTAGGGGACTGATCAACAGTGCTGAAGATAATGTGTCTTTTAGAACATCGAATTCTTGTTAGGCTTGGTCATCCCATTTGAACAAGATGTCCTGAAGAAGGAGATGCAAGAATCCTTGAGTGAAAGTGGTGTAATCTAGGATGAAACATCTAAGAAATTTCTCCTTTCCCAACAAGCTTTGTAGTTGCCCGAGGGTTCAAGGTGGAGGTACCACTTTGATAGCTTGGACCTTGAGGGGGTCCACTCTAATTCCTTGCTGGGACATGATTAAACCTAAATGTATTCCTGTTGTGACATATAAGACTCACTTGAGGGGGTTCAATCATAAGTTGTATTGCCAGCATCATTGGAATACAAGTCACAGATCCTGGAGGTGGTATGATCGCTTCTTGGATCGAACAGTGAGGTCATTTGAGTAGGCAAGGATTTGGTCTACCAAGTCATGAAAGATCTAATTCATGGCCCTCTGGAAGGTGGATCCTTCATTCTTTAGGTCGAATGTAATTACCCTGTATGTGAATGTTTCGAGGGGGTAGTGAACGTGGTCTTGTACCGGTCGGTGTGATGGATTTGAATTTTACTATACCCAGAGAAGCCATCGATAAAGGAGAGGGCCTCATGACCTACAAAAGCATTGATGAATTTCTTGATGAATTTTGTAGGGTAATTGTCCATGGGACATGCTTTGTTCAAATTATGAAAATGAGTTAAAATGCTTATGGTGCCCTATTTTTTCATGACAAGAACATGGTTGGAAACCCAAGACATGTAAGAGATGGGGTAGATAAACCTGGCTTTGTGAAGCTTCTTAATTTCTGTTTTATTGCTTCTGCCTTTGATGGGTGTATTTGACACTATTTCTGGCATACTGGTGGTACGTTAGTTCAGGTTTCAATATGGTGCTCTATAATAGTGGGAGTAAGCCTATGCATCTCTGAGTAGTCCCACACGAAGATATCTTGATACTCTTGTAGCAAGTGGGTGTAATAGGTTATCTCTTCTGGTGAAAACGCTACCCCAAGTGATATTTCTTTGAGTATTTTAGGATTTTGAGATATATCACCTTGATGGTAGGTGAAATGTTTGACATGTTCCCTTCCTCGAATGCATTGGGTGCCATAATGTGGTTTTTGAACCAATCAACTTTCCCTAATTGAAGGAAATATTTTGATTCAATCACATAAATCTCTTGGTTTCCTATCCTATGTAAGTTGAATGTTTTTCAGGGAGAGAAAATGAGCGGTGATGCATTGCATCCCATTAATAATCTGGCTCTGTCATGGCCTCATCAATGTCCTCATATAGATGAAATAAGCATCCTAAGGGGGGTTGAGTCTGCACAAGTCTATCAGGAAGAGGTTTAGTCCTAACAGAGCTGGTCAACTAACATGAAAAGGAATCCATCGTCGATGTGGTGAAACCGGACGCAGTCGAAAGGGTGCATATGGATTGGGTTTGCACCATCGTTGGTACAACGACTCTCGTAGTTGCAGCTAATTTGACACCTATGACTGGTTAGCAGAAAACCTCGGTCATGATTCCCATATATGATGATATAAATCGTATATGTTTTATCGTGTCGTTGGCATTTGGTTGGGAAGGAATTTCCATCATGGGAGCTTGCATGAGAGCAAGGATATATTCCTCATTAGGTTGATCACTTTTCGTGTTCTGGAAGTTGTGCATAATGCAGAGGTGCCTCAATTTTTCCATTAATGGGCATGTCTATGGTTCATGGTTATGGGCAGTGAAAATGGTGCATGGTACCACTGTTCCAATTGAGTAGATTGTGTGGGAAAAAACACTACTCTTCATCCAAGAATTGGACACTTGGAAGGGATCAGGCATAGGGGAGGTGGTCCTCTGCTGCCATTTATGAGTTTTTGGCTTTGGTATGTCTAAATATTTTTTGGGAATGTAGACTTAATTCTGTTTTCACTGCTCAAATCTTGGGGAGGTGTTCACATTTCATATTATGGTGAAAACATGAGCTTATCCGACTATAGAAGTGTGTGATTTTATCCTAGTTAGAGAGGTGCCTATGAGGGATAGAGGAGACCTTGCGAAAGTTGTTCGTGAGGTGCTTTAGTTATTTTCACTTGTTGACCTGGTGGCCGATTTTGTCACATAGCCCGCATGCTAGCCTAGTCGGCACATGGGTCGTGGTAGGTCGATGCTCCTTTCTAACTTTCTCGACGTGTCGATGTGGAAATGGGGTAAGCTTCTTAGGGGAATATCCCTTCCATTATGTTTTCTAATCTCTGTATTGATGATATATTGATGGTGTGTTTCTAATGTATGAATGATGTCGATTAGTGGGTGCACTCACGAGATATATGTAAAGCACTGCTCATGGTGGTTTCCCTGACATACTAGGAAACAAAGCCTTACATTGTTGTTCCCATCCTGTTGTTTGGCGATGTGATCTGGTACAAGCGGCCTAGTTCATCTATTTCTGGGCATGTGGAAACCACATGGTTGCATTTTTTACATAACACACATGCTATTATTCTTCGTGGAGGGTAGTTGGGGGTGACTAAGGGTCCCCCGACTGGTCGCTTTTCAGATGACAGGAAGAGGATGGATCTATTTGTCACATCCTATTGTGTCATCGAGCTATCCATGGATTTCATATCAAAGCCATCTTCAAGGGAGAGGTGTACTATTACTGTGCATAAAATAGTTAGCGCTAAGTGAAACCGAGGGATGTAATGGCATTTTTCTAAAGTGTGGTTTCCATAACCTATCGGACATGAAAATTGTGCTCCTCACAAGGAAACATAATACACTTGTTCAACTAAATACAATATTTGGATGAGTTCTAGGGTTGCGCATTTTTCAATGAAGTGATCACGTTAATCGTACAATTCACAACATATGATAGGAGGAGGGAAGATGAAAAAAAAATTCTGGTTACTGTCGTGCCTCCTACAGGTATAAAATGTCTCAAGGTTCTTCTCGAGTCGATTAGATGGAGGGATCCTCTTGAAAGGATGGCCTGATGACATGTAAGGCATCCCTGTAACATGGAATTTATGGGGAATGATGGGTGTAATGCCCATAATGGCCACAAATATTGCATGCATGGTTGGTACGCAATGCTTTGCCTTGACTTTTGGTGGCAGGTTCCTTTTTAAGGGAACTTGTTGCCATGATATTTGCCATAGAGATAAGAAGTGGTTTTAGCTCATCCAACTCTGGGCATATGTGGGTAGGGTGGTCTACTATGTCACATATGGCACAAGGTTGTAATTCCAATTGCATGGTGGGATTTTCTACCTTCTTCCCATTTTTACTAGTTTTCTTAGTTTAACCATCAGTTTTGCAATGGAAATTTCCTTCAATGCGATGGTTGCGACTACCTCCTTAACAGATGGAGTCTCATCAAGACTAAGGGGAATTAACACTATATAGGTGACATTTTTAACTCTCGTCATGGTAGGTCGGACCAGGTACCAAACTATAATTGCAAATGATAAGTTTGGCAACACCACTGTGGCCAAGACTTGTTGTGACACAAAACCAGATGGGAGGTAGAGGAAAGGAGTTTAGGAGGAAGTGTAGGCTGGAGAGGCTTATGTAACTGAGTTCTCCATTTCATTACTACTCGTCTCCGTCTCTTGGTTGGTTTCGATGCTTGATGTAGACATCATGCACACCAGAGCCTCTGTGATATCAGATGATGATTCTAGTATAACAGGGCGATCTCCTAGAAATGACTTGAGGATAAATGACGATTTGAATTTTCTAGAGCCATATTCTTGCACCAGTAAATTTGGTCCAATTTCTGATGGCCAAAATGTATCTCTTGCAATATATAGGCATCCATAGAGAGACACTTTCAAGCGGGGAAAAATGTGGTTTCTCCTAACGTCACAATTCCGACACTTGAGTTAACTATTGGAAGAGCGACACTTTTTGTGACATTTCCAGATGGTTGTCAGTCTTTCGAAATTACCAATTATACATAGCTATTCCAACGTTAGCAAGCACATATTGCTCTTCCGATGAACTAGAGTGTCTCTCCTCTGACATTATAAAATCCAAAAAATATGTCACAAGACCAACGGTACTAAAACATCGGAATATCGATGGTAGTGTAATGTAATGAAACATCAGAATACCGATGGTGTTGAAACATATTTAAATTTCAAAATATTGACAACACTGAAAGATAGTTAAATTTTGGAATATAGAATGTGGTGAAGCCTAAAAATATTAACGGTGGTCAAGCGTAGTGAAACTTTGGAATACCAATAGAGTGAAACATATGAAGACTGACGGTGATGAAATGTTGGAAGAATGATAGTAATGAAACATCGGAATAACAATGGAAATGGACAGATGTGTAAAAAAGGATGTTGCAGACCAATTTGGAATTCCACTTGAGCGATAAAATTAATTCCGCTTGGTATTCTGCTTGAGCATGCTTTTGATCTCCCAACAAGTTGATGACATTGAGAAATCTCTTGGCCTATAAGGAAAGGATGTGCAACTTCTTCTCTTAAATATGATGAATATCAGTTGTATAAGATGCTTGATATGTCAACGATGATTACCTCTACCAAACAAAATATCAGACCTTGAAAAAATACTTTTGCATCAGTGACAAAAATTTTCTTATGTCCAAGAGAGCATCAATTCAAAACCTTTACAAAGAGCTCTCAAAATCGATCAAAATTATAGTTTAATTTTATTTAAAATTTTAAGGGAACTTTTATTAAGTTTCAAAGGCTCGAAGCCTTATAAAGTTATGTATTTGACTGAATTCTTCAGGCCTCTAGAAGCCTTTCGCACGAGGTGAGAAAGATAAGCTTTATGTTCAATGTAAGAGGGGATTAGCCTTTCCAACGAAAACCTTTCGAACCAAGTGGCTGGCAATCTTTACGCTCACACCTGGAAATATTTATGCTCATGGTTAGATAGAAATAGGCCTCTAGACAAGGTTTTTTCGGATTTTTTGAGACAACAATTTTAGATTTGTGAGTTTTATGTCAGATTGAATGGAAAAATATTCTTGAAAATGATGAGGCACCTCTACAAAACAATAAGGATTAGATAGAATTTTGCGGCCTAGACAAAAATAGGCTCAAAAAGCCCTAGCAACCAAGCCCTAAAATTTTGCAAGTGAATTCAGGGTTCTTCAATAAATTTTATCTCCACAAATTAATAAAAAAATCACCTCCAAATAATCATTTTTGACAACAAGATGAGCAAGGGTTAGAAAAATTTAAAATTTTCAAGTCTAAATCTCCTTGCGGCTAAGGAAATTTTCTACAAATACTTGAAGCTAAAAAGCCTCCAAATTTTTTTTTGATTCTTCTACAATTTAAAGGATAAGGGAATGATAATAAATCAAGAAAAAAATACTTCAAGGATAAGGATTCCAAAGCTATAGAAATCCCTATTTCCAGATAAATGCCCCTCCATAACATATTCTGGTGCCATATACCCACTGCATATTCAAATTCCAATGGAAGGGAAATTTTAGGAGTTAAGCGATGATAATGTGGAGTTTAGCACCTTTAAAAACTTTTAGGAAAGTTCATAATTCCAAACCTTATGGTTCAAAAAAATCCTTGTTAGATTCTCAATAATTTTGACAAAAAGAAGTTGGAGAAAAATACCAAAAGTTTAATGCCAAGAAAGAATTTCACATCTTAATAGCCTACCAACAAATAGTGTACCAGCACTCAAAGGCTAGTGGAAAAAATTTAATTAATGTTCTGCAACCATTCATCATCATCCTCCCATTTCACTTCTATTTTCTAATATTTAACTCTAACGACCTAGACAAGGTCTCACGGCATAACAAAAGTTATAATAATTTATCAGCAACCAAAGACTCATTAAAAAATACGAATTAAAGTTCTGCATGTAAGATCCTGTGACATACCTGCATGGTATTTCACTCACAATAAACAATATTCATGCAAGTGAGGTAAGGTTGAAAAGGTAGCAATCGATATATAGTAGGCAAAGTCTCATAAGAGTTTATTTTGAGAAAAAATAAACTGCGAAATGGTCATGAAATCAGTGATACAAACTCAAAAAGGAGGTCTATGTCATGAACTCTATAAATGAATTCACATATTTTCACACTTAGCATGCTAAAAGGCACTCAGAATTATAGTAGGAAAGGTCTCGGGAGGGTTCCTTTTGAACAAAAATAAACCATGAAAGGGTCATGAAATCAGTGACACAAATTCACAATTACGAAGGTATGTCTCATGAACTCTATCAATGAGTTCACATAAATTCACACTTAATATGCTAAAAGGTACTCATAATTACATACTGGACCTTTAATTAGCATTTATAAGCCATTGACCATCTAACTTATATGCATAGGTAGTTTAAAATGTGAACATATTCTAAATTCATGCATTCTAACTATTATTATCTTTTTCCATTGTGTCCTCAGGGGGGTTGTATTAAAAACTTACAGATTTCATCCCTAGATAAATAAACAAATAGCACTCAGATGGCTAGCATCACCTACCCAGCTCTTGAAAATATTACGAAGGAGGCACTTCATTCAACCCTCAATTTCATCTTCTTCTATGCAATTTAATGGAATTCGTAGCCGTATCAGAATCACATCAGTCCTCCTGTGGCTCCTGTGGCTCTATGGGGATGCAAGTAATTCATTACAAGTCTCATAGAACATTTCATTCATAGCTATCCAACCTAAAAACACAAAAAGCCTAAAAACATAAAAAATGCAGCTACCTTGGTGGAACAGAAGATGGGCATGGGTATATGGCCTTCAAATTCCTGACTTCTCATTCAGGTTGTACTTTAACTTCTAAACTTTCATCCCCAACAACTACCGGCCGTGAAGCACTAAGGTAAAACTACACAAACATTTAGAAAAAATATAGTGAAAAAATATGTAATCGAAAGAGAATATTTGAGAAGAGAAATCCTAATCGAATCACCTTATTAAGGCAAACATTGACATCACTGCATCAAATGTACTTGATATACATATACAAATATTCATAATTGACATTGTTTTAATATGCTTTATGCATTTTGCATGTTTTATACTGCACATATGATGAACCATTTATTGTTGCATAATAGAACATATGAGTGGTAGTTCCAGATCCCATATGACAACAAGAAATTATATTTGCATACCATGGGGGGCTAGCACCAGGTGGTCATAGGTACAATGGAATATTCCTGTATATTTTTCTTTGTATAACTGTTTCCAATGCCCAACAACTGATTACCTTCAAATCCAGAGCCATATATATGCCACAATCAATATTTCTTTGCCTGTAGATGGTCTTGGTCAACTAGGCCAGACAACAATTCGACATCTTTAGCAAGAAATAGTCTCAGCTAAAATTGAAAACTTGACATCAATATCTATCATATTGGCCCCAATGACATAGAGTTGGCAAGTGAAAAGAAATTCTCTAATGGATTTTTTGCATCAATAGAAGGGGCTTCTTTTAGTGAAAACTCCTTTGTGAGGTTAAATCCTTCACATCCAATGTTGAGGGCATTGAAAAATATTTTTGCTTCTATGTTTTTACAAATCTAATGACATAAGCATAAGATCAAATTCTTGATTTCTGTGGATACATATTACAGACTACTCCAAACCAAAACTATATAAATATTATGCCAAATGATAAATTTATGGGAATGTTATATTTTTAAAAAATGCCTCATTTATGATTATTGTAATTTCCATGTGCATACATATTATTCAATTATGCCCTCGTTAGTCAGGTGTGAGCCAAGAGAAAGGAAGAATTATTGTGTTTTGTAGCTTGTTATTGAACTTATAAGATAAGTATTAATCTTGGATATCGATCGTAATGAATGTCATATGAATGTGTCTCGAATAAATTAGTATTGCTTGCACTATCTATTGCATTGTTGTTATTCTATATTTACTTGGAATTATTCTTCATTCAGTGATGAAATCACCCCACTGTGATTAGGATAGTCAATAGAATGAATCTATCCCAAGATCAAGGAACACAATTTATAGATGACCTACAAATAAAATAGCCAATTTAGGTAAGAGTAGCAAATTTTTTCATGACACTGGCACAAGATAAATAGCCAACATTCAGATCAAGTTTTATGTTCCCTAAGTATCAGAATAAAGAAATGGGAAATGACAGGAAAATGATTTCCTAAAATGGGAACTAGAAAGATCTAGTAAGGATAGATAAATTGGCATAGAATTATTAAGAAACCACCATAGAAAACAAAGAAATTCCAGGAAATATTTTATGGAAATAGGAGAAGTAAATTCAAATAAAATCTATCATCTGTCTATAAAGTTTATCATTTCAATCAAACATAAAACAATAAAAGGAAAATTAGTGGAGGTAATAAGAGAAATAAAGTGACAAGATGGGTTTTATATGTTTTCTTTGCACATATATTAAATATGGGAATGTGCCTATAATATGTATGCTTACCTATTGCTTATTATTGTCTACATTTGACCCCTGATTCTAGGTATGGCCTCAGGATATTCCGGCATAGACATATAGCTTAAGATGAATTTTTTAGGAGAACAGGGATTTGAAATATTTCCATTCTTAGTCATTTAAAAGAGCTAGGCAATTTCTCGTACAATCTTAGATGAGTTTTCTCATTCTCCTGATTGTGATAGAAATATCGAAGAACTAGCATTTGGGTATAAATTTTGATGCCTCTAACTTATTATTGTGATTAAATACATCTCAGCTTATCTAAAGGATTAGACTTGATATATGCCAAGTATTCATGAATCATTTCCACATCAAATATTTTGAAGGTCTTGGTTCTTTGGACATAGAACCTAATCAATTCACCCAAGGAATTTCTACAAGCATAGTGGGACTAGAGTTTTTATTTTTATTTTTGAACTAAAAAAGAAAAATCTTTGTTAAATACCAATTATATCTAGAGGTTTAAATTTTTTTTCAAGAAATGGTGTTAACTTGTTGTTCTGGAAAATGGTGGAAAATCAGTGATGTTGTTTTGGGCAAACAAAAAAAGTTTTTTTGGGCAAACAAAAAAAGTTGTTTTGGGAAAACGCAAAAAGCCTAGATGTATTTTTGATGTCTGAAGGTATTTTATAAATTGAAAATGAATTCTAGACATACAGGATATTGTTTCCAGAATTCTTAGAGAGATTTTTGGGATTACCTTATATTAAATGTTGTGAATGCAGTTTTAAGTTTGTTTGGGGAAAAATTTATGTTTCAAGCTCAAATATTGGTTTATTTTCATTGATGACTCCATTATCTGGCCGTATGGTTAAAACACCCTTAATTTTACCACCTTAACAACATATCTCCCCCGCATATATTCACAATGGAAATCCAAAAGGACAATTCAATCCCATTCTTGGATTGTCTATTCACTCAATGACTAGATGGCTCCCTATCCCACTATCTTTATTGAAAAATACAAATAAATAATTTCATGCCCAATAACACCACCATCTACCTCATTTTTTTTTGTATGGGAAAATCTTGTAACCAAAGCCATTTGTATTTCTGCTCCTCACCTCTTAGAAAAAGAATGATCCACCTCACTATCACTCTCCTATACAAATATGCTTCAATAAATCCCCTGTATTGAATCTTGTTCTCAAGCACATATTAGAATAATGAATGAATTGGCATCAATTAATGACAAAAGAAACTAGGAATTCATTCTTAGTCATGCACCAAGATTTTGTAAGACATTCCTTGGCACTCTCTCTTTTCAAAGTTTCTTGAAAAAGTATCCATAAGAGAGGTCATTCATTGTAGTGCCAAAGACTATGTTGCACTCATGGATGAAGAAATTTAAGCATTTGGAATTAGAGGACATTACTCTATATGATCTCCATGAATTAAGTAACAAAATATAACCATTAAGTTGCAACCAACTTCAAATATTCAAGAAGTGGAGAGATAAGAAGAGCACACTTATTGTCGAACATGCTCAGTTTTAAAGTATAATGTTTGAGAAACTTGAGAATAACAAAATCAAAGCCAACAAATCCTTTTAGAGTGTCTAGAATTTTTTATTTTAGTTTTTTTCCTCTCCCAGAAATTGTCACACAAATATACTCGATTCTATCATACAAGTACATACCAACTATGTGATTCTATTCTTAGGTACATTTCCAAAATAATATTACAAAGCTCTTCAACCTTTTAAGTTTATAATAACAGGTATTCTAGATGAGAAATGTTTCAAATTCATCTTCAAAGGAATCATATCAAGTAAATAATATTTAAAATAAAAAATAAGACACATTACATAAGCCCAAATGACAAGATTTTCTATTGTAAACTGGATAATTTCCTGCAAAATGGTAGTAAAGGAATGAAAAACCTAGCTACAGGTGACCTTAAAAAAAAAATTTATTGTTTTTCCACTACTACAAGGGAGGTATTCGTGAAAAACTACCCAACCTTACAGAGTTTGCAGTCATCTTAAGACTCAATGAGTCTCAGAAGGAAGTGTTTACGATTATAAAATTCTCCTCAGAGTCTATATTTGGTAGAGACATTAAGTATTTTTTAAATGTGCATGCATCCTTCATTACAAAAATTAAGTATTCAAAAATGGGGTAATTCTTCGGGTTGGTTAGATTCTGATAGTAGTATCGCAAGTGATATAAATGCAATGGTGGACTAAATAATCATTAACATGTTGTCCCTTTGTGTGTTGAATAAGGGAAGCTACTTGTCTTTAGTCAGATCCTATCTCCTTTCACCTTATTTTTAATTATTATTATTAACAATCAGAACTCGATTAAAGGTGTTGAAGTTCTAAGGCTTTATGGTAACACTTCTATAGAAGATAGGGAAATAATGCTTCAACAATTCCGATGATGAAAGGGTTTTGTTTGCTTCAATTAGGGAATTTGGAGAAGGTACTAATGTAACAAATTCCAATAAATTTTTCATCCCTAATATTCCATGGAATCCTTCTAATGATATGTATGACCAACAAGGGAAGAGTTATGTCCAATGAGATTTATGTTGTTATTCTAGATTCAATGGAAATAAATTCTATAGGTGTTAGCGCTACACCTAATAGTTGTGACACAATTGAAGGTGGGGGAAATGAGTGTATTTTTGTGGATAATTTTAATCAATTGGTTGAGGATATACCCTAAGCTATCGTGGAGAATACAACGACCATCCATCACATGCCATATATCATGGAATCAAATATTCCCTTGGATTAAATAAATATTAGTTTAATCGCTGATAATGTGCCTATTTTGACCTCACATTGAGTGTCTGATCACGATCCTAGTGGTTGTAAGACTATTGACACTAGATTTTTTAGAATAAGACACGTGGAAGAAACTTCAAATTTTTTTTTTTCAACTTTAGATATGTTGTCAAAACCAAAAATATGATGTTGATAAGTTTATGTTTTGTTTCTAATGCCTTTTGTAGTTGTTGGTATAAAATGTAATGCTAATGAACAAACACAGGGGAATGAGGATACTAATAACAAATTTCATTGATTGTGGTCTATAATTAGATTATAGTATTTATGTGGCAATTTAATGTACAAAGATATCTACTTTCATTAGGTAAACAATTTTGGATACATATGTGCATAATAGTTAAAGACAACTCACTAATTGAAATGCTAAGCAACCAGTATATCTCAAGCATTAGAAAAGATGCCAACACTTAAAGGACTGCAATCTAGCAAAAGACAAAGTGTTGAGAAAATTGAAAGGCTCATAAACATGTTTCAAATATGGACTCTACAAAAGGAAATGAGAAGAATTACAGGAAAATACCCTAAAGGATTTTGAATACCATATAAGACAATTAAGATGTAAATCAAATACAAATAAATGTGATGCAACCAAGGACATGATATTTGTATATTCTTTAAAAGGGAGAGGTCCAAGAGAATTATTGAACCCCTTAGTAGAATAAATCATATCCACTATCAGACAACAATATTCCCATTATGGTAGCTCAATGCACAATCTATCATTGAGGTTACAGTAGAAGTTTTGTTGTTAGATGTTTCAATAGCAATGTTGGGAGCTTATTTTGGACTTCCGCAGAGGCAAAGGTTAGAGGATGGAATCATATTTTGTCTACTTACTATTCTCTATTATAATCTATATCCTATCCCTCTCGGCCAGCTGTGACCATTGATATTTGTGTGAGCAAATATTATCCCTTAGATTACCACTTGGAAACAAATGATACGTAGATTGTATAAATAAAAAACTCTATAAGAACTAGTTATGAGATATTGATATGCAAAACCAAAAAAAGAATTGCACATTCATATCGTTCTTCAAAAAATAATTAAATGGGGGCTTTGGCTAGATATCCACTCTCTTTACTTTTGTCATCATTTAGATTTCTTGCATGATAAACTTATGTCATCATTCAGATTACTTGCATGATAAAATTATTAGGGCATATAAATGATGAGGAGAGACAAAACTAAAACCTACCTACATTTTAAATAAGAAGTTTCCTTTTTCGGGATGATAAACTGAAAAATAAACACATCGCACACTCTCCCATGCAGCAAGAATTGATATCTGTGTGAAACCCCTTCTCTGCTTTAATCAATACAAAGCGTCATCACTGGAAGTGGAATATAAATGTATAGAACTGTAAAACCAAGTGGAATCTAAATGTATACAAGTGTAATAAATCTGTAAAAGAGGCAAATATCATGAAATGAAATGCTAGCATCTATTATTACTATTTACCATGGGATAAACCAGTTGCATGGTATGTTCATAGATGTACCTCTTAGGTTTTCTTCATTCTTCAGTGAAATTAGCGACTGCATCAAACCCAAATCTATCCCAAACTCTTCAGTGGAATTAGCACTGAACCCTTATTCAGCATAATTAGCACTGAACAATGTCCCAAAATTGGAAAATAGAATAACAGCAGCAAAAAAAATTGAATATTTCAATTTAGATTTTAGAGTAGCCACTAAATTAGATTTTAATAGGTAGTCAAATAAGTTTATATGGTTTCTTAGGTTTTAATTAAGTTTTATTTTTATGTGAGTAAAAAGGAGGATAATTTGAGATAGAGGTTATATTTAATGATGTTGACGCCCAAGAAAAAGTAATAGTGTTAAAAGTAATAATGTTAGTCTAATTAGGGTATTAATAAAATTATATTATACCTTTCTAATATAAGTAAGAATGTTCATATAAAGTGGGAAAAGGCACATAGGAAATATCTATCTATCAAATCTTAAGGAGGTGAAAAATATCTTTAAATCTATGAATAATGTTATCAATAAACTTAAGTAGCTATAGGTAGCCCCTTATTTTTGAGGAAGTTCACTTAGAGCTTAAAAATACCATACTAGAAGCTAGTCATGGCTTAGAATGCTTTCACATATGTTTTTAAGAGATACATGGGATAAATATATTTTGACTAAAGGAAATAAGGGGTACAATAAAATCAATGTATAGCACCTACTCAAATCACCAAGAATATATCCAAACCATCAATATGACACACTTATCTGAGAAAAATTATGAACTACCATGGAACAACTTAGATTAAAACCTATATCCAAACAATCAAGAGTTATAATAGAGTGTTTAAGTGAACACAATAAAAATAGTACACATTGGACATAATATCATATACACATGGATCATACGTATCCAACTAAATGTGGTATCTAAATGAACTTCTTCCTATACATAGTTTCCTAGATGGCTAAGGTAAGGTTTCAACAAACCAATGATACTTTCATGAATTACATATAGATCCATATACCTTAGATGGAAAATGATCAATGTGACAGGAATCGTAGGGATTGAGATGACAAACAAATTTTAAAATTTCCTCTAAAATCCCATACAAAAAATGGGGTAACAAATCCTGTGACATCCAACTTGTTATATATATATATGGTGGGAAATCCTCAAAGTATCTCTGAAGAAATATGTCTCGTTGAGGTGAAGGTCAAGAAGGGGTATGATGCCTCACTAGTTTGGTAGTTGAAGAAGTTTGAATCATTGTTTGTCAATTTTTCCCTATGTAGGAAACGTAATATGGAAGGAGGTGACCCCCTTGGAATAGTTCTAAAGGGGAAGGGCACATAAGGCCTTATATAAAAATCTGAATTCAAGTACATCCCTCATAAAATGTTCTAGACATGTATTTAAATAATGTAGATAACACCCCGTCCAAATGTTGATAAAGATAATAGAATATCCATTGAATCTCATAATAAACGGGGGCATCTATATATGAGGTGATCCTTTAATTATATCTTCTATGTATGTAAACTCTAGCAGATGTTATTTAAGAAGAGGAAGGTCATTATGAGTAGTTTCAACTCGATGCAAGTGTAAACCCACTTTGAATGCACTAAGGGGGGTCTGAAGGGAAGCATATGATGCTCTTATGTGTATGTGGTTAAAAAAAAACGCCCCCTTTCATTTTCATGAAGTATTCCTGGTACAAAATCCATATTATAGTTGAGGCCCTAAAAAGATGAAGATCAATTACATTGAATGTATTGTCTATAAATAAAATTTCTAACAACCTGACACAAACATATAATTATGTCATTAATATTGGAGGTGTAAATCACTTCAATTTTGTTACAAATTTAATCACTCCCCCACAAAAATGTGTCATGCTTCCTTGTGATGATGCTTCAACCCTATTGGAGAACAACCTCACAATGTAAAAGGAACGTAAAAATTATGTAACTTTAATATTTCCCCACATTCACCCTTTGGCTCACTACTCATGGATAATTTAAGGTTATTTCAAGCCCTGGGGTGGATAATATCATTTAATTTTCTCTCATTGTATAGTATTATACATTGACACAATTTAGTTTGTTTAAAATACAAAATATTTATATTGGGATTTCACTCCTTGTGCATTAGGGCTAGAGAGGCATTGTCTTTGTGGGTGATCTATTCATTTCCAACTCCTTATGTGAGAGAGCACTACAAGCTCGATCTCAACATGAAGTGTGGATATTGTGAGTGATTCAAATAAAGGCTTATCAAATTATCTAGTTTTTCTATGTTTGGTATGCATTGTAATAATGGCATTACCCACAAACACATACCCTCATAACAAATACGTAGTTCTCTAAAAATAAAATGTTTCCAATATGCTCAATTAGAGGTGAAGGATTCTCCTAGGAGCTCAATGTGTTGTTTTGGGATGTTATTTTCAGCCTTGGATACTTAGTGGTTAAGGGCTTAGGGTTAGGGTTTTAGGGGTTTACGGGGTTAAATGGGTTAGGGGACAAGAATTAGAAGTTAAGGGGTAATTAGAAGTTAATGTGTTTAAGGGTGAAGGATTAGGGGTTAAGGGTCATATGTTAAGAGGATAAGAAGTTAGGGCTTAGGAGTTTCATGGATTATTTTTTATGGGTTTGTTTCTTAAGATTTAATGAGTCAAGGGGTTTATGGGTTATGAGTTATGAGTGTAGGGGTTAAGGGATTATGGACTGTGGGTTAAGGGGATATGGAGTTCAATGGTTATGGGTTAAGGGCATATGGTTTGTGATAAATGGACTCATATTCCCCTTATCACCACTATTGGGGGTTACTCTATCGATTGATCTCGCTACCTTCCCTCTAGGTCCCCTAGCCCCTATGAAATTATGTCCTAAGCCCCCTTCTCATTCTCTAATGATAGGATTATAGATCATATTAAACCATGTTTTCACCTCTGAATTATACCCACCCATGCTACCCTTATGTCCCCTTGCCCCATTCTTTCACATTCCCCAAGGCACAAATCAAATATTTGGATGTATCTTGGATGACTTGTCACATTCCACTAGCTTCACACATGAATATGAATTCCCATCATTTAATAATTTTTTGGAGGGTTTTCATGGCATATTCAAGGGTCAAATTTACAAAAAAAATATTGTTTAAGTATATGTTAGATGGATTAAAGACTATAGGGTTGTTTACAGGGAAAAAATTCCACCTTTCCAACAACGGGGAACTAACCCGATCATAGGTCCCAACTAGAACTGGTCTCATTTGGAATGGATAATCCCAATGGGTTTTAAGGACTATTATAAGGGTTAGGGGAATAGGGGATTAGGGGTTAGGAAAATAGTGAGTTAGTGCTTAAGGTGTTAGGGATTTAGGGCTTAGGGGTTAGGGGATTTAGGCGCATTTAGCAGTTAGGAAAATAATGAGTTAGTGATTAAAGGATTAGGGATTAGGGTTAGGGGAATTATGAGTTATTGGTTAAGGTTTTAGGGATTGTGGGGTAAGGTGCCCTCACAAAATCCAACTCGACCCACACAAATGCGTTTCCTAGGGCACACAGTCACAACTTAGCATTTTTTATACGACCACTCTCACGCGACCGAACCCGACCCAACCTAACCCACCCAAACACGTTTCCCTGGGTGCCCTCACACGACACGACTCGACTGACTCGACCTAACCAAACCTTCACGAACGTGTTTCCTTGGGCAGCCTCACATGACATGACCATATCCAACTCGACATGACACAGGCGGTCACAACTTAGCATTTTTGATACGACTGCCCTCACATGACCTAACCCCACCCGACTTGACCTGACCTAACCCACCCGAATGTTGAAGGCACAAGGGAGGAAATAGAAAATGGGTTTCACAAACCTGCAGTACGAGGCACAGGGTGCTTAGTACAACTTAGCATTTTTTATATGGCCAACCTCACACAACCCGACCCGACCTGACCGACCCAAACACATTTCAATGGGCACCCTTACACGACATGACCCAATCGTACACATTCCTTGGGTAGCCTACTATTGTATCTTAAGAAACAATTCCTTAGTTGTGGTAAGGAATCAATGCTTAAGATATATATGTGTGTGTGTGTGTGTGTGTGTGTTGTTAGCCCCCCTATGAAATTCTTGACAAGCAAGTTGGGGGCTGAATGATTGTTGAGCCTTCAAGGGATGCCTTTCCCTGAAAAACCATTCCCCTTGAAGCCTCTGATTGCTGTGCCTAATAAAAATCCTCTCTGCTAGTAAATTGCTCAAAAAGGGCCTATTATTCCCTCCTTTACCCCTGCGAAATACAATTCCCCTTCTTTTCCCTTTATCCGAATTCCCTTTCTTCCCCCCCAAGATTCCCCCTCTCTATGCCTAGATCCCCCAAAATCCCCTTTAAATTTCCCCATCTCCCTTATTTCCCTAGTTTCCCCCTCCATCTCCCCTACCGTTACCTTTTTATTGCCCACAAAACGCATTCAAAATGAATTAAAATGATAAATTTTATGTTTTTGGGTCTTAGCCCTTCTTCTGATAGCCCCGCGCCTTTCATCTTCCACATGACCCGGCGCCGTGACCAAGGCTCTTTCCTTGCAGGGTCTCTTTTCCGTCTGTAGAGTCAAACCACGGAGCCCCCGTAATTGACTCCTCGGGATGTGGGAAAACCCGATCAATGGTCGTTATTCACTACGGAGGGTTGCTCCAAATCTCCCGTGCCCATACACCTTGGCCCCCCGTAGTTGATCTCCTTTGTCCATTCATTTGTCGATCCAATGGCGTGGAGCATGCCTGAAATGCTGTTCCCCACACCTGCATACGTCATCCTCCCAGAACCCGCCAGTAAATTCCGCACCACTCATCTGTGGACGACGGTTTTCCTCCATCACGTAGCGATTCCATACATTACCTGCCGCATGTCCGAGTGTACTATTTCGAAAACCGCCCATTTCTCAAATTATCTCTCGGACGAAAGACAGGCAACGAAATTCACCTCGGCCGTCAGATCCTGGAGCCTTCATCGAACGGCGCTCATTCGATGAAGCTGTGCACTGCTTAACCTCATCCATCGTACCCACCGGACCATTGTCCATTACTCCCTGCCATCGATCTCCACCCGATCGACGGTCCAGATCTGTCCATGCATTGTTGACCATTCCACGGTCTCCCGCCTCGCCCTGTCACCTTGTCTCGCCACATCACCCCACGTGCATCCTCCGTACACACTCCCGTTCCATTGCATACAATTGGTGCATTTTCATGTGTTTGCATTCATTTTTCACGTATATTTTCTCTCTGTTCTGTCAACCTCCACCAGAGCGATTTTCACCATTTCGTTTGCATGGCCTCTTCCTCCATCCACACTATGTCCATTTCCCCGTCTATGCTTTCTCTTCACAGGTTTCAGGTTTTGCAGGGTTTTCAATAGGGAATGATCACCATGATGTGTGATCTCTGTTACAGTGACATAAGCATCAATGAAGACCATGTGTAGAGGCTGTATTGAGAGCCTGATGTTACAGGAAACGTCTGGAGGTGCTTGCGTCATAAATTCATCAAAGAACAGAGTTTAAACTCTACCAACCCTCTGGTGCCATCGAAGCTCGAAATTCACAGACAAGGTCAGCAGAGCGCTCGAGGTAGGAAATGGAAGACTCATAAGCGTCTGCAGAGATTTTTAGAAGGAAAAAGTACAGATTTGAAGACCCCGTGGATCCTTTGGATGGTCCAATGCACAGAGAGATTATATTATCATGGTTTTCACATCATCAGAAATGTTTTTCTTTATCAGAGGACAACGCGCCCATGAAGTTCTTATTATACATCGCGTTCCTGAAGTTTCCTACCTGACAGTAGTCCTATACCATCAAGAATCATTAGTTACATGGTATGGAGACCCTAGCATCATTATTTCGCCTGTTTTTCCAGTCAACAGAGAATGGCATTAATACTGTAGCCAGAATGTCAGAGGTAGATGCACAGATTTAAGGCAGTATGGGTGGCAGCCTTCCTCCTTTTCTGAGCGATTAATTCTTCATTTAATTCTTTACCTACCTCTTCTGCTCTGTTTTTCCTATAAGAATCCAGAAGAACACATTGTAAAGGTTGTTGTTGCCTTGTTGGGCATCTGTTGTTAGAGCGATTCATTCTGACTGTTAGAACAGTCTTGGGAGGGAGTAGCAGAGTAGTTGTATGTAATAGGCTGGGAGGAGAAGTCTGGACTGTATTAGCCATTGATCTTATTGTACATGACTGATTTTGCATCAATTAATCAAAGCACATTTCACAGGATCCTAGTCTATTACTATTGGTGATGTTTTTCCTAACTCTGTTTATTACATTTTCATACTGTTTCATGTTCTTCTGGTAGGCAGCAAAAGTATAACATAGGATTCACCCTTGCTAGGTGCCCTATGTTTCCTTCTCTCCCTACCTTTAATTTTTTCTGCTTTATGTGGTATCTAAGAGTGAATCCATGTGGTTTAGCCAGTGCAGTGGATGTTATTGCCTGCTGGCTGATATATGAACTTGTGGGTTTGCTGCTTGGATGTTTCCTCATCAATCTTATCTCTGTTTTCCTTTGGAGTTGCTAAAGTAGACCTAGAGTTAAATGACCTCTGGTATGATCTATAAGTTGCCCCTTTGTCCCTTTTTGAGAGCTGCCTTTGAGTATGTCCAAGTAGGTCTGGAGTTAAATGACCTCTGACCTGATCTATAGACAGAAAATTGGTTGCCTCTCCTTCTTCCACTTTCTCTCCTTAATGTTCCATTCCACCATCTACCTAAAGGATCCTTTAGTGTAGATGACTTGCCCTTTGAAAGCCTTGCTTAGTGGATGCAAGTAATTTCCTTTCATGACTCCATAGCCCAATGGATGGCACTGTCTTGGCCTATCCTCTTTGCTGAAGACTCCTGCTATTTTGTTTCCTTTTTCCCATTACTTTCTCAGTCTATGATCTCCTGACCAACCCAGCAACCAACCAACCAAATCATTTAAACCCCCCATTTGTGCTTCATACCTAGCCTAATATCTCATTTTGAGCTTCAAAGACATATCATTCTTTGATCTATTTGGAGAGATCCCTCTTCGGGTCTAGGAGGGCTAGATCCTAGGGCCTAAAAGTGGTTCTGATGTTGTCTCATATTTTGGTCTTGCCAATCTGGCCAAAACATGGGAACCCCAACATAATGGCGAATCCACTAGGGAGCAAACCACGTTGCTTTAGATTGGCTTTTAATAGCTGATGGTGGAAAGCATCCCTGCTCCAAACAGTCAAATTCATCCACCTGGTGACTCCACACTCCACACTCCACAATCCTCGAAAACTCCACTGGAGGAAGAACCTGAAAGATGGCCAGACCTCATAGAAGGGTAGAACATATTGGTTGGATTTGGTTTAAAGAGTTTATTGTTTTTGTCTATCACTATGTCCTGTCCTATTTTAAGCCAAATTGAGTGTACAAAGATGAGACCCATGATGAGTATGGGAGAGATTTCAAGCCTCAGTTTGTAGACCGTGAGCAGACCTGTACTCCTGTGAAGAAACTGGTGGAACAAGAAGCTCATGTTGTATCTCCCACCCTTCAAGAAGCTTCGAGCAGCCATGAGCCCATTGTTACACCACCCACACCTAAAAAGGTCATAGAAATATATAAGCCTCTGGTTTCACCTCTTTTCTTCCAACCCCTGCCTGCAGAACTTATTAACCAACAACCTCATTTTGACGGAGAAAATAAAAGGGCCACTGCCGAGGAACATGTTCAAAACCTTGAGGATTTACTTGAGCTGTATGAAATAGAAGAAGATGATGTGTGCATTAGAATGTTTGCCTTGTCATTGCAAGGAAATGTTAATATTTGGCTCAAAGGCCTTCCAGAGGCAAGCATTTTCAGCTTTCATCAGTTTTCTCAAGTTTTCCTTGATAGATGGGTGGCCCTGAAGAATGCTCTCCTCATCCTAAAAGAATATAAAAATTTGAGAAGGCATCCAGGAGAGACAGTGCAAGAGTTTTCAGCCAGGTTTAATAAGGTATATGATGCAATACCTTCTGATATAAAACCACCTTTGGGATGGGCTTTAGTGCACTATCCAAGTTCTTTTGACCCCGAGGTGGAATTCCAAATAAGAGAAAGAGAACCTTCGAGCCTGGAGGAAATGCAAAATATAGAAATCACTGTCGAATATAACATAAAGTGCAAGGGGGAAAGACTAAAAGCAGCAAGGAAGGACCGAATGGAGAAAATAGCGCAGATCTCTTTAAAGAACAAGCTAGAAAGACTGATAGAGACTACCAAATCCTTGCCAAATGTAAAAAAGAAAGAATATGAGGCTGAAACCAGAAATGATGATTTGGAAAGACCCGCTCCTTGTCCTCAAGAAAGACGAAACAGATCACTGCAAGACAGAAGCCACATGCCAAACATGCACGAAGAATCAGAGCTAGAATCAGAAAATGAACTTGCAGACGGTTTTGAAGAAATACTCGCTGAGAGTCCTGAAGATTTGATGGGTGACGTGTATAATTATGATTTATCTAATGATGATTTTTCTGTTGATGATTTTTTCCAAAGGGAAAATGAGCTTGCAGGGCCGTCATCAGTAGATTCATGGGAGGAAGATCACGACCATCAACTTCAAGAAAACGATGAGTCAATGTAGGCTATCTATGATACTGATGGAGAAGGTGTTGAAAACATGATAGTAGACGAAGATTCGTTGAATATTCCCTCTATTTTATTTCCAAACATCAGTTGTACTTGCCAGAAAGACAGAAGCAAGAAGCTCTTTAGCAGAGAGGACAAGGAAGAAAGTGTTGAAGAAAATATTGAGTGGAATGAATATTTGGGGCCTTTTCCCAAAGGGATTGAGGTAATCAGAGAAGCCCCCGCTCAAGAATATTTTAATTTTTTCACAAAGTTCCAGCAGGACCAGCCTGCGTTACTAGAGGACAACACTGTCGAATATAATAAGCCCTCTATCTCAGGCTGCAGTGAAGATGAGGTAGATCTCCTTTCCCACAGACATCTTTGTCTTGATCAGGAGGAGGTATGCCTGTTTGATACTTACCTGCCAAATACTCCCAACCAGGAAAAGAAGGAGTGTGATTACAAAGGCCTCACTGCAGATGCAGTGATTGAAGTTGCCCGGGATGCAGACAGCCTATCAGTCATGGTAGGCTCTAAAGGAAAAAGTTTACATCATGATTTTGTTGATCCTGTGGCAGAATACATAGAGGCTTTCACTGGCTCGGTTCCTCAAGCATTGATCTTCTGCAAGAGCCAAACACAATAGAATTGGTCACCACTGCTAGTGACCACAGTTTTGGAGAACCACATGCAGAGCACCCTGTGGTTATCTCTGACAGGCAGTCAATGCTCATATCCTTTTTTGTTACTGCTGGACTAGCTGCATTGGAATTATTGTATCACCTAGAACATCAGAGATTTCCAGTTATAGTAGGGTAGATAGGAAAAGCTCAATCAGGCTCAGTCCATGAGCATGTAGTTAGTTGTTTCAATTCATGTCTTAGAATGTAGGAGAAGAAACTTGTAGGACAGTTTAATCTCAACAGGTAGTAGAATAGGTAGAGAAACATGTGAGGCCAACAGTCTAATCTGGCCTCATGGAGCAATAAGGGTAGAATTAGAATAGGTTTGTTTTTGTTTTGAAAAATAAAATGTAAAGGGTCTGCAAGTTCAAATGTGCCCAAAGGGAACAGCTAAGACTGCAGTTGGGTAGGTAGTTTGGTTGGGAACATGTTTCTTCTGATATATCATGTTTTGTGGCAGCTGAAAAACAAAGAAGAGAGATGGCTTATGATAGCAGGCATCTGGCCTACTCTAAAGATCATATCTGGTTTCTTGACTACTCCAAGGAGAATCCATCCCCATGTGGAGCCACTGTTAGCCCCCCTATGAAATTATTTACAAGCAAGTTGGGGGCTGAATGATTGTTGAGCCTTCAAGGGATGCCTTTCCCTAAAAAACCATTCCCCTTGAAGCCTCTTATTGTTGTGCCTAACACAAATCCTCTCTGCTATTACATTGCTCAAAAAGGGCCTATTATTCCCTCCTTTACCCCTACGAAATACAATTCCCCTTCTTTTCCCTTTATTCGAATTCCCTTTCCCCCCCCCCAAGATTCCCCCTCTCTATGCCTAAATCCCCCAAAATCCCCTTTAAATTTCCCCATCTCCCTTATGTCCCTAGTTTCCCCCTCCATCTCCCCTACCGTTACCTTTTGATTGCCCCCAAAATGCATTAAAATTGAATTAAAATGATAAATTTTATGTTTTTAGGTCTTAGCCCTTCTTCTGATAGCCCCGCGCCCTTCATCTTCCACGTGACCCAGCACCGTGACCAAGGTTCTTTCCTTGCAGGGGCTCTTTTCCGTCTGTAGAGTCAAACCACAGAGCCCCCGTAATTGACTCCTCGGGATGTGGGAAAACCCGATCAACGGTCATTATTCACTACGGGGGGTCGCTCCAAAGCTCCCGTGCCCGTACACCTTGGCCCCCTATAGTTAATCTCCTCCGTCCATTCATTTTTCGATCCAACGACACGGAGCCCGCCCGAAATGGTGTTCCCCACACCTGCATACATCATCCGCCCAGAACCCGCCAGTAAATTCCGCACTGCTCATCTGCGGACGGCGATTTTCCTCCATCACCGAGCGATTCCATACATTACCTACCCTGTGTCCGAGTGTACTATTTCGAAAACCGCCCATTTTGCACATTATCTCCCGGATGAAAGCCAAGCAGCGGAATTCACCTCGGCCGTCAGATCCTGGAGCCTTCATCCAACGGCGCTCATTCGACGAAGCTGTGCACTACTTAACCTCGTCCATCGTACCCGCCGACCCACTATCCGTTACTCCCTGCCGTCAATCTCCGCCCGATCGACGGTCCAGATTTGTCCATGCATTGTTGACCATTCCACAGTCTCCCACCTCGCCCGGTCACCCCATCTTGCCACATCACCCCATGTGCATCCTCTGTACACACTCCCATTCCATTGCATACAATTGGTGCATTTTCATGTGCTTGCATTCATTTTTCACGTATATTTTCTCTGTGTTCCGTCAACCTCCACTAGAGCTATTTTCACCGTTTCGTCTGCATGGCCTCTTCCTCCATCCACACTATGTCCATTTCCCCGTCCATGCTTTCTCTTCACAGGTTTCAGGTTTTTTAGGGTTTTCAATAGTGAATGATCGCCATGATGTGTGATCTCTATTACAGCGATAGAAGCATCAATGAAGACCATGTGCAGAGGCTGTATTGAGAGCCTGATGTTATAGGAAACGTCTGGAGGTGCTTGCACCATAAATTCATCAAAGAACAAAGTTTAAACTCTACCAACCCTTCGGAGCCATCGAAGCTCGAAATTCATAGACAAGGTCAGCAGAGAGCTCGAGGCAGGAAATGGAAGATTCATAAGCTTCTGAAGAGATTTTTAGAAGGCAAAAGTACAGATTTGAAGACCCTGTGGATTCCTTGGACGGTCCAATGCACAGAGAGATAATATTATCAGGGTTTTCACATCATCAGAAATGTTTTTCTTTATCAGAGGACAAAGCGCCCATGCAGTTCTTATTATACATCGCGTTCCTGAATTTTCCTACCCGACAGTAGTCCTATACCATCAAGAAGCATTATTTACATGGTATGGAGACCCTAGCATCATTATTTCACCTGTTTTCTAGTCAACAAAGAATGGCATTAATACTACAGCCAGACTGTCAGAAGTAGATGCACAGATTTAAGGCAGTATGGGTGGCGGCCTTCCTCCTTTTCTGAGCGATTAATTCTTCATTTAATTCTTCACCTACCTCTTCTGCTCTATTTTTCCTATAAGAATCTAAAAGAACACATTGTAAAGGTTGTTGTTTCCTTGTTGGGAATCTGCTGTTAGAGGGATTCATTCTGACTGTTAGAAAAGTCTTGGGAGGGAGTAGCAAAGTAGTTATATGTAATAGGCTGGGAGGAGAAGTCTGGACTGTATTAGCCATTGAGCTTATTGTACATGACTGGTTTTGCATCAATTAATCAAAGCACATCTCACAGGATCCTGGTCTATTACTATTGGTGATGTTTTTCCTAACTCTGTTTATTACATTTTCATACTGTTTCATGTTCTTCTGGTAGGCAAAAGAAGTATAACATAGGATTCACCCTTGCTAGGTGCCTTATGTTTCCTGCTCTCCCTACCTTTAATTTTTTCTGCTTTATGTGGTATCTAAGAGTGAATCCATGTGGTTTAACCAGTGCAGTGGATGCTATTGCCTGCTGGCTGATGTATGAACTTGTGGATTTGCTGCTTGGATGTTTCCTCGTCAATCTTATCTCTGTTTTCCTCTAGAGTTGCTAAAGTAGACCTGGAGTTAAATGACCTCTAGTCTAATCTATAAGCTACCCCTTCGTCCCTTTATGAGAGCTGCCTTTGAGTATGTCCAAGCAGGTATGGAGTTAAATGACCTCTGACCTGATCTATAGACAGATAAGTGGTTACCTCTCCTTCTTCCACTTTCTCTCCTTAATGTTCCATTCCACCATCTGCCTAAAAGATCCTTTAGTGTAGATGAATTTCCCTTTGAAAGCCTTGGTTAGTGGATGCAAGTAATTTCCTTTCATGACTCCATAGCCCAATGGATGGCACTGTCTTGGCCTATCCTCTTTTCTGAAGCCTCTTGCTGTTTTGTTTCCTTTTTCCCATTACTTTCTCAGTCTATGATATCTTGACCAACACAGCAACCAACCAACCAAATCATTTAAACCCCCCATTTGTGCTTCATACCTAGCCTAATATCTCATTTAGAGCTTAAAATACATACCATTCTTTGATCTATTTGGAGAGATCCCTCTCCGGGTCTAGGAGGGCTAGATCCTAGGGCCCAAAAGTGGTCTTGATGTTGTCTCATCTTTTGGTCTTGCCAATCTGGCCAAAACATGGGAACCCCAACATGTGTGTCACAAAAATATGATATCAAATGGTCTTTGCTTAATCACCTTCAAAAACTAATTATTGAAACCGTCAAGAATCTGATGTAATAAATGCTTCACAATACCATTATCTACTCATATTAATTGGAATTATAAGAAGAACATGAAGGAAGCTCAAACTGATATGTTGAAAGACATGATCTATCACTTTAAACTTTAGAAGGATTCTATGAAAGTGGAATAGTTAAAATGAAGGAGCACCCATTATGGATATTTAACTCTTATTCACATATTTAAAAAGAGACCTGGAACTACATTACTTCATTTTATTCATAGAAGGAAAAAGAAAGAATGGAAACTGGAAAACATATCAACAATAGTAGATGCAAGAATCTTGATCTTCATTCATTAATCATCAGAAAATTGAGTACAAAATTTTCAGTAGTCCAAAGGTCCAAAACTCAGAACCCTTTCCTTTCTTCTTTTCCTCTTTAAATACAATGTAAAGTAGTTTGTAACTGCTGAAACTAATATGAACTTCTCAAACTACTTGAATGTGCTTAAACTACCTATTACATATCATCAAAATATCTCATTACAATTAAAATCTCTTAATAAATATAAAATAAAACTGAAACTCTAATCTATATTCTGAATATGAATTTTCTCTGCTGCTGCGACATTTCCCTAATTATTTGACTTGTCCTTTTTAGAAGATGAGGGATATAATAAAACTGAAACTCTAATCTATAATCTGAATATGAATTTTCTCTGCTGCTGCGACATTTCCCTAATTATTTGACTTGTCCTTTTTAGAAGATGAGGGATCATTAGGTAGAACAACCATCTAAGCTCTGCATTTCTTCCACACTTCAATGTTTGTCTTAGGAGAGTTGGTCAGCTTGTGGTAATCCATTCTAAAATTGGTGATCATGTTAAATGTTGGTCATTCTGTAAATAAAGTCTTCACCATCCATAATAACTGAAAATGCCTCTCAAGAAAATTAATAATTGTTGTTTGTTTCAGGATCTGATTCTTCTCATGAGTGTTATCCACCTTCATTTTTGCCAATGCCTTCATAGGAATCCCATGATAAAATACTGCCTTTAAGGTCCCAAAATGATGGTAATCCTACGCTGGCTCTTTTTTCATACAAATTATCAAATGTATTCATTACCTCTCTAATCTCTATTAGCTTCTTTTTAGTGGTCTTCTTGCAAGTATTTTTAACAATAAACTTGTTAATCTCTACAACATATAGGATCCTATATTTAATATCATTTTCTCATAACTCATGATTAGCCTTTGAATCAATGAAATCAATAAAATTCTTTCCCCATATGGCTCTATTAATGGTCTTCTACTTATCTTCCATAACTTTCTCCTCAAAATGTCTGACAATGCTTTTCTCTTCGAATACAATAGTCAAAGATCCCCATGCTAATTTCATCTCTCCAATGATTTCATTCCATATGATATCCTTAGCCTATATGAAAGTTATATTTCCCTTCAATTTCTTCTTCAGACTCTTGATTTCAACATTAGCTGTTTGAAAATTTGTCCTGTACTTATCAATTTCTCCATCCTTGGCCTGAATTGTTTTTGTTACAGTTTCCAGATCATTTTGTGCCCTTTTGAGATCTTTCTCTACCATTTTCAGTTGAATGTTTAATTGAGATAACTGTGCTATTGGATCATTATTTCTAGAAGGCACAATGATGGTACAGGAATGGGAATCAATCTGGCTTTGCAATTTCAGTACATTTTCTTTCAACTTAGAAATTTCTTCTTCTTTAGTAAGAGCTACTGAAGAAGTATTTCCTTTTCACTTTCCACTTTTTCCACCTCTGCTACAATCGAATGCTCCCATGTAGGTAATTTAAACTTTTTCTTTAATACAAAAATATTTGATTCTGCACTTTGTAGTAACTTTTACATAGCATACCTATCATTTGGATCTACTCCAATCTTCACAATTATCTTCTTTAATTCTTCATTTTGGGTTGTTAAAGCCCTGGAGTTGGCTTTGTCCAATTTCAGTGCTTGATCACCTTTTGTAGCATATTCTCTACCTTAAGAGCCATTTCATTAGTCTTGGTTAAATCATTCACTATTATTTGACCTGTTTACATGTGTAAACTAACTTTATCAAGCAATGGAATCTTTCTCACATCAACAGTTAAATTTACAGTATTGAAATTACTTGATGACCCTATAGTCATATCAGAAGGGTGAGAGAGAGAAATCCTAAACTGATCTCTTTCTACATCCATGGTAGTCAACAATATTTTTTGGTCCAGATTTACTTGATATTCAGCCTGTGCCTCCATGCTAGAATATTCTTCTCATCTCTTAGTTGAAGCAAGAAACCAGGTCCAGCACCTGCTATGTCTTCATTGAATTTTTTTCTCTTTTCGGCTCTTTTCTCATCATCTTCAGAATCTACAACTGCCTCTTTACTCCTCTTGCTTGATTTATTAGATATGATAGGAGTCTTTATACTAGAACTAGGCGAACCTGCAAAAACCTTATTGTCTAACTTCTCTATGTCAGGTATACTTCCATGAACAAATGCTGAGTAACCATTTTCAACTTTCCTTTTTGAAATTACTTTTTGAGGATCATAATCTGATTTATCTCCTAACAAGAAGTGCATACCATCTAACATATTATCAACCTCATCAGCTCCTTGTCTCATGTTGACTATAAACAGACCCACAGACATAGTTACTTTAAACATGTGACCCTTTTTCATTGGGAAAAAATGTATTTGGTCAACATTCAAACTCTGACTGGTGAATTCTAAGGAAAATAATATGATAGAAACAAACGTTGGAAGCCTATATCATTCTATCCCAACCCTATAAAGTTCAATCTCTGAGTAATCTTCATACACATTACAATCTCCAAATTTACAATTTGTACCCAACTGAAGAAATTCTTGAGCCTTTGGCAAGAAACATGGGGGAGAAAACACATTCAAAATTTTATAGGCACTGGACATGAAATCATTTGCAAAATCAAATAGCCCCTCCTCATTTTGTTCCTCTCTTACTACATCATTCCAAAACACTACTAATGCCCCTTTTATTTATATCCATGACGTTCAACCCCAAATGTAAGAATTTTTCCACATTTTGATATAGAAAGAGATAAATAATAAGAGAAGGGAACTTGAATGACCTAGTGAGTGATAAACTCATGATTTGAGTATTGATGAACTCCTTCCGGTAAGAAGGAATATCTTGCACTACTCACGACTTCATCCTCAATGCAAATAGTCCTAGAACTAATTTGTCAATTAAGTTGTCGTCCTGCTTTCCCAATATCTTTAAGACACACCTTAGCAGTAGCTGAACTTCTACATCAAATAATTCTATGGAGAACTATTTACTATCTGGTGCAAACCTCTTTGTGTCTGGCCTTAGGAAGAAGGCAAACTAGGTGAATTATTGTCCTACAATATTATCATAATGCGGTGCCAATGATTTGTTAGTGAATTGAACATATGATTCAGATTCTAGGTGACATAAGGCTTGACGAATTAACTGGGATGAGAATTGTAGAACATTCTCTCTTGGACAATTCATTACAAAATATTTACCAGTATACATAACAGTTACCATTCGGTGCAAAAACACAGGAAAAAGATGAATCCTAGGGATACATGTAGACAGTAAGCCTGAATTGACCATGGAAAATAAAATAGGACATGCTTTTTCATTCAACCATACCTATTGATAAAATGGGTGGTGCTCTAGAGATAAAATGATATCTCAGATATCCCTCATGTGTGTCCATGATAGGAATATGACTGGATGAGCCAGAAGGAGATGAGCGTTTAGCCATGATACTACTCAGGGTGGCGAGAAACGATGGAAAACACTAGTGCAATCATGGTTGAGAAACACAAAGGAATAAAATTTAACTTGTGAAAAGGAAGACAGGTTTAAGTAGATGGCGCGTGGTTTAGAAATTAAATTTTGATTTGATGAACAAGAGACTGTTAAATGGTACCATGACATGGCTGAAAGCTATCACCATCCAACAGCTTACGTCACTGTGGGAGGCCTCTGGTGTATGTAGCACTCATCGGAGCCTTGTCCCCGTAGTGAATCTAGACTGTTGATCAAGATCGACTGGTCAGTCAATGGGGTTAACTACGGAGGCACCCTCCCCATAACTTCTGCGTTGAATGTGCCCATGGGTTGTCATCTTTATCCTCTCACAAGAAAATCCTCGGATGCCTCTCGATTACTTGCTCGATCATTAATTGAAGCATTAGGACCCTCCTTCCTAGATCCTTTAAAGTGTTGAACTTTAAATTTACAAAAACATTACAACTTTAGTTAAAGTATGAGGAAGCTCTAATTTAATAGATATTTTATATATTTTTCCATTTTTTATATTTTCAAAAAAATAAAATAAGGGATATTTCAAATGAGCCACAAGATCTGGCTCCACCTACAGATAGTGTTTTTTTCCACGAAACACTAAGAACTGCAGATTAGTGCCTTCACTTCGGGCATGGATTCAAATGTTGTTTGATGAAATATGAACAATGAGAAATCCTAATATGTACAATGGTGGACCATAAAATCTTAATGTTGGAAATAATGCTTGAGATACTTCCCATTCACAAGCAGCTATATTGTTTCTCCATCAAGATTCTTCAGAATAAATGTGTTATTTTATCTAACCTCAAAAATATTCCATGGGCCATACTGGAGTGGGTCAAACTTAACATGCTTTCCCTTCTCTTCTCTTATGGGATCCCATCTTAATACCAAATCTCTAGTTTGAAAAAGATTCTCTTTTTATTTTCTATCAAAAATAGACTTCATATTTTCTTGATAGGTGATCAAATTTTCTGTGACTTTGTTGCTGCTCTCACTTGATTCTATAACCTTTTTCAACCTTATCACTAATGCATTAGGTTCTTCTTGTGCTTCTTGAAGAAAATAAATCACTGGTCTAGCCAATTGAGTAGGAAATAAAGCTTGAGTTCCATAAACCAGTTCATAAGGGGACTTACCTGCAGATATTCTAGTAGTTACTCGTACTTCCCAAAGAGAAAATATCATTTTTGAATCCCATTTTTTCTGATTTTCATTAATTTTCTCCTTCAAAATCCTGACCAATGTCTTGTTGGAAGATTCAGCTAGCCTGTTATCACCCAAAAATTTTAGCACATCATTGTGACAAGGTTACAAAATTGCATGGTTCAAAATTGGGTTTAGAAGTCAACTTAGGTTTGAGCAAGGGTAGGTTTTAGATCTTTATAGTTTAAAGCTCATCCTAAGGTTCAAATAAAGCCTTCTTTAAAGTTCTTTCATGTCAAACATTCATCATTTTCCATTGGTATTTAATTTCCCAAATTTTTTGTGCCAAAAATTGCCTAATAAGCCAATAATCCCTATTTTCATAGCACATCTAGTGTAAAAAATCCAGAAAACGCTATGAAAACACTGAAAGTTATGAGGCAAAAGCTATGTTTTCTGGTTTTGAACAGTAAACTTCAAAGGTGGTTTATGAGTAAAAAAAAGGGTTTTTACAAAAATTAGAGAGATTATTTTCAAAAACATATCAAATAACAATAACCTCTCTCACTTTTCTCATAGGTTTTATCACTTTGGTGATACAAGGCTCTCTTTGAAGCCCTATTTTCAGAAAACAAATTTTTCATGTTTTACACATGTTTTTCAAAGTCAATTTTTCGATAGTAGGAGATGTGTTTAAAAGAACCAAGAGAGGATTTTATTCAAGACATAATCACCTACACAAACCTCCTTCCATCTCTCAAAATACATCATGAAAGAGAATATATAGGTTCTATCCCAAGACCTATTTTTCAAGAAAAAAAATAGGAGAAATCTACAAGAAATGCCTCAAGGAAGCTAGACTGACTGTGTTTTTACAGTTGATATGGTTTTTTAAATGATGGAGATAGGTATATTTGGAGTTTTGGGCATAACTACAGTTGACACTTTGAAATTTTTTTGACAAAACTGCATACTCAAGAGTTTCGTAGCGCATTCAGTGTAAGAAAGCAAAAAAGAAATACGAAACTACTGTAGCAGCTTTTCTTGCTCATTTTGATCATTTTTTGAAGGGTCGAAGAATGAGTAAAGGATTGAAACTGATATGGGAGATGTATTAAAGGGTAAGTGAAATGATGCAAGTGGAAAGAATTCAGTTTTTGGAGAATTAAGACTTAAAATGGCAGTGTTACAACGACGCTCTGAAACTGTTGAGTTTTCATAGCACAGTACGTTATAGCTCTTTTGAATAGCTTTGGAGGTAGTTTTGGACAACTGGAGCCTAGGGAGAGGTTTTGGGATGTCTTAAATCAAATTCAAACTGCTAAAGACCTTGAAATAAAGAGTACATGATGGCCAGAATGTTCAAATAATTCACAAGACTTTATGCCTATAAAACAAGGGATTGTTTCCTATTTTGGTGGAGGTCAGCAATATGGTCATGAAGAGTTGAAACCCATCATCCAGATCTAACCATGTGATGATACACATGGAAATGATGTAAATTTCAATAGATAAGGTTGTTATAGATAGCAATAAGTATGAGTCCTTTTTGGAATAGGATTGTTTAAACATATTAGGTGTATTTTTGTAATAAATTCCATGTCTTATGGTTATGCAAGGTGGAAGGAGTCAGAAATTCGATGTATCTAGCCTAGAGGTAGATCATCTCATGTTGTAAGAGTTCTATTAAAGGTCAGGAGGTCAAATTAGTACAAGTTGGACATTTTTGGCAAAAGACTGTGCTTATTGTAATTGACTGGTTTTCAGCTAATACAGAGATTTTCTACTTAATCAACTTGGGATTCAGAAGGAGTTTTGGTGTGTTCCTATTCTATTTTCTTCTCTTATTATCCTATTACAGTGATGTTTATCTATATTAATCATAATTCATCTTTCGATGCTCTGACTTCCTTTATAAATGAACTGACTATGTTTTTACAATTTCACGTGTGTTTATTTCTTGACTAAAACTTTGATATGCCACAACTTCCAGGTTAATTAAGATTCATTGCTTTACTAAAACTATGTTGAATCCATAAGCCCAATGTGTACTTTCTAATGTGATTCTTAATCTATGTCTATCATTTATTTGTTTATTACCCCACATAGAGTTAGCCATCTATATTTTTATCCAAATCATTAACCCTTGAGAGAGCCCTCTCAGGCTGAGGAGGCTAAGCCCCAATCAAAATATTAGGTTTGAAATAGTTACATTGAAGTTGTCTGATCAGCAGCCAATAAAGTACAATTTTGGTGATAACATAGCCCATTTCCTTGAGGATGATATGTTGTAAAATAAGATAGAATGAAATTATATGTTTGAAAAAAATTAATGAATCAAACTGAATTGAATACCCGGGCATTGTTAGTTACAATCATGATTGGAAACTCAAACCTGCTAAAGATGTTTTCTTCCAGAAACTTCGTTACTACCTGGTCATTTTCCTTTTTGGTAGGTATTGCGTCCACCCACTTTGTGAAATGGTCAGTGGTAGTCAGAACCCATTTGAACTGTCCACTTGATGGTGGATTAATTTTCCCAATAAAATCTAATCCCCATTGCCTAAAGGGTTCTTCAATGAACACTAGGAGAAGAGGTAGATGAGGTAACCTTTTCTTTTATGAAACTAATTGACATTTCTGGCAGCTTCTAACAATTCTATATACATCAGCAAACAAGGAGGGCCAATAAAAACCTGATTTGAGGATTTTATGAGAAGTAACCTTCCAACTATAATGACCTCCACATATATTCTCATGATATTGTTTTATAAGTTCCATTGATTCACCTTCTGTCAAGCACAACAACAAGATGCCATCAGGATCCTTCCAATATAACTTAGCACCAATTATGACATGTGGTTGATATTTGAGCTTAAGAGCTCTATATTTTGTTCTATTTAGTGAGGTTGGACAAGAGAAAAAACATAAGTAATGAACAATATCCTCATACCATTCAGAGCACAGAAATATGTATTTAATTTCTTCCTTTGTAGTGTTCTGACTCCTTTCATCAATAGGTTCATCTAAGGGTTCTAGAAAACTAATCGTCAAAGCTAGAAAATTTGACTTTGTCAATAGTTTTTCCAAACCTTGACCTTTGACCAATTTGGTAGGTTTGATATCTAAGTCATACGATTGGAGTTTAGCTATCCACTTTCCTCTTTTACCTTCTACATCACTTTGAACTAACACATCTTTCACAACATAGTTAGGAACATAAGAAACTATCTGAGACTGCAGCACATAAGTTGTGAATTATTTTAATGCTTTAATTAAAGCATACACCTATTTTTCCAAAATATTATATTTAAGTTCAGCGTCCCTGAGAACTTTGTTGAAAAATGCCACAAGGTGTTCTTTACGATCTTCATTCTTCTGCAACAACACAACAACAATGGTAGTAGGTAATGCAAATGAAAATATTTGAAAAGCCTTTTGATAGTCTGGACCGATTAGAACTAGGGCTTCCTGAAGGGCTTCTTTAATCCTAGAAAATTATTCTCTAGTATCCTTATCCCACTTTACTTCTGCATTCTTCTTCAGCATATATGTTCTGTTTCTGAAAATTTTAGCATAATTCTGGACAAATCTTTTTAGGAAATTGTTTTTTCCCAGAAACCTCTGAATATCATTTTTACTCCTAGGCAAGCGAATTGTCTGAATAGATTCTAGTATTTCTAGGTCAATTTGTAATCCATGAATTGAAACTATATGTCCTAACAAATTTCCTTCCTCCAAAGAAGATAATTATTTTTTGGGGTTCAATGAAAACCCAAATTTTCTACATTTCAGGAAAGCCTTCTGTAAATGCTCGAAGTGTTCATCACCTGAACCTGAAAAAATGGTTACATCATCCAAATATATAACTACAAACTTATCACCCACAAATGGTATTTCCATTTCCCTTTGAAAAGTGGCACTTGCGTTCATCAGGCCAAATGGAATTCTTGCATACATGAACGTTCCCCAGGGTGTGTTAAAAGTTGTTTTCTTCTGATCTTATTTTTCAACTGCTACCTGATTGTACCCGGAGAAACCATCAACCATAGACACTCTATATGCTCCTGTCACTTTTTGTAAAACATAGTCCATCTTAGCCAAAGGATAATTATATTTAATTTAAATTCTTGAAGTCAACACATGACCTTTCTTCTCCATTATTTTTCCTCAGAGGAACTAGTTTAGAAACCTAGTCTGAATATCTAAGTGGGACTATAATTTTTGCTTGCGGCAATTTCTTCACTTCTTTTTCAATTGGAGCAAGGAGCAATGAATTTATCTATCTAAGTTTTTTTCTGTGAGGCTTGATCCCATCCTTCAACGGTATCTTGTGCTAAATTATGTCTAGGTCATATGTTTTCAAATCCTCATAGGACCATCCAAACACATCCATATATTTTTTAAAAAGTTCAACGTACCTTTCTGTATAATTCTTAGGGACACCCTTGAATAACTTGACAACCTTGGGCTCTTGTTGAGTTCCCAGATTACAATCTTCCATCTCACCCTCTTGAGGTACCTTCTTTAGATCCAGTGCTAAATCATTTGAATAAAATAATCTTTCAAGAGGAACTGATCCTCTGGGAAATATGTTATCTTTCTACTGGATTATTTTCTGATCACCTATTGATTGCTTAAGAATTTTCAAGTCTTCATTCTGATCAATCTATTCAATTTATTGGTCTATTTGAATATCTTCAAAATTTTCAATCATTGCCAAAAAATTATTTATCTTATCATCATCTTCAAATACCTCCCAGTGCTTAAAATTGTTAGGAATAGAAGGTTTGTGCCTCATTTCAATTTCATACCTTAGTTTTGGATTTATAGGTGGATTGAATGTACTAGCTGCAATTCCCAGTGAATCTTCCATTTTTTTTCTTCTCTTGGAATGAATTGAATATTAAAATATTAAAAATAATTTTCAATCAATTCCCATACTTCATTCCTATATGATATTAACCTTGGATGCTTGGTTTGACAAAGGTTTTTAATATGTCTTATAATCAGCTCGGAATCACCAAAAATGGAAATACACTAGATTCCCATTTGTCTAGCATTTTGAAGACTCAAAATTAATGCGTCATACTCAACCACATTATTTCTTTATTCAAATTCATGATTAAAAGAAAAAGGCAAAATATTACCTTATGGAGATATCAGTAAAAATTAAGCTCCTGTGCCATCTATTGAATAGGCACCATCAAAATAACACTTCCAATTTTTTTTTGAACATGGCTCATTATGTATAATTGCTGAAGAGAGCCACTTCTTTGAGTCTTCAGCAAGCTCTACATCTTCATGCAGCATAAAGCAAGAAAATTATTCTTTTTCTTGGCCATAAATAATGGAATTTCCTTCATCTTTCTTTGTGGTAGTTTTAACAAATTATGTTTCTCTATATAACCTTCTTTCTTCTCGATTAAAGATAGGAATAATAGCATATGTGAAGTCCAGTTTAAAAAATCCTCCAAGCTCTACACCCCAAGATCTGGACAAAAGCATACCAAACCTAGCCGGAATATCAACGACAACTACATCCATCATGATACTTTTGGCTAGAATTTGGGCCAAGGATACCACCATGTCTTTGATAATCCCAACACACTTCACCCTCTTTGAATCAATTGAATATAGGTCTCTATAGGGTTTAGTAATTTTTAAATTCAATTCTTTCATTATAGATAATGGCATGAGATTATGTGAAGCACCTGAGTCTAACATACAAGTATGAAGAATGAAATCATGAAGAAGCAATGATATATAAAATGGGCGAATAGAAGAATTTACCTCCTCCACAGGTGGACCAAAAGTGACCAATGGCTTTTCTTCTTGCAAATTCACAGTATCCCCAATGTCATCAGACTGAGAAATATTATTGAATTTTACAATTTATTTCTTATAACTTGGTGTGTTAGCTAGCTCAAGAAGGGGTACTTGGATTTTGACCTTTTAAAGATCTATTGATAAACTAAAATCTTGATCTTTTTTGACAATTTTTTCAAGTTCTTCTTGATTTCTGCTAGGATTAGAATTATGTTCAGGCACAGTAATGACCTTCTCCAAATTACTAGTATCAATAGTTTTGTTTCGGGAAGTGTCAGCCTGTTGTATCTCTGTTCCACTTACTGGATTCATAGGTTATTTCCCCTTATCTGATATTTTTACTGATTTATTTGATTGTGGAGTCGCCAATGGAGAAGGTACCGACTCTTTGTAAATTTATGCAGATTTTATATGCTTGATGCAACTTTAATTTCTCTTCTATTTCAAATAGCAATCACATAAACAATTAAGTAAAATGTTGATAGAACATACCAATAGATAAATAAAAGAAAAGCCATAAATATATATATGTGTTGGTGTGTTACAGCGATCAGCATGATGCTTCAACCAACAAAGTCTTGTCAGTAAGCGAGCCTAGTATGTGTCACATCACCCTCATCAGATAATCTAAGTCAACCAAAGTCAACACAGCCAACAAAGTCAACGTTGTCTAGAAAGTAAACAATGTCAAAAATGTCAATGCAAAACAACAACAAGTCAAATTGAATGCATCATGGTCAATGGTAAACATTTTGAACTTGATTCTTGTGCCAAATAGTACGAACTACAGAAATCAAATTTTGTGCCAAGATTCAACTCCGTTTGGCTATGCATTGACCAAATTCAATGCTAGTCAATGCCGCGGTGCAAGCCCTAGCTGCAGTAGAAAATTCAACGTCCTTCTCCCATGTGTGAATAGAAAATTGCTTCCAAGTAGCTCGAACCAATCAGAAGAGGAGAGAGAATGCATGAGGATGAGATGAGTGAAATGTCCTCCAAATTTGACCTTATTTATATCCATCAGTGAGGGTGTGTGACACATTTTCTAGGGGTGTAAAACCATAAGGCCAAACTACACATATTTTGAATAGATTAAAAAATAAATTAAAAATAAATGTTCTATTGATCGGATCAAGATAATCTTTAGATCGATCTTTCATCTCTCCGAAAGAGGAACCTAATAAACACATTGGTATCTTCATTTGAGCATCAAAACATGGAGTTTGGACCTAGTTGTCCAAAATTAACACTTCGTCTCAACTAGGGAGAACTCCATCCACTTGTGCAATCCAAACATCGTGCATCATTCTGTCGTAACTTTATTTTCTAGCCTCTTTATTTCAGAACATAAGTGGGTCAGTCACAAATACATGATCATTCCTAGCTGACAAATTTATCCCAGAGGTCCAAAACCTCTGTAGGACTCACAAAGAGTCTCATACCAACCTGAAGGTGGTTTATTTGATCCGAAGTCAGTAGGAGGTTTGAAGCCTCACTTGGACTCAAGAGAGTCATATAATAACCCGAATTTAGTTTCACTGACCCGAAGTGAGTTCGAGGTCTAAAACCTCTCTAGAATTTATCGTAGATCAAGTGGTTGGATCGTGCCATCCTAGATAGAGATTACGACAATGTCTGATGCATTCATCAGTATTTTCTACTAGTCTCTATCTTTTCCCACCTCATTGGCCAAATTATAGGTACATCCCATGAGTCCGGAACTCAAATGGGTAGGATTCATATGGGGCACAGATAATAAGAGGTGAACCAAATAAATAATCACAATGGTGGGGCAGAAGCACACCAACAAGGTTTGGCAATCCTAGCCCTATGGTTGCTTATAGCTCTAAGAAGCTAACTCCAAAGCCCACGTAGAGCTCGAAGAGCTCATTGTCCAATAGGACCCTCAGAATAGGATCGTTCCAAAATTCCAAGATTCTCATAGAAGGTTAGGAACAGGACCTTCCCTAAGGGCATTGTGACAATATTCACTATCTTCTCATCAGTTCCTATATGATCGAGCCTTATCGCACCTCGCTGTACCATATCCCAGATAAAGTGGTACCAACCATCAACATGCTTGGATTGTTTGTGGAACACATGATTCTATGATAAATTAATCCCCATATGGTTATCACAAAGGATAACGGTGGCATCTAGCACATGCTTGAACAAATCACTAAAGAGCTTTCACAACATACAATACATGTTGAAACGTATTTTACCTCAATGGTGCTCTAGGCTACCAACTCCCATTTCCTGCCCGAAGAATATCTACGTGTGAAGCAACATCCATATGTGATCTTGCGATCAACCACACTTCCATCCCAAGCGGCATCATTATATCAAGTAGTGTGATGCTCCTGGAAATGTATCTCAGCCCATGGTCTATCATGCCACAGAGATATATCAAGAGTCCCTTGGCACCAACCCAGTGAATATTATGATCAACCACGTGTTGACTCAAACCTTTCACTGCACAACATACATCTATATGTGTCTTCACTAAGAACATCAGGGCCCCTACGAGTTGGCGATACTCAATAGGATTTTCTAACATGGGCCCAGCACTGCTGCCACTCAACTTCTTAAATTTGAGCTCCATCGGTGTCAACATGGACTTGCAGTCCACCATACCAAATATTTCCAGAAGCTTCATAATGTATTTCCCTTGAGATAGGAAAATATCGCCAGGTCTCTGCTAGACATTTAGTCCTAGGAAGTAGTGCATCAGTCCTAGGTCCTTCATCTCCAACTTAGCAATGAGCTCCCTCTTTCACTGATGAATGAAAGGGTCAACACTTGTCAGGAAGAGGTCATCCACATACAACACCACAATTAGAGGCTTCTCTCTATCAACCTTGAAGTAAAGGTTCAGATCAAATTACTACGAGTGAGGCCCAGCTTCAAGAGGTAGATATATATCCTCCCGTACCAAGCTCTGGGTGCTTTCTTCAACCTGTAGACATGGATGTCGCGATCCTGGACTTCGAATCCTAAAGGTTGCTCCACATACACCTCTTCTTTTATCGTACCATGTATAAATACAGTCTTCACATCCATCTAATGAAGACTCGATCCTTGCATAGCAACAAGGGTTATGATAGATTGAATGGTGGTATATCAGGCCACAGGTGCAAATATGTCATCATAGTCTATGCCTTTCCTTTGAGAGAAGCCACAAGCAACGAATATTGCCTTGAACTATTGATCACTTCCATCAAATCCATACTTGATCTTGTAGAGCCATTTCGAGGTGACAACTTCTTTGTCCTCCAGTCTTGGAACCACATCCCAGACATCATTCTTCATTATGAACTCATACTCTTCGTGCATAGAATCCTTCCAGACTTGATGCTTTACAGCTTCCTCAAAAGATCTGGCCTTAGATTATATAATAGTACTCATGGTTGCTAGATACCCTTGGTATCTACTCGGCTTCTTTCTTTCACAGAATGTTCCCCTTGGGGCCATATGTCCCTTAGCATCTTCGAGAGTGTCCCTGAGCTATGATGGTCTCTTCCCGAGTGAAGGATGTGGATCAATCAGATCCATCAGTCTTTCAACATCGAGCATTATCTCATCATTCATTCGTTCTTGATTTATAGGCCGTCCTTCATGGTATTCATGATATCTTGGAAGATTGACTACTTTCCTCAGGGAAGCATCTTCCTCAAAAGTGACATCATGTCATATCTCCACCTCCCTTTGACCAAGAACATAGAATCTATAGGCCTTCGAAGTTTCATTTTAGCCCACAAACATTCCCTTCTTCCCAGAATCATTCAGCTTGCTCCTCTTCTCTTTCGGCACATGAAGATAAATAGGACATCCAAAAAAAATCTAAAATGTGAGACGTTAGGCTTCTTACGAGTGAAAAATTATTCGGGAGTTTTGGACTCCAAGGTGGAATGTGGGCATCGGTTTTGTATGTATATAGTAGTATTCACAGCTTCTCCCCACAAAAACTTTGGTATACCCTGGTCACATAGCATTAAATGGGGAGCTTCCACAATGGAACTGTTATTTTGTTCAACAACGCCATTCTGCTCAAGAGTATAGACAGTTGTGGTCTCCCTCTTAATGCCAGCTTCTTTTCAAAATTTCTTGAACTCGTCCGTCTCATATTCAGTGCTATTATTGGTCTATCAAATAGCATCTCATGTCATTCCTCCTAGAGGACTTCCTCCAACCTGGTAGAGTGTATCAACTCTAGACCAAATCATGATAGCTTCCTCGAAGCTCTTCTTCCATATGTGCACATTCCCATCAATGAATGACACATTGAAACCTTTGTCTAGCATGGTCGAGATAGATACAAGGTTCTTCTTAAAATTAGGTACATATAGTACATCTTGCAAGTGGAGGAGATGAACTTGAGACAAGTGGAGGGTCATAGTCCTTGTCGCTTTCATGGGATATGTGTGATTATCTCGAAGGATAACTTATAGATTAGTATCCTTCTCAACCATATCAGAGAGTGCTTCCTTGAACCTAATGATGTGCCTTGCGGCACCACTATCTATCAACTAGACATCCATAGTGTCAGGTGGAGATGCAGCAGAGAGGGAAGATACAAGAATGAATTCATTTCTTTTATCAACAAAATTTGATTCCTCATAGCTGGAATTTCTAGACCTTTTGAAAGGTTTCTCATTTTTGCCAGAGGGAGCCTTCCTCCTTCCCTTGAATCTATTATTCCTTTTATTTACATTCCTCTAGTTATTTTTTTTGTCATCATAATCGGGAGAATCATTCTTGAAAGGGAATTCTCTAGCATAGTGACTTGGCCTATGAAAAGTGTAACACTTGCCCTTCTTTCCTTGGATCCTTGCTCTTCCTTTGTTCTTTGGAACACCAAAGTTATTATTTCTATAATGAGAAGCATAGGCAGCATTTCTTTCATTTTCATACTCCTTCATTCTTGTCTCTTCTTGAACGCATCTCGATAGTACTTTGTGAAAGTTAGGTATCACATTATTATTGAGAATGGTAGTGTTGAACACATGCCATTCGGATATGAGCCCTCCAAGTGTGGTGAGTGACATCTCTCGATCATCTATTGTCTCCCCAGTATGAAGTACATTGTTCCTAATCTTGGTCAACTTCAGAAAATATGATTGAATAGATTAATCACTGCCTTTTTTCAGATTCTTCAATTGATTCTTGAATAATAGGACTTGATTCACATTGTTGGTCTTGAACATGTGGACCATCTTATCATACATATCTTTTGATGTGCCAATCTCAGAGATGTAGGCAACCAAAATCTTTTGAATTGAGTCCCTGATCATCATTTTTTCTTTGATCTCTCCCTTCTTATACTTTGTTTTGGCAACAACAGTTGCAGTGGATGGAGGCTCTTGGATTTTACCTTGCACATAGTACATGACATCTTGGTCTTCTAACATAAGGTCCAATGTGATATTCGAAGCATGGAAGTCATCCTTCCTAGTCAATTTGTCATCAGGCTTGAAGCCATTGTAGTTTGAGGAACCCATCCTCTTCTTCGGTGATTGCTACAAATTAGGGATTTGTCTTCACCTTAGCTCTGATACCATGTAAATTTACGCATATCTTCTATGCTTGATGAAACTTTACCTACTCTTCTATCTCAGACAATAATCACATAAACAATAAATTAAAATGCTGATAGAACATACCAATAGATTGATAGAAGACAAGCTAGAAATATATATATGTGTTGGTGCATTACGATTATCAGGAGGATGCTTCAACTAGAAAAGTCTTATCAGTCAGCCAACCCAATATGTGTCACATCACCCTCATGAGATAATCCAAGTCAACCAAAGTCAACACAGCCCACAAATTCAATGCTATCTAGAAAGTCAACATTGTCCAGAAAGTCAACGTTGTACAGAAATTCAAGGCTAAACAATAGCAAGTAAAATTCAACATAGCATGGTCAACAATCAACATTTTAACCTCGGTTCTTGTGCCAAATAGTACGGACTATAGAAATTGAATTTTGTGCCAAGGTTCAGCTCCGTTTGACTATACGTTGACCAAATTCAACGTTGGTCAAACCTACGATAGAAGCCCTAGCTGCAGCAGAAAAGTCAACATCCTTCTCCCATGTGTGAACAAAAAATTTCCTGCAAGTAGATCGAACCAATCAAAAGAGGGGAGAGAATGTGTGAGGATGAGATGAGTGAAATTTCCTCCAACATTGACCTTATTTATATCCATCAGTGAGGGTGTGTGACACATTTTCTGTGGGTGTAAAACCTTAAGGCTGATCTACACATATTTTAAATATATTCAAAAATATATTCAAAATAAATGTTCTACTCATCTGATCAAGATGATCTCTAGATCGATCTTGCACCTTTCTGAAAGAGGAACCTAATAAAACTATTGATATCTTCATATAAGCATCATAACATGGATTTTGAACCTAGTTGTCCAAAATTAACACCCTTGTTGTTGTTCTTCATCATCCTGCATTCTTGATCGCTTTCTTCATCTTAAATCATATTTTTTATGAAAATCTACGTGCATAAAGTCTGTAAATTTCCCATAGTAATCATCCATCTCTTCTTGGTCAAAGGACACCTCAGCTTTGGTGTATTCTTCTTCACATTCTTCCTCTTTCTCAACTTCTTTCATGTACATGCCAGATATTTGATCTTCGACTTCCCTTTGATCATCTTTATTAGAATTAGAAGGTGTTTCTTCTATATACAATGGTGCGTGAACTTGGTATTGATATTTTCTCTCCTTCTGCAAGATTTGCAGGGGCTGCATTCTAAATTGAGGATTGAAAACTCCTCTGTTTTGTTGTGCAGGCCTTTGGGAGTTTTTATTCACTAACTCCATCTTTACTAACTTATTTGACAAATTCTTGATAAGCTTTGTCATGTCATCAATCCTCTGATATTGTAGTGATTCTTCTTTGGCCTTGCTTTTCTCTTCAACTGACTTCTTTCCTTGTTTTCTCCCAGCAACAGTCATGTTTGCTTAAATTTCCAAAGAATCATTTTGGATTTTTTCAAGAGAAGGAGATCTCCTTTCTATTAAAATGAAACCAAAGTCTGAATAAAAGGCTCCAAAAAAACCTACCCTTGCTACAACAGGATGGGGTTTCATTTCTGTGGGTAAACTATTATACTATTTATTCAATCTTTTAATAAAATGAGTCATGTTTTCATTAGAATTTTTCTTGATTGCATTAAACTCTATCAATGAGCAACCATGATCTTTGTTTTCACCCCATCTTCAGGTGAATGGTGTCTCTAATTCCTCCCAATTATTATTTGATGCATTTGGCAAACCTTTAAACCATTTTATTGCCTCTCCATTCAGAGACTATACAAAAAGTATCATCACTACATCTAGATGTTCTACATTTATATTCTCAACAAAAGTGCAAAAAAATGGCAAGTGTTGTTCTGCAGTCACTTCATCTTCACCAGTAAAATGAGGAAGTAACTTGAGGTATTATTGGGGTTGTGGAATATTTAATGGTGCATACATGGTCATTGAGAAAGCAGGAGCCACCATGTTTATGCCTTGGTTAATTGCTCCTTGAGTAGGTGGGGTTAGTAAACCAGTTGTGAATGTGAATGAAGGAGGTGAAATGAATGATATGGGAAGGGGTTGATGAACAACGAGAAAAGAAACAACAAATGTATTTGGTTGAGCTTGAGTAAAGGTAAATGAAACAGACTCAAAGGATTGTTCTTCTAGCCTTGGTTCTTGAAAATGAATAGTTGAGGAAAAGGATTCTTGTTCCAAAGAAGTAAGTTTCTGGGATATCTCATTAGATGAAGGGTTATATGAACAGGTGCCATGTGCAGGCAGTGTAGGATCAGGTATGGAAGGAGTTTTTGGTTTCTGAGCCTTTCTTGAAACCAATTTTTCAAGATCTGACAGAATAGGAACTTTATGTTTTGAGGTATCTGACCTCATATCAGGTATTTTATATGCCAAAATTATGGAATTAAAACAGAACCTGATATTTCCTCCTCTCTGAACAACTAGAGGAAATATAAAGAAAACCTAGGAAATGAAATTCCTTCTTCTTCTCTGGCAACGACGCCAAAAGATGTTGATTATTAAGAAACAATCCCTTAGCTATGGTAAGGAATCAGTGCTCAAGACACACACACACACACACATATATATATGTCAAAAAAATATAATATCATATGGTCTTTTCTTAATCACCTTCAGAAATTAATTATTAAAACCCTCAAGAATCTGATGCAATAAATGCTTCACAATGCCATTATCTGCTAATATTAATTGGAATGATAAGAAGAACATGAAGGAAGCTCAAACTGGTATGCTGATAGACAGGATCTATCACTTTAAACTTCAGAAGAATTCTATGAAAGTGTAATAGTTAAAATGAACGAGTGGCCATTAAGGATATTTAACTCTTATTCACATATGTAAAAAGAGACCTGCAGCTACATTAATTCATTTTATTCATAGAAGGAAAAGGAAAAAATGGAAAATGGAAAATATATCAACAACAACAGATGCAAGAATCTTGATCTTCATTCATTAATCATCAGAAAATTGAGTACAAAATTTGTATTAGTCTAAATGTCCAAAACTCAGAACCCTTTCCTTTCTTCTCTTCCTCTTTAAATACAATGTAAAGCAATTTGTAACTTCTGAAAGTAATATTAAATGCTCAAACTACATGAAACTTCTTAAACTACATACTACATATCATCAAAATGTCTCATTACAATTTAAATCTCTTAATAAAGATAAAATTAAATTAAAACACTAATCTATCTCGTGAATATGAGTTTTCTCCGCTGCTGCTACATTTCCCTGATTATCTGAATTGTCCTTTTTAGAATATGAGGGATCATTAGGTAGAACATCCATCCAAGCTCTGCATTTCTTCCACACTTCAATGTTTGTTTTAGGAGATTTGATCAGCTTGTGGTACTCCAGCCTAAAATTGGTGATCCTCTTAAATGTTGGTCGCTCTGTGAATAAATTCTTCACCATCCATAATAACTGAAAATGCCTCTCAAGAAAATTAATAGCTATTGTTCCTTTCAGGATCTGAGTCTTCTCATGATTGTTATCCAACTTACTTTTTTCCAATACCAATAATGTATCATAGGAATCCCATGATAAAATACTACCTTTAAGGTCCCAGCATGATGGAAATCCTGCCCTAGCTCTTTTGTCATACAGATTATCAAATCTGTTCACTGCTTCTTTAATCATTGTCAGCGTCTTTTTAGTGGTATTCCTATAAGTATTTTTAACAATCAACTTGTTAATATCTACAACATATAGGATCATATCTTTAATATAATTTCCTTCTAACTCCTGATCAGTCTTTGAATCAGTGAAATCAATAAACGTCTTTTCCCATATGGATATGTTAATGGTATTCTACTTATCTGCCATAACTTTCTCCTCAAAATCTCTGAAAATGCTTTTCTCTTCTGATACAATAGTCAAATATCCATAGACTACTTTCATCTCTCCAATGATTCCATTCAATATGATATCTTTAGCCTATATCAAAGTTATACTTCCCTTCAATTTCTGCGTCAGACTCTTGATTTCAGCATTAGTTGTTTGGAAATATGTCCTGTACTTATCCATTTATCCATCCTTGACCTGCATTATTTTTGTTACTGTTTCCAGATCATTCTGTGCCTTTCTGAGATATTTATCTGCCATTTTTAGTTCAGTGTTTATTGAGATAACTGTGCATTTGGATCATCATTTCTAGAGGGCATAATGATGGTACATGAATGGGAATAATTTGGATTCGCAATTTCAGTACATTTTCTTTCAACTTAGAAATTTATTCTTCTTTCTGTAAGAGTTGTTGAAGAAGGCTTTCCTTTTCACTTTCCACTTCTTCCACCTCTGCTGCCATCGAGTGCTCCCCTGTAGGTAATTTCAACTTTTTCTTTTATACATAATCTCTAATTCTGCACTTTTTAGTAACTTCTACACAACAAACCTATCATTTGGATCTACTCCAATATTCACAATTAGCTTCTTTAGTTCTTCATTTTGGGTTGTTAAAGCCCTGGAGTTGGCTTTCTCCAATTTCAGTTTCTTGATCACCTTCCCTACCATATTCTTTGCCTTAAGAGCCATTGAATTAGTCTTGGTTAGATAATTCACTATTAATTGACCTGTTTGCATGTGTAAATTGACTTTATCAAGCATTGGAATCTTTCTCACATCAACAGTTCAATTTATAGTATTGGAATTACTTGATGACCCTATAGTAATATCAAAAGGGTGAGAGAGAGTACTCTTAAACTGATATTTTTCTAGATCCATGGTAGTCAAAAATCTTGTTTGGTCCAAATTTACTTGATATTCAGCCTGTGCCTCCATGCTAGACTTCATCTTTTGGTTTCTTTCATAATTTTGATAAAATACTTGTTTAATCAAAGATATTTTCTACTGAGCATCTTCATGTCTTCTTGGTGAAGCTAGAACATTACGTTCATCTCCTAGTTGAAGCAATAAACCAGGTTGAACACCTGCTATGTCTTCATTGATTTTTTTTCTCTTTTCAGCTCTTTGCTCGTCATCTTCAGAATCTATAACTTCTTCTTTACTCCTCTTTCTTGATTTCTTTGATGTCATAGGAGTGTGTATACTAGAACTAGAAAAACTTGCAAAACCCTTGTTGGCTAACTTCTCTATGTCAGGTCTACTATCATCAACAAATGTTGAGTAACCATTATAACTCTCCTTTTTAAAATTAGTTTATGAGGTTCATAAGCCCATTTATCTCCTAACAAGATACCATCTAACATCTTATTAACCTCATTAGCTGCTTCTCTCATGTTGACTATAAGCAGACCCACACACATAGGTAATTTAAACATGTGACCCTTTTTCATTGGGACAAAATGTATTTGGTCAACATTAAAACTCTGCCTAATGAATTCTAAGGAAAATGATATCATAGGAACAAATGTGCAAAGCCTATCTGGTTCTATCCCAACCCCATAAACTCTGATCTTTGAGTAATATTAATACACATACCAATCTCCAAATTTACATTTTGTACCCAGCTGAAGAAATTCTTGAGTCTTTGGCGAGAAAAATGGGGGAGAAACCCCATTCAAAATTTTATAGGCAGTAGAAATGAAATGATTTACAGATCAAAAAACCCCTCCTCATTTTGTTCCTCTCTTGCTACATCAGTCCAAAACACTATTGATTGCCTTTTTTTAATTATATCCATGATGTTCAACCCCAAATGTAGGAATGCTTCCACATTTTGATATAAAAAGAGATAAGTGATAAGAGAAGGGAGCCTAAATCATCCAGTGAGTGATAAAATCATGAGTTGAGTATTGAAAACCTCCTGACAGTAAGAAGGAATATCTAGCATTACTTCCATTTTCATCATCAATGCAAATAGTCCCAGAATTGATTTTTCAGTTAAGTTGTCGTCCACCTCTCCTAGTATATTTAATATACACCTCATCACTGGCCGAAATTCTACATCAAAGACTTCTATGGAGAACTCCTTACTATCTGGTGAAAACCGCTTCATGTTTGGCTTTAGGAAGAAGGTGAACTAGGTGAATTATTGTCCTGCAAGATTATCATAATGCGTTGCCAATGATTCGTTAGTGAATTGAATATAAGATTCAAACTTTGGGTAACATAAGGCTTGACGAATTAACTAGGCTAAGACTTTTACAACATTCTCTCCTAGACAATTCATTACAAAACATTTACCACGATACATAACAGATACCAGCCAGTGCACAAACTTAGGAAAAATATGAGTCCTAGGGATACATGTAGGCAGTACGCCTGACTTGACCATGGCAGAGAAAATAGACATGATTTTTCATTCAAACAGAACTGTTGATAAAATGGGAGGTTTTCTAGAGAGAAAATGGTATGTCGGATATCCCTCTCAGTGTTCATGAGGGGAATATGAATGGATGAGCTAGGAAGAGATGAAAGTTTAGCCATGATACTGCTCACGGTGGTGAACAACAATGGAAAACACTGGTGCAATCTAGGTTGACAAATACAAAGGAATAACATTTAAATTGTGAAAGTAAAAATAGGTTTAAATAGATGGTGCATGGTCTCGAAATTAAATGTTGATTTGATGCACAAGAGACCATTAAACGGTACCATGACATTGGTGAAAGCTGTCACCATTCAAAAGCTTACATCACTATGGAAGGCCTCTAGGGTATGAAGCACTCATTAGAGCCTTGCCCCAGCAGTGAATCCATACCGTCGATCAAGATCGCCTATTCAGTCAACGGGGCCAACTACAGAGGCACCATCCCCATTAACTCGTGCATTTAATGTGCCCATGGATTGTCATCTTTATCCTATGATAGGAAAATATTTGGATCCAACTTGAATAGTTGCCTGATCATTAACCGAAGAATTAAGACCCACCTTCTTGGATCCTTTAAAGTATTGAACTTCAAATTTACAAAAAAGTTATAACTTTAGTTAAAGTATGAGGAAGCTCTACTTTAACACATATTTATAAATTTAATTAAAGTATGAGGAAGCTCTTATTTAACACATATTTTATATATTTTTCCAATTTTTTGTATTTTTGAAAAACTAAAATAAAGGATATTGCAAATGAGCCACAACACTTTCCATGACCCGACTTGACCCGACCCGCCCGAATGTGTTTCCTTGGGCGCCCTCACAGTACATCACAACCTGACTGGACATGCCTGAACATGTTTTCTAGGGCGTCCTCACACGACCCGACCCAAATCACCTCGACCCACTCCAACATGTTTCCTTGGGTGCCCGCACATGACACGACCCGATCTGACCTGCCCAAACACGTTTCCTTAGGTGCCCTCACATGACCCATCCCGACTCGCACAAACAATTTTCCTTTGGCGTCCTCACATGACCCAACTCGACCTCACCCATCCAAACATGTTTTCCTGGGTGCCCTCACACGACATGACCTAACCCGACCAGACCTGCCCGAATGCGTTTCCTTGGGCGGCCTCACATGACATGACTTGACCCGACACAACACAGGTAATGACGACTTATCATTTTTGATACGACCACCCTCCCATGACCTGGCTCAACCTGCCTAAATGTTGAAGGCATGAGGGATCAAATAGAAAATGTCTCAAACGAACATGCAGTACAAGGCACACGGGCAGTCACAACTTAAAATTTTTGATATGACCACCCTCACATGACCCGACCTGACCCAACTCGAACCGGTCGAACGCATTTCCCTGGGCGCCCTCACATGACCTGACCTAACCTGACTCATCCTAACACATTTCCCTGGGCACCCTCACATGACCCAACCCAGCCTACCACAACTCGCCCAAACACGTTTCCTTGGGCACCCTCACATGCCATGACCCAACCTCATGACCCGTCCGAACACATTTCCTTAGGTGCCCTGACATGACCCGACCTTTCCCACACGAACGCATTTCCTTAGGCGCCCTCACATGACTTGACCACCCCCAACCCACCCGAATTCATTTTCTTGGGCGTCCTCATACAACACGACCCGACCTGACAAGACACGTTCCTTGGGTAGCCTGCCATGACCTGACTTGACCCAACCAGTTCGAAAGTGTTTCCTTGGGTGCCCTCACAGTAGGACATGAAACGACCCAAACATGTTTCCTTGGGTGCCATCACACGACCTGACCAAACCCGGCTCGCCCAAATTGTGATGGCACCAGGGAGAAAACGAAAAACAGGTTGCAAAAACATGCAAAAGGCACATGGGTTGTCAAAAATTATCATTTTTTATAGGACCTCCCTCACACAATCTGACCGAAATGGGTTTCCTATGGTGCCCTCACATTGCACGACTCGACCCGTCCGAATGAAGGGCACACGAGAGAAAAAAAATCAATTGCACAAATGTGCACAAGAAACATGGGTGGTCACAACTTAGCATTTTTGAAAGGACCACCCTCACATGAGCCAATATGACATGCCTGAACGCATTTCCTTGGGTCGCCTCACACGATATGAACTGAACAGACCTGACCCAACCTTCTTGAACATGTTTCCTTGCAGGGTGCCCTCACAATATGGCACAACTCGACCTGCCCGAACACCTTTCCCTGGGCACCCCCTTGACAGGGCTTTACATGACCCGACCTAATCGGAAACATTCCTTGAGTTCCCTTATATGACATGACTTGACCCAAACCACCCGAACGAGTTTCCTTGGGTGCCCTCATGGTATGTCACAACCTAACCCAACCTGAGCTAGACACATTTCCTTGGGTGCCATCACACGACCTAATCCCACCTAACCTTCCCGAATGTCGAAGGAACGAGGGAGAAAACAACAAACAAGTCACACGAATGTGCACAAGGCACATAGGCGATCAAAATTTAGCACTTTTGATATGAACTGCGTCACATGATCCTAGCCAAACATTTTTCCTATGGCACCCTCACACAACATGACCAAACCCTCCTAAATGAAGGGTGCACGAGGGAGAAAACATAAAAAATATCGCACAAACATCCAAAATAAACACAGGTAGTCGCAACCTAGAATTTTTTATATGACCACCCTCACATGACCTGACCCAACATGACCCACTTGAATGTGTTTCCTTGGGTGGCCTCCCATGGCATGACCTCAGCGGACCTGACCTAACCCGAACTACTGAAACGTGCTTCCTTGGCCACCCTCACAATACGACACAACTTGATCTGACTCGACCTAGACATGTTTCCTTGGGAATAATCATATGACTCGACCCTACCCTTATGAACACATTTCCTTGGGTGGCCTCACATAGCTCAACCCGACCAAACCCAACTCGACCTACCCGAATGCATTTCGTTGGGCACCCTCACAGGAACCGATCTCCTGACCCGACAAATTGTTCATAAAACCTAAAATTGATCACACAACTTGACGCATTGTTCCTAAAAACTAAAATCTAATTATCGAATATTGTCACTAAACCCTAAACCCTAAAATTTTTCTGACACTTGTCTCTAAATCGTCGCAATATCGACACTTGTCTCCAAATTGTCGCAATATCAACACTTTTGTCCAAACGTCGCAATAGCGACACCTCTCTCCAAACATCACAATGCTAACACTTGTCTCCAAACCATCGCAATACTAACAATTGTCTCAAAACCATCGCAATACTGACACTTGTCTCCAAATGTCGTAATACCAACACTTGTCTCGAAGCATCGCAATACCGACGCTTTTGTCCAAACCATCGCAATTCTGATGCTTTGTTCCAAAATGTTGGCATTTCGATGATTTTCCTAAATTTCGCAACTTTGAGAGTTTTCCTAAACGTCACTAGAGTGATGCTTGTTGGTGGGATTAAAAACATGAGAAAAATTGGGGAACTTTCTGAAAATACGTCAAAAGTGTCGGAAAATCTACCATATGTACTAGCGTTGGTACCGTTTAACCATCTTATCAGATGTGTCTACATAGGGTAGAATGACACTGACATTTGTTAGGGATTGCTTGTCGTGGTATGTCAATTGGTTGATATTAATGATGTGATCATCATGGGGGAACATCATGGTTTGGAAGATGAAGGAGGCTATGGATGACATGGCGTACATATAACTCTGCCCAAGGAGTATATTGTAATCCACTTGAGAATCCAAGACTTCAATGTCTATAAGGACGATATTTCCACCCAAGCAGAATGAAACATTCTGGTAGAGACCCTCGTATGCTCTGGGTGTAATGTCTGATGGCTTTAGTTCGGAAGACCCGAACATACATCAAACGTTCTCTGACATGATGCATGTAGATGCCCCCTTGTCAATTATACAATAGTGAATGGGGATGTTTTTGACTAACACCTGTATTTGAAAGGCAACCATCAAAGGAAGTCTAGGGGTCTCTTTATCTAAATAGAAAATCCATTAGGGGAAAATTGGCAGGGTTGATGGTGCCTAACATGGAAATTAAGGCTTTCCTTCAGGGAAAATTTTAAGGATGGGAAATTATCTTGAAGTTTAAAAAATTGGCGAATCTCACTAGTCCCTAATATGCAAGCTATAAAAATTTTATTGATGTATTTGTAAAATTATTCAAATTTATAATGGTATTATATATATTGTCTATATCATTTTGGTGATTTTTAACGTAAAATAATTTTATATTGTAAAATTTGGGCGAATTATTTTTATAAAAAAATGGAAATTGGTGAATCTTTTTTTTGGAAAAACCATGGAAAATTAGCCCATCTGTGAATATTAGCCCTTAAAATTTTCCATGCTTTCCTTTGCTTTGGGCATGATTGTAATACCTCCAAAGCTGACATGGTGATGAGATATTGGGCTAAAGTTTCCACAATGCTATAGTTATGGGTTTTTTTGGAATGGTTTCTTTCTCTCCTAGTTGGTCCCTTAGCCATCTTTGACAAAGGTTCAATAGGTATATTCCATATAGTTAACGATGCACTCGTGCTAGTCCCTAATGAATTTTCATTTGGTGGGGTCTCATAATTTTGGTTCCATGTCTCAAAAAATATTTATTTTCCAGCCATGTAGATTTCATGGCATTTTGTCTAGAATTGTTGGGAGTTGTTTGCTGCTGTTGGGTGCTAAATGTCCCTTGGTGGGGGAAGGGATCCTGCATGACAGTTTTCTGTAATGAGGATCCCCCTTGTCCTCAGCTACCCTGAAGCTTCTTCAACTCAGGGAGATCAGGACAGTGGTGAGTGTAATGGCCATATTCGCGACATGTTGTGCAAGAGTGGTTTGTCCAAAGTTTCGCCACCTTGTTCTTCCCTAGAGAGTTATTTGGCTCCTAGATTTAATTTCGATTGGAGCTAAATCTAGCCTGAGATCATGGAATTCGTTGTTGATTGTTTCCCCTTTGTACAAGATTTCCCTTTTGTTTGATTTTTGTATCTTTCCTTCCCATGTTGGCAGCATATCTAGGATTCTCCTAGTTATATGATTTGCGCGGTTGTGCCTATGAAGGTTGCAAAAATTTCACCTGTGCCTTATTTTGTATGGATGGGTTTTGTGTTGGAGATTGCGAATATTGGTGTCCTTGTCCCTGGTTTGTGAGTGGCTACTGGGGGGATCTCTTCTGTCATCATTTCTAGCTGTGTATTGGGTCCCCTGAGTCAGAGAGTATGGACCTCCTTGCTAATGATGGTATGAGTATGCCATATTCGTCAGATTGTGCAAAGGTGCGTGATTACTTTGGTAGTCAGGTTACAGGATGTTCTCGTTAGGATCATGCATGTAACAAAGGTACAAACTACTGCTACCTAGGTGATTTCAGGTCAGCAATCCAATAAATCCTTCGGTAGTGTTCGACGCGCCTGGAAATTATTTATAAGTTTGTAGGCATGGGGCATTAGGAAAAATGTTATAAATTTATCTTGTCTATGTGTAAATCATCTTGAGCTACTGGGCTTTACTAATGGCATCATGTTCTGATCTGAATGTGATCGATTGTGTGCTGAGATAGTTTGAGTAGTTTTCCATTAAGTGAATCGATCGTTAACTGATGAATGATTTAATATGAAGATTGAAGGAAATCATTTATGAGTTAAACCAGAAACAAATTAAAAATTAAAACACAACAAATAATAGAGAGAAGAAACAACAAACATTTATTATCGAGTTCGTCCCTAGTTGACTACATCTCTAGGTCCGCTTTCAAGATGGGTATTCGCTTTATTAGGATTGATTCGAGGAAGTATTTACACAGAGAAAACACTAGACTGATCATGCTTGCAGCAATTCTGGTCATCGAAAATAGGAAGCTCTCTCTCTCAACTTTCCAACGCCTGTCTCTGAGCTCAATTCTGCCTCCGAACGATCGAGCTATGTTGAAAACAAAAATGCCTCTATCCATCTGAAGCTGAACTCAAATACACTCAATGTTTGTCCATCAAGGAAAATTTCATGGTTTTATAATGTTTGTCTCAAAACACTGAAAGCCAAATTAGGCATTTGGTTGAGAAAAATAAATTTGTGGAGGTTCTTTTGTAATGTGAAAGTGACACCTAGTATACAAGATAAAAGTGTGCTAGTTAGATCCTTAGCACATATTAAATTAAAAACCGAAAATAGACTTTGGGATAAGATATTAGCCTTGGCAGTCAGCACAATCATGCAGAGGATGGGATATCGGAATATCAATAGGTCTTCAGGAAGCTTTGTCTATGGTCATTTTTTACGGTTGTGGGTTAACCCTGTGGCTTATCCCTTAACCCTCGCATAATTCACATCGACTGCTGACGGCTTCAGTTATGGTTTAAACCTAATAGTTCCGATACCATTTAAACTCCAACTGCTTTTGGTTAATTCTGGACCTGTTTACATGCGCTAACGTGGCTCTGAATCAATTTGGTAGCTAGTAGTTAGTTGTGTTGCATATTTTTTTTTTTAACATATAGTCCGAAAGGTTAATACATGGTTTAATGTTTAGGTTTGAAAGTATTAGACTTAGGCTTAATACATTGTTTAGCTATAGGTCTAATACTTTATACTTAGGAATTTATTACATTTTATTTTTGATTGTGCTAGAACTTAGGCTTAGGTTTTTGATACACCTTAGGTTTTATTTATATTTAGGAAATAGTGCTAGGATTTAGGTTTTAGGATTAGTCCTTTTACATCATTTCACCTTAGGATTTAATCTTAGGTTTAAGACTTGGAAAATATATCACCTATGAACCCTTATACATCAAAATTCCAAATTACAAAATTACACTGAACCATGATCAACATGAGGACTTATTCACTGGCAAAACTTATGGTATGAATACTGAACTGGACATCGAACTACCAGAGCTGACTAGACCTCTCTTCCCATATGTACTGAACAAGATCCTCCTGGATCAATCCTCTCCACTTGAAATATTTTGGACCACAAAAGTTTGATTTAAAGAGATATCAGGTGAGGGTACAACTTCCTTAAAAATTGCATAACCACTAGCATTAGTTTTAGCTTCAAATGGTTGTTGATGATCTAAGAATGGTGTGATTTTTTTCTGCTTAAATTAATAAAAATCTTTAAAATCAACACACATTACCCATATCCCATTTTTGTTAGGAACCAAAATTATGGGTAAACTAGATGGAGATGAACTGGGTCGCATGGATTCTTTTCCAACCATCCCTGGAATTTGTTGCTTTATTTCTTTGTGCTCTATAACTGACTTGTGATATATTCCAATTTTAGGAAGAGGGGCAACAGACATCAACGGTTCCTCATGTTGCATTTCTCATTTATTAAGTATTTTTTTGGTTCTTTAGATACACTTTGAAATGAATTTTCCACTTTGACCAAACTATCTTTAAGCCGATTTTCACAACCTGAACAAACATCTCTAAGATCCTTATGTTGTTCTTTAATAAACATGAGTATCTATCTATTAATTGAGCTTATTAAGCACTTCATCTGATTAGAATTAAATAAATACAAGTGAGTTTTGATTTTATGTGCCCGAACAATGTATTCAATCCCATCTTTCTTAACATGATACTTATGCTCTTTCCTATGAAATACTACATCACGATCATAGAGATAAGGACTTCCTAGCACTATTCCATAAATGTCTAATGGTATCACATCTAAATCCACTTCATAAATGTAATTAGCTCTGATGGAAAATTTTAAACAACACTTCTTGGTAACAATAATCTGAGTCTATTCCTTTAACCACCCAAAAGGATATGGTTTTGGATGATTATGTGTTTCCAAACCCAATTTCTTAACCAATGATTCAGATATCAAATTTTCCTATGACCCTATGTCAAACAATGTATCTATTTTTGTGTGTTTAGAAGTTACCCTTATATGAAATAGCTCAATTATTTTATCTTCATCCCGGTGATTAATGTTTGAAGAAGCAGAAGTACTTGAACTTGAACTAGCATCAGAATTTCTACCTATCATAACCATTGCAGTGATTTTCCATTCATCACCTAAATTGGAGTCCAAGTCTTGTTGGATTGTTGTATCAGCCTTCTTTTCACCTTTTTTCTTTTGTAACTTCTTTGGCTTGAGTTCCGGGTGTTGTTTCCAATATCTAGCTTCATCATGGCTGATCCTCTGGAAGTGAGTACAGGTAGGTATTTCACCTTCCTTCTCAGCTATAGCTGTCTTCTTTCATTTTAAACTTTCCTTCTTCTCGCTATCCTTAGACTCCAACTATTTAGATGTCTGTGGTGAAAACTTGAATGGCCTACCACCTGATTCGACATGTATGGCTTGAACACATACTTCATCAAAGTCATTATGATTGAACATCAATAATGTATGTTGTAACTATGAATGTAAATTTCCAATGTACTTTAACAAAGTTTCTCGTGTATCCAAAGGAATACCAAGCGCGAATGATTTCTTCCTGAATTCCAGATTGAACTCTTGAACATTTTGTCCCTTACCTTGTCACAAATACTGCCAATCAATAACAGCTTGTTGTGTGTAACGCAGCGGACAAAATTGTTTCTTTAGAGCTTTCAAAAAATTAGACCATGAGGATATAACTTTACCTTTAAGCGTTAAATATATTTATGTTTTACTCTCCCACCAGATTAAAAGCATTTCTCCCCATTCTAAGAGTAGCTAACTGGATCTTTGTCTTATGATTAGTAATTTTTTGAATCTGACAATAGACTTCTAACTGTTTTATATAATTATCTAGTTTCTCTGGGTTCATTTCACCATCATAAATAGATAACTCAAACTTTACATCATGTTTTAAAAGTGGACTTTGAGGCTTCTTTTCTTTTTCAGATTCAGAACTAGAAGAAGAACACTGTTACCGATGAAATAGGTAACCGCACTGTTACCTACTTTTTTTTGGTAGCTTAAAAGCACCCGATTTTGAAAAGTGGTGATGCAGAATCACCTTTTTTTTTTTTGGAGCACATTTTTGACACTCTAATATTTTTATTTATGAAGTATGAATATTTGTTTTAAGATGTTAGTAATTTTCATGCTATTTTTGAAACATATTGATGCAGCATCAACTCTTTTTTTTAGAGCGGTGATTTTCATGCTAATTTTGAAATGTATTGATGCAGCATCAACCTTTTGTTTTTCGAGTGGTGATTTTCATGTTGGTAATAAAACACAAAACTTAGATAAAAAAAAAGTATATATATATATAAAAGAAATAAAAAAACCAATAAAAATGTAAAAAAAAACAAAACTAACTCGTAAAAATAAAAAATTTAAACAAAAATAGATAAATAAATAAAAATATTCGAAAATTATATCAAAAGAAATGACAAAATTTGAAAAAAAAACACATAATCTGAAGAAAAAAATAAAAATTAACCAAAAAAATTTAAAAAAAAACATCAAAAACATTTTTCCTAAGTTATTAAAAAAACCATATAATTAAAAAAAAATTAAAATAGAAAAATTAAAAATAATTTCAATTACAAAATTAAAATTTAATTAAAAAAAATAAAATACAAAAAAGAAAAAATTAAATTTAAAAAAATAATAATAAGAAGAAAAAAAATACAAATTTTAAAATTAACAAAAAAAACAAATTAAAAAAAAAAAAAATTAAAATTGAAAAAGAAAATTAAAATAAAAGAACTAAACTAAAAAAAACTATTATTAAAAAACAAAAAAATTGAAAAAAACCACGTGCAAATAATTAAAAAACAAATATCCATAAATTTACTGTTTTTTTTTAATGAAACAATTTATAAATTTTAAAAATGAAAAACTAAATAAACTAAAAGATTAAAAAAAATAATTAAATTAAATTAAAATTTAATAAATAAATTTCAAAATTTAAAAAATAATTTATCTAAAATATTAAATTTAAAAACAAAACTTAAAAAAAAAGAAAAAAAAAAATTAAAACAAAAAATATGAATTAAAAAAAAAAATCAAATTTAAATTAAAAAAAAATCAAATGAAAAAAAAATATTAAAAATAAAAAAAAAAAAAGAATTTTTTTATCATGGTGGCGCTGCCAATCGGCCTCTCGGCCAGGTGGCAGCAGAGGCCGACTGCTAGGTAGGCAGGGAGGCTGTATGTAGCCCCCCGCTCGCCCAGCGGCCGACCTCTGCTGCAACTTGGGCGGGAGCTGGAGGCCGATTCCGAGAATCTCCCTCTCGTCGCGGGACGTCGATTTTGGGAATCACCCTCCCACCACGGGAGGGCAATTCTCGGAATCGCCCTCCCATTGCGGGAGGGCGATTCTCGGAATCGGCCTCTCGCCACAGGAGGGCGATTCCCAGAATCGTCCTCCCGGCGCGGGAGGGTGATACTCGGAATCGGCCTAAGGGCGATTCCCGAAATTGGCCTCCCGCCACGAGAGGCCGATATTCGGAGTCGGCCTCCCGCCCAGTGGCAGGGCTCCGCCAGCACCTAGGCAACAGGTCAATTGGTAGCACCACCATAATCAAAAAATTCTTTTTTTTTTAATTTTTTAAATTTTTAATATTTTTTTTTTAATTTAATTTTTTTTTATTTGTTTTTAAATTCAAAAAATTTTAATTTTAATTTTTTAATTTAATTTTTCAATTTGAAATTTAATTTGCTTTAATTTTTTTTTTTTTAATTTTATTCATAATTTTTTATTTAATTGATTTTTTTTTATAAATTTTTTCATATTTTTTTTTTATCATTAAATTTTATGTTTAGTTTTTTCATTTAATTTTTTAAAATTTAGTAAATTTTGTATTCTTTTTAATTTATTTGAATTTAATACTTTTTTTAATTTTTAATTTTTTTATTATTATTTTTTTAATTACATAAATTTTTTGTATTTTTTTTATTTCAATTAAAATTGTGTATTTAAAATTAGATTTTTTTTTAATTAAACTTAATATTTTCAAATTAATTTGTTTTTTATTTTATTTTTTATTTAATATATGTTTTTTAATTTATCTTTTTCAAATTTTCAATTTTAATTGATTTTTAAAGTTTTTTAACTTTTTATTTTAACAATGTTTTTTTTTTCTTTATATTTAAAATTTATTTTTTATTTCAAAATTTATTTGTTTATTCATTTATTTATTAAATTTAATAAAATCTAATATATATATTTTTAATTTAAGTTCATATATATATATATATATATATATATATATATATATATATATATAATTTAAATTTAATTTATTTTTTAAAATATATTTGTTTTTTTAATATATATTTTTTAAATTTAATATTTTTATTGTATTTTATTTTTCATTTTTTATTTTTAATTAAATTTTCATTTTTTTACTTTTAATTTCGACAATGTTTTTTTTTTTACTTTAAATTTTTAAATTTATTAAAATTTAATATCTTTCTTTAAATTTAATTTTTTATTTTTATTTTTTTTTATTTTTTAATTTAATAAACATTTTGTTTTTCTTTTTTAAATTTAATTTCTATATTTAATTTTTTATAGTTTCTTTCTTTCTTTAACTTGTTTTTTTTTTTTAATTTAATATTTTTGTTTTATTTTATTTATTTTATTTTTTTATTTCTATATATTTTTAAATTTTAATCTTTATTTTTTATTTTTTTTCTTAAATTTTAGGTTTTTTTTTAATGTTTGAATTAAAATTTTTATTTTGTTTTTTATTTTTATTTTTTAATTCCTTTATATTTTTTAATTTTAAGCTTTAAAATATTTTTATTTTTTAAATTTTGTTTTTTCTTAAATTTTAGGTTTTTTTTTTAATGTTTGAATTTTAAAAATTAAAAAATGTTATTTCTATTTTTAAAAATGTCAAAAATATGACACATTTTTTTTTTTTTTTGGTTATTCTAGCATCAACTGGTTTTGTTTTGAGGGTGTTTTTTCAATCCTTTTTTCAAGAAAAAAATTTGTTTTTAGCATAATTTTGTAAAATGTTGAAATTTGACCTTAAAAAAAAAACCAAGTTCGTTCTGGAATATACTTTTTTTGTTTTTGGGGTGTTTTTTCATGTTTTTTGAGTCTTTTTGGGCTAGAGTTCCCGTTTTGAGGTCAGGTTACCTATTTCATCGGTAACAGTGTTGAAGAAGAAGAAGAAGAAGAAGATGATGGAGGAGAAGGAGGTTTATCTGCTTTTTCTTTACCCTTGTCCTTCTTTGATGCCTTTGACGAAGAAGCCACATATCTTGCCTTCTTATCTTCGTATAGTTCTCCCAACATCTGCTTCATGTTTAGAAACATTTACTAAATTTGACTATCATCCATGTGCTTCACTTCAGGAGTTTCACCGGTTTCAACATTTTCAGTCCCTGTCATTGTCGATTGATGAATGACTTTCCACTTTCCAATCTCTCGGTCGTAATCTTCAAGCTTTCCTTCTCCATGTTGTAGTTGCAACCTATTTAACATCCACTGGAAAAAATACTACAAAGCACAACCTACTCTGACACCAAAATATATGATCTAGATGTGATTTATTATGTGCTGACATAATTTGATTAGTTTGCCATTAAGTGAATTGATCGTTAACTGATGAATGCTTTAATATGAATGACTGAAGAAAATCATTTACGACTTAAACTAGTAGCAAATTAAGAATGAAAACACAACAAATAACGGAGAGAAGAAACAAAAAACATTGATAACGGAGTTCATCCCTGGTGGACTACGTCTCCAGGTCCGCTTTTAAAATGGGCATCCTCTTTATTAGGATTGATCCAAGGAAGTATTTACACAAAGAAAACACTAAACTGATCATGCTTGTAGGCACTTATGGTCACTGAAAACAGGAATCTCTCTCTCTCTCATATTTCCAATGCCTGTCTCTGTGCTCAATTATGCCTTCGGACAATCAAGATACACAGAAAACAAAACTGCCTCTATCCCTCTAAAGCTAAACTCAAATACACTCAATGTCTGCCCATCAAGGAAAATTTCATGGTTTTATAATGTTTGTCTCGAACCACTAAAAGCCAAATCATACATTTTGTTTAGAAAAATCAGTTTGTGGAGGTTTTTTTCTAATGTGAAAGTGACACCTAATAGATAGGATAAAGGTGTGTTAATTAGATCCTTAGCGCATATTAAATTAAAAACCCAAAATATACTTTGGGATAAGATATTAGCCCTGGAGGTTAGGATAACCACATGGAGGATGGGTCATCGACATGTGAACAGGTCTTCAGGCATCTTTGTTTGCGGTCGGTTTCGACAGTTGTGGCTTAACCGCGCAGCTTATCCCTTAAGCCTCACATCATTCACATCGATTATTGATGACTTTGGTTACGGTTTAAACCCAACGGTTCTGATACCATTTAAACTCCAACTAATTGTGGTTAATGTTGGACATATTTACATGCGCTAATGCGGCTCGAACACGGTTTAGTAGCTGGCAGTTAGCTGTATTGCAATTTTTTTTTTAACATATAGTCTGAAAGGTTAATACATGGTTTAATGTTTAGGTTCGAAAGTATTGTACTTAGGCTTAATACATTGTCTAGAGCTAGGTCTAATACTTTATCCTTAGGACTTTATTACATTTGATTTTTTCTTGTGCTAGAACTTAGGATTAGGTTTTTAATACACCTTAGGTTTTATTTGGATTTAGGACATAGTGCTAGGACTTAGGTTTTAGGATTAGTAATTTTACATCATTTCACATTAGGATTTAACCTTAGGTTTAAAACTAGGACCATACATCACCTATGAACCCTTATACATCAAAAATCCAATTACACCATTACACTGAACCATGATCAACTTGAGGATTTCTTCACTGGTGAAACTGACAGTATGAAGATTGAACCAGACATCAGACTACTGGAGGTAATTGGACCTCTCTACCCAACTGTACTGAACAAGATCCTTCTAGATCATCTTTGGATGTAGCTTTTTGAGTCGCTACATATTTTTAAATCTTTGCAGCGAGATTTTTCAGGAATAGGTCCAGCAGAACTCGATCATCAAGTTTGGCTTTGCACAAACTATGATGTCGCCAAAATTCATGGAGATGGTATGAGATATGGATGGCTAGTGTTTGTCTAAAATGTGTCAGTAATTCCATCTCGGAATCAGGTGGATTGGTAACTAAAAATATGTTAGGAATATGATAACGAGGGTGCTAAAGGTTCCATGTGTAGCAAAATTTTTCTCCACATATCATTTTTAACCTGGTTTGGTTAGGGTACACTAAAATAGTCTCAGTTGAATAGTATCATCAATTATATTGTTCAATGAACCCTAGAGGTGGAAAGTCATTATGTGATTCCTGGGACTTTTTCTTGCTTCCCTTCAAACTTTGGGGTGTCCTAGGAGAGCTTCGTGGGCATGGGGGGCCATGTTAGGTTATGCACAATAGGGTCATTCGTTAGCTTGGCTAGATTGGGTAAGTTCAATGATGCTAATAATGGTGACTGTGGGTTGAGAGCCATTGCAGACTATGAACACAAAATGTTCTGGTTGGATATGAGGTTTGTCTGTGACATAAACGGCTGTGCGTTCACTTGGCTCCCCGAATGGGTAGTGCTTATCTGCCCCCTATGGTTTTTGGTAGGAGTGGTATGTGGTGACCCTATGGATGTTTCCATTGGTGTGGTGTTGGGTGACCCTCGGGGGTTCCCAACTAAATATGCCTTGATAAAGGATGAACCAATAAGGGTGGTTATGTTCCGTATTTTATGCATAAATGGCAAAAGACCTAGAACTCCTCCTGGAAATGGGGGGAGGTCCAAAAGAATTCTAGATCGACAAGGTCCCATTGGTTCCATTATGGTGTCAACTAGGTATAGTTTTGGAAAAAATCTTCAGTTCTGTGAGAGGTGAAGTATCAAAGGAAAAATCGTTACCACATACATAAAACAAAGTGAAAAAAAAGTTAATTTTTGTTTAAATTATTTCTATGTGAACAATTAATAAAAAAAGTGGTTTTGGTTGTTTTCACATAGGATACTCAAAATCATAGAGACCTAAAACGCCCTCACACTCTAAATTCCAAATGGGCATTACGAAGATATCTTCTGGTGGGTATTGGGGCTAATGCCCCAAAAGAACTGGTGACGCTTTCCGGCAATCAAAGAATCGACCAAGGTAATGGGTAGACGATCTAGTGTTTCTCGCACCGTCACCTATAGGGAAGGATGCCCTAGATTTTTCCACTAAGTACCTTCTTCGCACGTTAGTGTTCAAGTCTTGAGCTTCTTGGTAAATCAACTACCAGCACCAAGCATTAGATGGGTCAGGTAGCCCCAAATAATACTGCATACACTGGGCCTAAGCTTAACCCCCTCTAAACCGAGTCTTTGTGGTGCTCCGGTTTTCTTTTCCATGGGTAGATAGATGTATTTTAAAGATCCCTATTTAGTCAAGTTCTATGTCTCAAGATGTAAACTAACCATGGATTCTTATTGGATGCCTACCCCCATGGTCCTAACCTGAAATATAATTTTTCTTATGGCCCCTGTGGGGAAACATAGTGAGTTCAGTTATGTTAGTTTTAAGGAGTCTTTACTTCACTTATGGCATGGAAGTGTGTGAGAAAAGAGTTGACAATCACATAGTTTCAAGATGTGGATATGTGGTGATCCTTTACACGCCCCTTATTAATATATGTTTGATTTCTTCTCGCTATAATAAAATCATGTGCGGATAGTGGGCCACTTACATCTTTTCCTAATTAATCTAAGTTCTTAACTAAAGGGAGATGGAAAATTATCATAGGAGATATTTCATATGCTTACCTAGGGTCACCAAAAGGTGCAAAGGTAGTAGATATAACTTGCTTCTCTTAAGATAATTAATTCCTCATCCCAAGTCCTAGTGCAAAAAATTGAACTAAAATTGATGATCTGACTAGGAAAAATGAAAACTAGCTAAGCATATGTGGATTAGGGCCACTTACTCCAGCGAATTATCTATATGTTTTTGGTATCTATTTTCACAAAAATAAGTTATTTCAGATTGCAAGTAAATTAACCCCTACTTAAACTATGTGGTTTTTGTGAAGATAAATTTTAAAATTTAAAACTAGCAACTATCAATACAAAAATGTAGCCAAAAGAAAGTTCTAAACAATTGTGGGAGACCACACATAGTGCTGAAAACTTTTCTCTATGCTACCAACCACTTAAAGATTGGGAAATTCAGAAAAATAACAGTGAATTTTCGTTTCTTTTTTCCGTGTGGAAAATATTCACACATGCATGTGGCTCGTGTGTAGGTTAGAGCTAAACTTGCACAACTCTTGAGATCTGTCTGAGAAAATAGTGCGCAGTTTTCCTGAAAATGGAATTCTGGAACTTCTGAACTTTAGACTTTCATTTTTGGGTGAATGAGCAGAGAAGAAAAGAAGGCGAGTTGTCCTAGCAACACTCCATAGCAGAGAGAAAGTCCTTGTGACAAGTGCAACCACTTAAAAAGAAGTAAAGCTAGTGGAGTCACCAACCTTGTGGTTGTGGTTTTGGTGAACAAGTGTACCAATCCACCGGTGCTTAGGAGGAGTGGTTTCCGCCTCTAAGATTTGGTCACAGGGAGAAAAACAAAATGGTTAGTAGGTTAGTGGAAGTAAAATAAAATATTGAACATAGTAAATCATTGTATTTTATGCATATATAAAGAGAAAACACAACTAAACTAAACATAAACACAAAAGCTCATAAATATTCAAACATAAGAATAATACTAACAGTGGAATCAAAGTCCCCTCTTATTGCTTGTTGTTAGGAAGAAAGATACTACTTTTACACTCTTACCAAAGGGCCCTTAGAAATATGGAGTTCTAAGATCGAGTGCAAGGATGTTTTTACCTTCTATTTGTTGTTGCAAGGTCTCTCTCACTACTACAAAGGATTGAAGTTGTTGGATGGCCAACAACTGAATCCTCTCTCTACTTCTACTTTGGATTGCACACTGCTGGAATGGTCATGGAAAATTTGGCCAACATAACAATCCACTCTCCCTTTATTCATCTCTTGGTGGCCTTTTATAGGTGACTTCAAATTCTCCTTCCCTCTCTTAGTACATTGGTGGATGGTGACCCAAGAGAGAGGGTTGATTCCTTTGTGTGCCACTTGATTCTTTTATGTGATCCCTTGAGGTCCCAAGATGGCTTTGGAGGCGGCACTTGGGCAACCTAAGGAGTGGGATCATCTCCTGGAGTGTGACAAGTGGTCCTGAAAAGTGACTTCCACCACTCTCAAGACTACGTGAATTTTTGAGGGAAAGCCACACAAAGGTGTGCTTATCGAAGAAAAATGCATGTAAAGGTGCATTTTGCTTGAATATCTGCTGAAAATTTTTAATTTTCCTCTTGACCTTAAAGATTTTTCAGAATTTTTAGATTCTCTAATGTGCCTCAGCCCTATAAATTCTTCTGCTTGACATTAAATAATGTCATCTTTGCTTGTCTGATTTTCCAGTGATAACAATGAGTCTTGATGTAGACTTCAAAAGTCTATAACAAAAAGAGTAATGTGGGTAAAGTTATGATTCTACAACATGAAAATCTTCACCAAAAAGGTATTAAAAATCCTACGATAAGATTTAAAAGATACTAATTTCGACCCTATAGGAAAGGTTTGTGATTCCAAAATATCATTTTGTTAGGGCTAGGATTTGTTACATATATATAAGTGATATTTATACCAAAGTGAATAATTTTTCTAGGTAAATGTGTGAGACGCACTGGGATATTGTTGCAAATTTTGAATGAGTGTCCACAACTCTTTATCCTTATTCCATTATTCCCTTCCATTATTTATCTAATTGGAGAAAACACATCATCTTTGTTAATCATTTTTTATTTCTTCTTAAGGTAGTATTTATTCTAAGAATTATTATATAATATCATGATCTTTTTTACCTTGAAGTGTCTCCCCATTAGGTAACAGTGCCATTGTTTTAGGGCATGTAGTATTGCAATCATTTCCTTCTCATGAATATTTTTTTGTAAATTGTTTCCCTTGATCATATTACTTTCAAAAGCAATGTGGCTTCCTTTTTGCATTAAAACATAATTAATTCCATTTACTGAGGTATCACATTACATAATATTTTTTTGTGAATTTTTGTGTAACTAATAATGATGCTTAGAACATTGCCTCTTTAAGATATTAAAAGGCCCTAGTTACTTATGGAGTCTAATAAAATACATCTTTATTTAGTAATGTTGTTAGAGGTGCTACTAGTTTCCCATAATTATTAACAAAAATGAAATCATACCCTATCAATTAATGAAATGTTTGAAAATGACTTAATGTTATAGGGTTTTTCCATTATTTTATGAATTTAATTTTGTTAGGGTATACCTTAAGACGCTCATGAGATACAATGTGACCCAAATATTATTTCTGATGTACCGTAAAGAAGAATTTGGAGGGGTTTTTGTACAGTTGTTTGTCCTCCAAAAGTTTGAACACCCTATCAACATCTTGAAGATGATGTTTCCAAAACTTGTTGTATATTGGTATATCATTGAAAAATACTAACATAAATTTTATAAGGAAGGGTTTTGTTGGGTACCGGATTTGTATACTTTCCTCTCCCAATTTACCCTATCTTTCTATCTCTTTGTACCATTACTTTTCTTAAACGCATGAGGTAAAACCCATTTTCATTATTTTTCATGGGATATTTGATTAATGAAGTAATTTCCACGAAGGTTTTACCTTTTTATATATTAACTACGATATTTATACAGGTTTGGCCAAAGCAGGTGTTGCAGTCATGAATCGTGGAACAACCCATAATTTCCGATGCTATTATCATTTGTTGTTATAGCATAACAGACTTTGTTTATACCAGCATTATTTCAGGACTTTTTATGGTTTCCTTCTGGGAAACTAGTTTTCCATTGTAACACCGTATATTTTTCTAATTATTTAGTTGCTAAGGGGAATCAAGGATTCCACGAAAATTGTATAAAGAGGCTTGTGGGATGTGAATCGGGGTTAAACCCACTTACATACAGATCTTGTAACAATTTATTTTTCCATTAATTGAATGCATGATACCTTGCTATTTCTTCTGTAATTTGTGAGTTTACCGAAACCCTGATCAGAGAGTTGGGCTCACTTTTCTGATCAGGTGTTGTGTTTTCATTTCCTTGCATTGTATTATGTTTTAGTGTGAATTCATTACTGCTATTACAGTTTAATTCTTTAATTGCTGTGGATGTATTTTAATTCTACAGTCCATTTAATTGTTCTTATATTAGTCTGTGTGTTTATGGATTTAAACATGTGATCTACAAAAGGTCATGTGTGTGTTTCTGCATATATTGTGTCGTTAGTATTGAAATAGCTAATGCCCTCGGGTTGATAATTTATGTGGAAAAAGGGTTGAACATTGTTCATATCCAGACACCAACATTTTGGCACCATTGCTGGGGAAGGCTAGCAGGTGCAAGAACATGATTTGCAATAGATCTAAGGGTCAATCTCTCATCTTAGGGATGAAATTTATTTCCCTACTTCAAGTCCTAAGCATAGTGCTTTGTGTTTTGTTTTTCTTTCCTTCTTTTTATTTTTTTTCTCTAGAACTGATCTCTCATCTTGGGGAGTGAATCTATTACCCTACTCCAAGTCCTCAACATAGCATGTTGTTTTATTTTTTTATTTTTTGTTTTTATTTCATTAAAATTAATCCCTCGTCTTGGGGAGGATATTTTGCAACCCTGCCCTAAGTCCAGGGCGTAGTTTCCAGCTTTTCATTTTTATTTTCTTTTATAAAGGGCCAATTTCGCGTCCTGGGGAGGGTATGTGATTACCCTACTCCAGGTCCTAAAATTCAATTTTATTTTTATTTTTATTTTCGGTTTGAACAAGGATCTGAATAAGAGGGTAAGAGGAAGACCCCCAAAGAAAGGAAAGGATCTAGGAAGGAAGACATACATTCAGGATTTTATTGAAGCATTTAGATCTAAGGCATCATCACATGCTGCTGCCAAGGTAAGAGTTCAAACGAAGTCCGAAGGGTAGTCTGTGGAGCAACCAGTGCCATCCAAAGTACCATAAGTTATTATTTCTATGGCATAAGACTTAATAAACACGAGATCAGTGGAGGAGACATCCTTATCACTAGTAGAAGGGGAAGAAATAGCAAGTAAGGGATCAGAAGAACTAAGCAATTCTAACTGGGAAGAAGAACCTCGAAAAGGGTTTTCATCCCCACAAGACTAAGACAACACTATAAAAATTCTTGCAGCCAAATCCAACAATTCTAATTTGGTAAAATAATTCTTGAAGGATTTTGAGTCACTGAGGGACCAGGGGAGTGTGGTGCAACCTCCTACAGTTGAATCACTCCAAATACAAGTTGTAGAACTAGTCGAAATTCCAAGTGAGTATTGGAGGGTATTTATGGCACCTGTAAGTTCCTCTATTGATTTTCCAATCAGAAACATTACAATTGATGCACCAATGAGGCCCATTCCTTTAAAATCTCTACCTAGTTTCTGTGGGCTATCTTCTGAATACCCTGATACGTTCCTCTTTGAATTTGACATTGTTTGTCGAGGACATGACTATATTGCTGATGCTAAGAAATTGAAGATATTTCCTGCTACCCTAAAGGGGATAGCCTTGAGATGGTTCGTGGGTTTAGGGGGTAGTACGATTACCTCATGGGAAGGAATCAAAGAAGCCTTCTTGGAGAAACACCAAGATTAGTGTAAATCCCATGAAATTAAGGAGGAAATCTTTAAGTTTTCATAGAAAGAGGATGAAAACATGGAAGATTGTGTAGAATGATTTAAATACATATTGCAAAGGTCTGGACATAGTGACCTAGACAAGGACATTCTGAAGATCATTCTTCTCTGAGAACTTACGAAAGACTCACTAAAACTTTTGAATATAGTAGGAAAAGGGGGTATTTCAAAAGAAGACTTCGATACTATCTGTGATTATTGCATCATAGAGGTCCGCAAGGAGTGGAGAAGGAATTCGGTCATCAAAGACATCTGGTGGAGGGGTTACAAAAGAAGAAATTGTAAATCTACTCGAAAACCTAAGGACTAATATTCTAAGCATATTATCCGCCCAGATGGACACTCTACAAGAAAAATAGAAAGAAATAGAGTTAGAAAAGACTATGGCCATATTCTTCCCAAAGTGCAGAAAGAAACATCCTTTGAAGGAATTCCCATTAAACACAGTGGAAGCCTGCACAATATGTGAACAGACTCATGCGAATAGCTCGTGTCCTTTCCTACAAGGACTAAAGGCAGTTTTTCAAGGGGCAAGTGAATAAAGTGTGGTAGACAAGTTGTACTTCATGGGGTAGAAGAAGTCGTGTCAATATTGACCACTTGCTATGAATCCAAGTATGCTTCAGGTTCCATCTCAGTATTTTAGTAATTTTAATATGGGTCCCCAGTATTCACCATTATTAGTTATGTGGTCTCAATATTAGTATCCCCCTTAGCAACAATGGGTTCCCCAGACCAGTTCGAATCCTTCATGGAATCAGACCTGGCAAGGAACCTCTCTTATGGGATAGTTTCCTTGGTCTATGCCTCAACAAAAACTTCATTTTCCCTCGAATGTACCCCCAGGAAACCCAACCATTAGACCCTAGCTTCCTATCCAGCCCAACCTGAATCCAGAAAATAAAGGGGTCCAACAAAAAAACACTCTGAACATTCCATTTTGTAGCATTTCTACCGTGGGACTCAATGAGATAAATATACAGTCCGTCCGAGTAGTAAATGCACCTACTTCACTTATTATTATAGAACAATTTGAAAATAAAGATATATAACCAGAACAGAGAACAATGAGGGAGAAATTAGACCAAAACATAATAAATCAGACACCTCCCCAAGCTATTCCTAATCAAGGTCATTCAACCTCTACTTCATATCCTAAAAGACCGGCCTTGAGTAAACCAGAACCTCAAGCAGAATTTGAATTCTTAGGTGAACTACATAATCTCTTTGTTAAAATACCCTTGCTACAGGCTATGAGGGATGTACCTATTTCCGCAAAAAATCTTACGAATACTAATCTAAGAAACCAGGGAAGAAACCTAAGGATCCATTAACCATTCATGTAATGGGTAGACTATCCAAAATCATGTTGGGTAAGATCATGCCTATAAAATACGGAGACCTAGGGAACCCAATTCTAACAATACAGATTAATGGGGTTGAAATCCCAAATTTACTGGTAGATTTGGGAGCTTCCATCAACATTATCACTACTGAAACAATGAACACATTAGGACCTCGAAACATTAAACCGACCCCTGCTATCCTAGGACTAGCAGACAGGTCCGCAATTAAACCAGTAGGGAAATTAGAGGATGTGGTCATTTCAGTAGATTCATGGCATTACCCTATGGACCTCCTTATATTACAGACCTGATCTTCAGTTGGTGGTCACCCATTGATCCTACGAAGGCCCTGGCTCGCAACTGTAGACACCTAGATAGGGTGCTGGTCTAGGCATATGATCATATAAAATGGGATAGTTACAAGGAATATTAAGCTTTATCCTCCTACAGAACCTATCCGATCTGAAAAATCGTTAACCAGTCAAAAACCTCTACTTGTAGAAGAGCCTGAACCTGACAGTGAAGATGTTAGACCCGTCCTCACTATTCGGCATGCCCTTCAATTTAAGACAGAAACCAAGGACAATGCCATTATCCCTTTCATTAATGATTTTAGTTCTATTTCTGATTCAACTCGACATATTCTAGAATATGCTATGATTTGCAAAACACAAGAAAATATTGAACCAGAAGATGACATTGAAGACATTCCTATAATCTTATCCCATGATAGTATTCCAATTGAGATTGAACCAGGGAAAACACTTAATGTCAACCCAAAATTGTCTGAATCCCAGATAAATTTTTTTTTTGAAAGTACTTCAAGATCATCAAGAAGCTTTTTCCTGGGATTATACCAACATGAAGGGGATCCCTGCTAACTTATGTACTCATCATATTTATATTAAGGAATATTTTTTCCCTGTAAGACAGCCTCAACAGAGAATGAACCTTGCTCTCAAAAACATTATCAAAGAAGAATTACAAAAATGATTGGATGTAGGAATCATTTACCCCATATAAAAAAGCCAATGGGTATCCTTTCTAGTTATTTTTCCCAAAAAGAATGGTAAATGGCAGATCTGTGTATATTACAGGGAACTAAATAAGGCAATGCAAAAAGACCATTTCCCTTTGCCATTCATTGACCAAGTCTTGGATACCTTGGTTACGAAGAAGTTATTTTCCTTCCTATATGGATTCAGTGGATATAACTAGATCCAGATAGCCCTAGATGACCAGGATAAAACAACTTTCACATGCCCGTGGGGAACCTTTGCATATAGGTTCCTCCGATTTGGCCTGTGTAATGCTCCTTCTACCTTCCAGAGGGAAATATTGGGAATATTTTCTTATTTAGTCAATGATAGTGTTGAAATATATATGGATGATTTTACTCCATATTGGAACTCATTTGGGGAAGGATTGGAAAATCTGGAGAAAGTACTCAAAAGATGTAAGTAGACCCATGTATCTATGAGTACAGTCAAATGCCATATGATGAGGGAAGAAGGAGTAGTATTGGGAAATTTTCTCTCAACTGCTAGAATTCAAGTTGATCCAGCTAAATTAGAGGTAATATTACACTTTCCAGTACCCAATACACCCACACATGTATGTAGCTTTATTGGCTCTGCTGGTTATTACAGATGCTTTATAGAAAATTTTGCTAAAATAGAACATCCACTTTTTCAATTGCTAACAAAAGATGAAGAATTATTTTTGACTAAAGATTGTGAGACAAATTTCATGAAAATTAAAGGGTTGGTTTGCACGGCTCCAATCCTACAAGGACTTGATTTGAAATTACCATTTCACATACGTACCGATGCTTCTCAGGACAGCAAGTAGACAAAACACCGTATGCAATTTACTATGTTAGCAAGAACCTAATTCTTGCTGAATTAAATTACACAATGATAGAAAAATAATTACTGGCTATCATTTATGCCATCAATAAGCTCTAGCACTACATCACTGGGTATTCTACTATTTTCCATAATGATCACACAACAATCAGGTATTTGATGAATAAACCTATTACTCCTGGTCTTATTACAAGATGGTTGCTATTGCTTCAATAATTTGATATTGCAATAGTAGATAAGGTAGGAAAAGATAATGTAGTCGTCAATTTCCTATCAAGAATGGATAACAATGATGAATGCACACTAATAGAAGATAGGTTTCCTGATGAACATATTTTTGCAATTTCTACTAAACCTCTATGGTATGAAGATATTTCTAACTATCTTGCTACATGGAAAGTGCCTCCTTATTCATCATAGTGCCTAATATTCTTTGATGGAAGGGTAACCTTTCCATACAGGAGCGGATAAGCAGATCCGAAGCTATGTGTTTGAGGATGATATTTATGAGATATTGAAAGCTTCCCATGATGGCCCTTGTGGAGGTAATTTTGCAAACAAAAGAACGGAACATAAGGTGCTACAAATGGGATATTAATAGCCTTCTATATTTCGTGATGCACATAATTATCTTATGAGGTGTGATAATTGCCAACATATGGGGTAGCCTAGTAGAGTTGATGAAATGCCTTTGTAGGCACAAGTAGTCCTCAAGCCTTTTGAGAAATGGGCTATTGAATTCGTTGGACCCTTTAACCCACCCTCCCAACAAAAATTCCACATCTTGTTCCGTACTTATTACGTGATTAAGTGGGCAGAAGCCAAACTTGTTGCAAAAGAAACAAGGAAGGTGGTCTCAGATTTTCTATTTGAAGAAATTTTTTCTCGTTACAGTACTCCAAGGGAGATTTTTTCAGATGGAGGAGCACAATTCACATCACACATGATAACAAATCTCATGCAGAAATATGGGGTCAAGCATAGACTGAAATCTCCATACCACCCCTAGGTGAATGGACAAGTGGAAAGCACAAACAAGACATTGGAAAACATCTTGACAAAAATTGTGGCTTACCATCGTCAAGATTAGGCTCAGAAGCTACCTAAAGCCCTCTGGGGGTATAGAACAACCTAGAGGAACACAACTGGGTTTTCATCATTTGAGTTGTTTTATGGGAAATCCCCATTGTTTCCGATAGAATTTGGAATCAGTATGCTCAGAACAGATCTTGAAGTTGGTTTGGATCTGTCAGATGCCTAGAAACACTAATTCGCCTAGCTCAATGAACTAGATGAAAGCCGTTCAATGGTTGTCTAGAGAACTAGTGCTATTTAGCAGCAGAAAATGAAATGGCATGATAAGTTTATTAAAAATAAGGTGTTTCAAATTTCAGATTGGGAAATACTTTATGAATCCTGCTTTAAGGATTTTAAGGGAAATTTTTGCACTCGTTGGATGACACCTTACGAGGTGGATGCTGTATTTGATAATGGAACAGTAAGGCTAGTCACAATTGATGATACATGTGCTTCATTTATAGTCAATGGACATCGCCTAAGATTATACCACTGGCCGAACTCTAAGGATGCTTTTGTCAAACACCTCTGAGAAATCTGGTTTGAAGGTTATCAACGCAGAGAACTCTTCCTCTGCACCCTTGTTGTAAAATATATATATATATATATATATATATATATATATATATATATATATATATATGTATGTATGTATGTATGTATGTATGTATGTATGTATGTATGTATATTAAGAAAATAAATAAAAATTTAAATAAATAAATAATAATAAAAGAATGAAGCATTATACTGTTTATCTTGTTGCTTGTTTGCAGGATTTACTACTAAGGAGTAAAAATCAAAGAATTTTTTTCCAAAGTGTTAGTTGCTACTACTCATGGTGTTGTTACTCAATTGCTGCTACTCATGGTGTTGCTACTTGGTTGCTGCTACTCATAGTGTTGTTACTTGGTTGTTGTTGCCCATGATGTTGTTACTTGGTTGCTCATGCTCATGATGTTGTTACACTGGATGCTGTTATTCGATGTTGTTACACCAGATGCAGTTACTCGTATTGCTGTTACTCCAGATACTGTACTTGCACTGAAGTTACTCCAGATACTGTTACACTGGATGTTGTTACTCGTACTACTGTTACTCCGGATGCTGCTACTCGCACTGCTGTTTCTCCAGATGTTGTTACACTGGATGTTGTTACTTGCACTGTTGTTACTCTGGATGTTGTTACTTGCAGTACTATTAGTCTGGATGCTGCTACTAGCACTATTGTTACTCCAGATGTTGCTACACTAGATGTTGTAACTAACACTAATATTACTCCGATGATGCTACTCGTTACTGTTACTATAGATGTTGTTACACAAGATGTTGTTACTCTGGATGCTGCTACTCGCACTGCTGTTACTCCAGATGTTGTTACACCAGATGCTATTACTCGTACTGTTTTTACTCCAGATGATGTTACTCGTACTGCTGTTACTCCGGATACAGTTACATCGGATGCTGTTACTTAGGATGCTGCTACTCTCACTGACGTTACTCCAGATGTTGTTACATCGGATGTTGTTACTCTAGATGCTATTACTCATAATATTCTACTCCATCCGCATCATTATTGCATCGTCATCCTACCAACTGTCACTTCATCCAGGTAGGCCGCTAGGTATGCCTCCACATGAATTTTACCAATTAAATTTAATATCCCATGTAAATACTTTAATTATGTGGACAAAAAATATTTAAGTTGGTGGGGGAGGGGGGATGCCGTCATAGTCAAGGATGGCGTAATAATCACCTCATAAATTATTATGACAGTCTGTGTGTGGTACACCTTACGATCCCCATCAACATTTGATATAATCATTCAATATGTATTAGGATCTGTAATATGTCTTTTCCATGCCATACAAAATAATTATTATTTTTATTCACTACACTTACCATATTATTTTATGATCTCTCTCCATTTTCAAGAATTACCATCTGTATTTACCATTACCACCTTCCATTTTCACCATGTTGTTTTTCTGAATTTGGTATCCACCACTTCACCCAACGGTCTGCTGTTACAAGAAGTGCTGCTACAAATCTCCATAGTATGGGTGGCCTGGAAATGCAACATGAGCCTAAAAACATAGCTTTAGTCTGCGACAACCCATAGGTATGGAAACTCTTTGTGGATGCAGTGTGGGATACCTACTTTGACAGATTGTAGGGGTTTGATAGGGGAATCACAATCAAGTTCGTACTCAATTTGGATGAGGATTACTCGCGTGTCATAGATCTGGAAGTTCCTGTCACAGAAGAGGTAATTACAGAGGTTAGTGGGCTAAGACAACAGGGGAAAAAATGGTTTTCGCGGAGAGTTTCTCTCCCAAAGTTTCCCAAATTGTTCTTATAGGTAGGGGAAAGTGTCATTCAAATAGGCAGAGGGTATGAGCGCAAGACTGTGCCGTATCTTTGGAATGAAGTTGAAGGTGTTGTAATAAAATACATAACTTGTGAAGGTCAGGCAACAACTCTGTTTAAGTATCATTTTAAAATTCTAACCACCTTTCATTTCCACAGCCTCATGTGCATGCCTTAAACACACCCTTATTCCTATTGAAACAACTCTAGCACATGGCACAAGCTACTCAACGTTTGTGCTAGATGCCTACAATGCTCTCCAACCATAGATTGGTGTGCTTATTGGTCGTGCATGCAATAAACAGGCTTCGGGTCTCTCAGGTGGATCTCTATGGATCCTCAGAAGAAGAGATATAAACCATTATTGCTGCTAGAGAAGAGGAACCAGTCTCTCTAGCTGGCTTAGCAGAAGAAGAAAATTCGGAAGGAATTGATCAAGAGGAACCCGAAGAAATGGAAATGGAAGTTGATCAGGAGGAACCCAAAGAAGTGGAAATGATGGTTGATCAGGAGAAACCTAAAGAAATGATAATGGAGGAAGTAATTGGTGACACAGCCAACGTTTCCACACAAGAACCAACCTCGCTTGAAGAGCCCACAGAAGAAGATAATATGGAAATTGTGTAGGAAGTCGAGACTATCATAAAGTCATCGAATTTTGTCAATGAAGAACAAGAGAGTGAAATTGCGGAAAAAGGAATGGAAAGTGATGTTATTTTGCAAGAAAAATCATCACCTACACAAGAAAATATGGATGTTGATACAAGTGGGGGTGCTACACAAGAACTACCCCCAATTCAGCTAGAATAGGAGGAGTCAACCTGTGAAATCGACGCTGTCCCTCAAGAACTGTTAACGACTGTGGAAAAGAGGCAACTCATGAGGAACAAGAAGGTAGAGAAGGAATAAACTAGGAGAATGATATTCTCCCACAAGAACCAGTATCGACCCTAGAAGAAGAAATGGTGAAAAAAGAGCGAGAGGACATAAGGGAAACAAGTTGTGGAACTGATACTGCCCCACAAGAACCAGCATTGACCATAGTTAAAGTAGTAATGCGTGAAGTTCTGGATCAAACTGGAAATTAGGATGATGAGTCTATCTGCCATTCTTTCTTCCAGTCCATGATTCCTAGAGGGGCGAGGGGATTTCGCTTGTCCAAATGATTAAAAGAGGAAGTAGGTGCCCCACCAGTGCTTAAACTTGCTGACATGGCCAAGATTGGCCCAGTCACTACTCAACCTATGTTGGAGCACTTAGAGGCTCATGAAGAAGATAGAATTCCTATGGAAACACTAGAACACAGAGTGGTCATTGAAAATGTTGACTAGACGACAGGATTCCCCGAAGGGAATATAGAGGAAAAATCCCCTGAAGATAGGGAACCTAGTCAGAAAAGCTTAATAAGAGAATCCTCTGAGAATATAAGTAGCATTCTGCTACCTCCTGAGCTTGTCATAGGCCTAGAAACTAAATTTATTGTTAAACAAGAATGGATTGAATAGTGTAAGGAAATAATGTTACCTCTCGAGAAGAGGTATCAGCTATAGTTCAGTGAAACCATGAAACTAAAAAGGGAGGTTATGGATTTGAAAAGGAAAATTTCTCAGCTGGAAAAGAAGGTAAAAATCTACAAATGGAAGGTAGTAAAGCTAAAAATTCAGGTCTCCTCTGCAGCCACCTAGACTGGACCGATTGAAGAGTTGCTTGAAGGCTAATAATTTGTATCGGCCGTTGAGATCCAAAAGTGGTAGTCTGTTGCAAGTGACCATAAGAATAAAACAACTCAGGTTCAAGAATAGGCTGCCAGAATTTTCACAGGGTACATGGATCAGTTATATAAGACATGACTGAAGCAAGCTAAACAAAACGCCAGAATAGAAGAATTGGAAGAACAATTGCAGCTACTGCAAATAGATAAGGAGAATATTTTCTCCCTAACACAATAGGTAATGGCCTGCAAACCTCTTGCACATAGCTATGCCTTATTCCTCCAAGAGAAATTTATTTTATTTTGTCTTGAAAGTATATATAAGGATATTTGGTATGAAATTGAGAAGCCCATTCAATTCCTTCGTATTTTAAAAATTCATCATATCATAGGACAACATTTAATGTGCGAGCTCTATATGCATGGGTATTTCTTAAGGCATGATCAATATTTTAACCTCATTCCATTCGTGGGGGACATTCATTTAAGAGCTTTCACCTTCTATACCATCAATCAGATTAAGTGGAGGAAGGCTTGGGATACATTTGAAGAAAACCAAGTTGGAAGGCCATTAATGATGAGGAAAGAGCATGGAAAATCCTCAAACATTTATATCAAGCATTATACATTTCTACAGATTGAGGGCCGTAAAAAAGACATGTTTGTAACCCAGAAATGGTGTGCTGACCTATGTGTTGACCATATTATGATGTTCCATAAAAAAGCATTGGACAATTGTCAGAAAAGGTGGATGTTGTCATCCTCAGTCGTCAGAGAACGAGAACCTTTTGGGGCACCTAAATTTTCATGAGCTCTAGAGAGAATGCCACGTTTCGTGGCATGCATTCATACCTGTGGGGTCAGATGGATGGGATTGAGATTTCAATTTCCCCTTATTTGGTTGTCAACTAAGGGATACACTCCTGTATGCAATGTTGATCCAGAATGGTGGAAGGATGTTGGATATAAACCAATAGGGACAGAAATTGCTGAAGAGTATGATATCACACAGCTTCATGCCAGTCACAGTTAGTCCAATCCAGATCTGAGGAGACGATGAGCTACATGAGGACATGCAGATAGACCTGTATACTTTCCTCTCCCATTTTACCCTATCTTTATATAATCTTTTTACCATTATTATTCTTAAATTCATGAGGTAAAACCCCTTTTCCTTATCTTTCATGGGATATTTTATTAATGAAGTAATTTTCATGGAGGTTTTCTGTTTTTATATATTAACTCCGATATTTCTATAGATTCGGCCAAAGCAGGAGTTGCAGCTGTGAATCGTGGAACAACCCCTAATATCTAGAGCTATTCCCATTTTCTATTACAGCATAACAGACTCTGTTTATACCAGTGTTATTTCAAGACTTTTTATGATTTCCTTCTGGGAAACTAGGTTGTCATTGTAACAAAGTATATTTTTGTAATTATTGAGTTGCTGAGGGGAATCCAGGATTCCAGGAAATTTGTATAAAGAGGCCTATCGGCTATGAATCGGGGTTAAGCCCACTTACATACAGATCTTGTAATAGTTTATTTTTCCATTAATTGAATGCACATCATCTTGCTATTTCTTCTATAATTTGTGACTTTACCGCAACTCTGATCAGAGAGTTGGGCCCCCTCTTCTGATCAGGTGCTATGTTTTCCTTTCCTTGCATTTTTTTATGTTTTAGTGTGAATTCATTATTGTTGTTACAGTTTAATTCTCTAAATGTTGTGAATTCCTTTTAATTCTGCAATCCATTTAGTTGTTGTTATAGTATTCTGTGTGTTTATGGATTTAAACTTGTGATCTACAACAGGTCATGTGCTTGTTCCTGCATATACTGTGCCATTAGTATTGAAATAACTAACGCCCTCAGGTTGATAATTTATGTGGAGAAAGGGTTGAAAATTGTTCATATCCAAACACCAACAGGTTTGAAAGTGGAATTAATCAAACCTTGAAATGTTGAAAATGCATTAGCGAATCCAAAAGACATGACCAAAAATTCATAATGACATCCATGAGTTTTGAATGTTATTTCTGGAATGTATTTTGTTTTCATACTAATTATATGTCGTAAATGAGGATCCAACTTGATGGAGTAAAATTCTCCATGTAATTCATCCAATATTTCATCAATGATAAGAATAAAAAAATTATCTTTAATACTGAGCTTGTTGTGCTTTATATAAACCAGACGCATACGCCATGATCTATCCAACTTGTGCACTAATACTTGTAGAGAAGAGAAAGAAATTTGTCTAGGTTGAATTAGACTTTCCTGTACCATTTCTACAACCATACGCTCAATTTGACTCTTCTAAGCATAAGGATACTTGTAAAGTCCAATGTTAGGAGATACACTTCATGGAATACTTGAATAGAATGACCATCATATAGAAAAGGTGGGATACCTTCAGAAGTCTCAAATAGATTGGAATCATTATCACGGACCCTTTGGATATTTATGACTTATAAGTTTGAACATATACTGATCTTAATTATGTGATTACCCTTTCTTTTTCCTTCTTCAAAGGATTTTCCATGGCACTAGAGATGATCATATTCTAAGGTTTCCCTTTGATACCCCTTAATTCAATTTGTTTCCATTCCTATAATTTTTTTAAGAAACTTCATTGAAGATTAAAATCTATTGTCCCCAAATATTGTAACCATTTGAATCGTAGTACAACATAAACATCATCCATTGCAATCACATGCATTGGAATATTTAATACATATTCCCCTATGGTTATATTGATATTATGTCACCTGATCAATTTATCATTCCTTAATTAGTAGTTGTGACTTTACACTCTTGTTATAGATGTTGAGATAAATTCAAATATTTTTTTATCTTACATTGAATAAAATTATAGGTACTACCCAAATAAATTAGTGATATTACATTTTTCTTTTTCATATATCCTTCTATATTGAAAGTTTGAGGAGTGGTAATTCTTGCCAATGCATTGCAAGATATGGTTGCATTCATTTCTTATTTTTCAACCCCTTGGGTTGGTTCCTATTGTATATATTCTTCTTTTGGCGTTTCTTTTTCCTTTTCTCCCTCCTCTTAAAAATATATATAAATAATTTCTTCTCAAAACACTTATGGCCATTAGTGTATTTTATATCGTCTATGACAACTATAGCAAATCCCTTTCTATATTTTTTCCTCCAATTGTTGTGGTGACAACCTTCTAGGTTGAGGGAGGCTAAGGGCAAAAGACTTTCATATTTATAATTGTGACTGGTAGATCTTCTTATTTCCATAATTTTGGTTTCATATTTTCTTGACACCATGCCTCATTTATCCAATGAATTAGTATTCTAAAGGAAAACATCATATTGGATGTTATCCTTTAATGTCAACATGAAGACATAAATCCTTTGCTCCTATGGAATATCGGTTAATTTTGTATTCATTCTTTCGCATTACTCTATGTGATATTCCATTTAACACTTTTGTTTGCAATTTATGAATTTGGTAAATAAGGTAATTCTCTTTGTATCCTCATAATGTGCTACCAATTCCACCATTAAAATTGTCCAAGTGAAAAGTTATCTACAAGGCCAAAGAAATCAATAGCACATAAACTAATTGGGTTCTAAATATTAAGATGTATTGAATTCTTTCCATTAAACATCCTCATAGTGATATTTAAAATATGGTTTGTACTCAACCCAATGTTAGATTCTCTAAAATCATGGTTCACATTCATTGTGTTATCATCATGAGTTTCATGAAAACCCTTGTCACCGCTAGGAAGCATTTCTTGTATCAACTTTTTCAAACCTTCAATTTATGTTTTTAAAACATCCTTTAAATATTATTTTAAATAATCAATATTATCTTATAATTCATTTTCATTTTCGATTTTTGATAACTAAAATGATTTCACTTGTTCCCCTAATCTAGATATATCATGTTGCATTTCTTCCTTTTCTTCATGCATCATAGTATAACTTTCCGATGGTTGACTTAGTGTCATTTTTTTTGTTTTCTGGGAATTTTAGAATAAATTAAAGATATATATGTTTTGTTGTGCCCTTTTAATCACTTCAAATAATTTTCAAAAAAATTTATATGAAAATTTAGTAATACAAATATTTTAAGAGCTTGATTTTGAGCTTGTGGATATGGGTCACTTTGAAACTGTTGTAGCTATATAACATTGAAATCGAAAGGTATGAAAATTTTCCTTAGGTAAATGTATATGTATTCTTTCCAAATACATAATTTATGTTAATATTGGATTATTGAATGTAAAATTATGTCAAATATTCCACAATGACCTAATTATGGACTAGTTTGGTAGAGAAACTTGGGTAGACTTCATTGTGTCATTGTTTTAACATTCGACCCTAAAATACATACGCATAAGGCTACAATTCCTACACTTTAATTCCCATTTTATTTAATTCAAATATGATGCTCAAGGAGAGATAAATTGAGAGTTTCACTAGGACATAAGTTTGAAACTAAATCCTAGAGTAAAGAAAAACCATAACTACCTTGGACCTTAGTTTCGAAAATATAGCAAACAAACTTCTACAATTGTAACCAAATGCTAATAAATATATTATACCATGTGGTAAAAACTTCAAGATCTGAAGCTTCACATAAAAAATGTTATAGTGAAAATTAGACAATGTCCTATTTGAAGTAGATAAATCCTAAAATCAAGAACTTTGGTAGCAAATTTTTTGCATCCAGATCAAAATGACACAAAAGCATAAGAAAATATAGATAATACACTATACAATAAGCCAAATCAAGGGGGAAACCTCACTTTACATCTCATATATGAATAGTTTTTAGCTAAGTCATATGACAATACCTCCTTGGCATATATAGGAGTTTAAAAAGGAAAAAGATAATTAGGGCCTACATTAAAAATCAGAATGTAAGGGGAAAATAATAAAAATAGTGGGATTATATTGGGAAGAATAGTAAAAATATGGTGATTAAAATAATATTATCCAGAACGAAAAATATTTAAGTAAACATATAAGGATATCACTAAAAAATATAAATAAAACTATAGTTTTTATGTGTTTATTACAAAATTATTTAGCCCTATGGATGAAATCATGATATTTAATTCTATTAGTTCCTTTAAATTTGATTTTTGTATTATATTTTCCATTTTAAGTCATATTTTAAAATCAAAATTTATCCTAATGTTTGAAATAAAAAAATGCTCAAAACTAGTAACTAGTGTTTGTGGGTCATTTGAGATATTTTAGATGATTGACCCAATTTCATATAGGATTATATTACCAACATATATGTTTCATCATACTATGTATAATATTTCATTATTGAAAAACTTTTTTCCTAATTCTAATTTTGCAGTTGGATATAAATGATTCAGATAAAGTCTGAGGGAGACTACAAGGTTTTGTCGATGAGCATTTTCGGCAATAAGGTCAAGTTACTTTTCAATTGATCCATCATTCTAATAATTGTGTATTGGATGCACTTCAATTTTCAGGATGCTATATGGGATAGGGAGGAGGCCATGATGGAGGAGTAGCCTCATCTACTTGAATAATTTTGATTACATATCTCTATATATTGTACTAATGACATTTCATATATAAGGAAAAGTGGAATTTAGTATCCTATGAATGAATGCTATGTATTGTACTCATCATGATAAGGTTTGTCAACCAGGAAATATTTTGGTGTTTACTTTACCATGAATATATGTGTTCTAGGCTAGCATGTCTATATATATATGTGTGTGTGTGTGTGTGCTAAAAGGATATCAAGAATAGGTGTGTAAATATCTAATCACACTGTTACTAATAAATTAATATGGGGGTAACTAACCCATTTTTAAAATTTTCCAAAATTTAAAAGTGCATGTTTGTTTATCTTAATTCATTGAAATAAGTTCCTTGAGTGCCATGTAAAGAAAGGGAATGCATATAAAAGTTATAGTTTTAGTGTAATCAAGGATGTCACTTAATTTTTTTAACATGTTGGTTGACTAATGGATCCCATAGATGTGGAGAAGGTTGTGAAATTATGACATTATTATCCTAATTTTCTTCGGTGGAATTGGTGGTAGAGGGATGAATTTTTCTTATCTGAGAATTCTAAGGTACAAAAATTATCTTTAGGGAAATTGGAATGCCAAAAAAGCATAACGATATGACACTCACTTATCTTCATAAATTAGAAGCCCTAGTATGGTAGTGGAATAGCCTGATGAGTTATGAGTGAAGAGGAGGGGGTGCAGTACCCTTGGTTGTGTAGGATGATCATGCATGAGAGGTTGTTGGTTGTGGGCTACTAAAATCCAATACCTTTGCGAGCTACCTCTTTGGAGGTTTTTTTAATCATGGTGGATTTAGGAATCCCTTAACATCTATGGGGTCATTTCCCAAACATAGGGGTGATCATTGTTAAAAAAGTGTAAATTATGTATTTTATGGCTAATTGGAACATCTAAGGTTTGTATCCAGTTTACACTTGATTTCAAAAATAATTTTTATTATAATTATTATCTGTATTCAAATGTGTGCATTTCATGAAATTATACATTTATATCATGGATACTAATTTTATTAATTTTTATCATTATTTTATTGTTAGATACATGTGTGCATTGCAAAATAAAACACATTAGAAATGCATGATAGGAATTGTGTGAAATAAAATTCAGGAAGAAGTTTAGAGTATAGATTTTCATGGAAATTAACTTGTTCCAGTAGGTGAATAGTGGTGCTACAATATACTACATGAATGCAAAAAATTGAAATATTTATCAACTTCGTAGATTGAATATGAGAAAGATTTATTAGCAACCAATGGTTAGTATGCTGACTAGAACACCAATGAATTAAATTATTGTTTAAAATCATCCATAGGAAAATAGAAGCTTTTATGGAGAAAAATGTGTGATCCTCACTCTACTTATGAAAGTTTATACACTATTTTATGGCTTCCTGGAACCTTAATTTTCTTTCTTACTGTAGAAGAACAATGTGATTTTCCTTTTTTTTAATGAATTCCTCCACTTATTCTACTTTTTTCATGCTACCCATTCCCCTAAAATTCCATGAGATATTTTTCATTATTTATTTATTTCATCAATAGTCTCTCCGATGGAAGTATTCGATGTAATATGTTTCCTCACACTTTTGTTCCTTTAACATATATATTATCTAATGTGAATTTCATGCCTTCATATTTCTCTTTCTATTTTATTTATTCACTTACATTTTTACGTTTCTGCCTTTCTAGCATTCCTATAATCTATTATTTTAGTACCTCCATTTCTTTCTCCTTGGTGGACATTCTTTATTTCATACGTTGATGTTAATGATGCATAGATAATGGTCTATAATAATACACTACTTTTGAGGGAGAGTGATGAAGTTAATATGCATGATAAAATATACTATTTATAATTTTATTTTAGGGAATAAATTTATGGTCTTATTCAAGTATTGGAATTTTTAAGGAACTTTCAATATTTAAATTTATACTACCAACATTTCATCTCTAGAAAAAAATTCTCCTTCAAATATATTTCACACCTATTATTATTGTTGAGATTGGAAGCTTGGGTTATGGAGGAATTGGCACCAAAAAAGGCCTTGTGGGCTAAGAACCAAAGATGTGGGAATTTAACCTAAGCTTTTGGGTTTAAAACAAAGAGGTATTTTGGTGATTTTTCCATGGAGGTAGGTGGATAGCCCCATAACGAGCCTAGGGATATTAAGGTATCCATGTAAGATAAGACCGAATGGGTGAAATATTTTGTACTCAAATTTTGGTGGGAAAATGACATAAAAAATAAGGCTGGCTTGACCTCACGACAACCCTACAAAGGGATAGATGTGCCCTTAATAAAGCATATAAATAAAGAAATCTAGGAATTCGATCAAACACATACAAGGAGCAGTGAGTCATAAGGAGCACATATAAAATAAAGTACGTTGGGAAAAATACTAAGAGGGCAGGTGAATGAGTATTTTAAACTACTTAAAATTTGAGTTTCTTATTCAGATTTCTTTACACAATTGTTATGAAGTAAACCTGCATATGTACCTGATATTGATGAAGACATGTAGTGTATATCCATTTCACTAACATTTTCAATTAATTCATCATTTTTTTAACTTGAACCATTGTATTAATGCTTAATTAAACCTTAATTCGATAGCATCCATGTGAAGTAAGAATAAAATAAGGCATCACACACAAGAAACACATGAACATTGGGATTTTTAGGTGGAAATCTAATGTGGGAGAAAATCACTCTTGTTGTAGTATCTTTCTTCTTTTTTTATTGTAAAAATAATTTTCTTACAAACTTGTACTGCTGGAGACTCATACCAATATAAATAAACCCACCTACAGAAGGATACAACCTTACTTCATTCTCCAGCTTCTACTGGACGGTATCTACCACCCCCTTATCCTCTGTTCTTTGTGCATCACTTTTTGGAATATTTAAAACTAGATATATTCCAAATATCATACAACAATTTGAAACCAACACTATACCAAATCACTTAATCAATGAAACAACTGTATCACCTAGTTAAACATAGAAATAACATTTTCAAACAACCAAACCAACTTATATAATTTTATACCTATTTATAAGAATACCAAAACACACATTGTTCATCACTAACACCATATTTTGTCACTAAAAATTCTGCCTAAAAACATGTTATAATATATACAATATTGTTCTTACTCATACTTACGTATTCACATGTTTCAGCTAAAGCATACCCACATAAAAATATCAAAATATTTATATATGAATTTGTATTACTATACCACTGAGTCAATCACCCAAAAATATATTTAAGCCAACATAAATCACTAAGCCAGATATTGATTATCACATAGAAGCATCATCACAGGTTAATACTTTACTTCATTATCAATATAGCCAAAATAGTATTATCAAATGAAAATAATTATAAGAGAGACTTCATTGATAGACAACATCAAACATCACATATTATAATAACCATTATTATAAGCTCATATTGTGAAACCCTAGTAGATGTACACGACCCTTATAAATAACTTTTGCATATGTACATGCCTTTCATACTTGAAACCTGCGTACCTATTTGTTTGTACTACTGAATTTTTATAAGACTACCCAAAAGTAGATCCGCATATGTATGCAATATGTTTGAAGAAAACCTATGTACAGATCTATAATTACAGATTCATACCTTTTCTACACAATAGAACTTCATTCAAACCCAAATATGAGAATACACATAAACAGATATATGCTATAACATTATCATCAAAGATCAAAACATAAGAAAATTATGTAGTAATTTTAAAAATAATAGATCTGATCCGTCATCATATTCCTTGTGTGCAATAATTTCAAATAAAACAATTCATCAACAACCCATTACATGCATAATACAACACTTTGATCTCCATCTCCTTTTATAGCTTAGGCTCTAGCCAATACCTTGGTCACACACACACTAATGCTGTTGGTATTCATTGATGGGATCAAATACCAATTGTTGCACTCAATACTATGAGCCAATACTTTTTTCAAGACCCCTCATATTTAGAATAAGATGGCGTGGAAATTGTATAGATATTTTCTTCGCCATACTTGCATATGTACATGGCTTTGCTTCACAAAACTTGTCTATACTTCCTCAAACTTTACCTTCACCATTCCTATGTCTCTGAACTGATATTTATTTTTCTAATCTCATCTCCACTCATCAAGTTGAAATATCTACCAAGTAGGTTTCAATCAAGGACAACAAATTAGGCATAATTCTAATAAGTGACATATCAAGAAGATCCCAGGAAAACGTGGGAAGAGATTATTTTATGGCTTCTAATGATTTTTTTAAGAGTGAAGTTGATAAGGAGAAGGATCAAGGAGGGTAGCATAAATTCTAGGCATGTTTCATGTTTGGATATTCAAGGAGAAGAGGTCAGAAATTCTCTCAGTTGATTGTAGGTGGGGTCGCATCTCAGGTTATTTATTTGGAGGAAAAAAAGGTCTGATTTGTATGGAAAACAACCAGATAAGTAGATGAGGAAGGCTGAGTATAAAGTAGAGAAGGAAGGATATTAAGGAAGGTTCCAATGTAGGTTTTTGGGGGTGAGTTAAGGCAGGATACAAGGTTGTTAGATTTCATTAACTAGTGACGAAAAAATATCAGACTTTATATTTTTAGATCTAAGTAATTGGAAGTTTCTAGACGTATGTGTTGATATTTTCAAGAGTATTTGTTTGATATTTTGTGATATTATAGTTAGGATATTCTAGAAGGATGTATAAAGGTACTTTGGGAGGTTATCAGAAAGGTTTATTTGATGCATTAGGTCTTCCTATTGTGAAGAAATTTTACAACTGGAAGAAGGGAATAATTAGAGAAGCCTAAGGGTTTGTCTCTTGATGAAACAAGGGAAACCATGTGGGATTCCGAACTAGCCCTATTTTTATAATAACAAAAGGACATCTACAAAAAACATGGGAAACCCTTCATTCCCTATGTTTGTCTTCATTGGAGCGGAACATGAAGGAAATAGAGGAAAGAAGTCCCTAAGTGTTGAGGAGAAATAGCTCGAAGTTTAGGGGTTTTTCCCAAGAAAAGTTGTGAACAACTCAAAATAAGACCATATGTGTTGATCTATTGATGGAATAATGATCTAGGTGAATGCATACATGTGAGCCACGTTTAGTAACCTAAAAGAGTAGGACTCATTCATAGAGGAATATTGGTGTTGTTTCAAATTATGAATAGAAGGACTAGCATATGTGTTAAGGGTATGACCACAAGAAGTAATGAGGTGCACTACATCATCTACTATGTCAGTTGTATCTTGTTCATGGTGTATTGGTAGTGATAATTGTTGACAAAAAACCATAGTTAGTATTCTTGGATTAGTGTTTCTCTAAGTGCCACCATCCCTGATACGGGAGCACTAGAGAATTGCATTATAGTTTGCTAATAAAAAATTTTGGTTGCTGAAAATTATAAAAATTTGTTTATTTGTGCACTATTTGATTTAATATTTTATTTATTCCACTATACAAAGTACTTTTCCATGCCATTTTAGTTATTTATGTTAAATATTCTAAGAGCCTTACCTAGATTCTCCACTGTTGCAGAAAAAAATTTGATATCACAGAAAGTTTGAAGGGTTGATGAATCATAATGTCCACAAAAGAAATGGCTCAAAGGGAGATGATATTGTCAAGATCATGGAATAGAGGATTTAGCTAAATAAATGGAGAAGTGGTGTTCACTTTCTTGGAAATAAGATGAGCTAGGAGCTCAAGAGGAATATCTATGAACTAGGTGAATAAAAGTTTGTTGTAGGGTAGGTTGTTGATAATGGAATTCCTTTGTGATGCATGAGCATTCCACTCCCAATTAAAAATTTATTTCTATTATAATGTGGGTGTTTTAATTTACCAAGGGAGTTGGTTACCTACATGTGTGAAGGTGTTTAATTTAATGTAATTTCTTATGTTTCTAGAATAATTTTATATAAATGATTTAAAGTGAGTATTTAAGTAATTATATTTTATCTAAATGAGATATCTCGAGAGTATTTGGGAGACTTGGGAGATTTTTTAGGGTTAGTTAAATTTTTGAAAGGATTTTGTGGATCTAAGGATATAGAGATGGAATTTGTTGAAGATATTTTTGATACAAAATAATTCTAGTTCAAAAATCCATTTACACACACACACACACATATTGTAACCAAAAAAATGATAGAGGGAAATCATAGAACTACTAGAGAGAGGGCTTTAGGGTCAAGAGTGGACATAAGGAAAAAAGGGCCAAATGATGTATTTGAAGGCCAAGGGCCTTTTGTAAAATATTGTATCTATATATTGGCATGTTATTGATGTGTATGTACCTAGAGTGGGATTTTTTGTTATTTAATTGCTCATCTGATGTATATATATTTGATATTGCAAGAATTAAGTTTATAAAGGATTCATGCAATTACATATATCATTTGTAGGACCTAATACATAAGGAAATCATAGCGGATAAAGAGACCTAAATAGTTATGAGTGGAGTGATTGTGCATTTGAGAAGAGAGAAGGAAAGTGTTCTTTGATTCTTCGTAGAGACAATTGTTAAGTTGAGATCATTGATCAAAATCATGGTAAATGATCCAATTGAAGTGAGGGATAAAAGTGGCATAGTAGATGAAGGATCTGAGTGATAAGTATAAGCAGTGTCATGCAAAGGAGCTATAGTCAAGAGGTTTAGGACAAGCAAAAGGACCTTCGAATAGGCATAACACTTAGGAATTTTTGGGTCTAAATGGAAGTCCATCAGTTAACAATGTCAGGAAAGGGGACTTGATAGTGATAAGAAATACAAGTAACAGTGTTGGGCTGGAAGGATAGAATCCATTAAGGATTACAAATTTATTTTTTAAAAGTGTCACGCACTAGAGATCCAACAATTAATGGAAGCATTTGCAGGAAATTTATGGGAATTTTCCATTTCGTGAAACCATAAAAGCTCGAAAGCTAATTTAATTAAGAGTCAAGAATTATGAGATTGGGCTGATAGGTGCATAGGTAGATTAGTTGGAGAATTTTGGTGGTTGAGAAGTGAAAAGTGGGCCAACCTAGAAGAAAAGAGAAGAGTACTTCAATGTAAGTGGCATGTGTGTTGTAAGGTGGGCTAGGTTGGAATCCCGCATGGCAGTAATTTTTTTGGAATGTGCTATTGAAAAGAGACACATTGCTCCAGGAATATGAATTCTACTCTAGTGAGTGTTCACATATGGATTTTATGGTGTGGTTATATGAGTAAGGCTGGTGGTAGAGTAAACAGGAAAATCATCCTGAAAGAATTGTAATTTAAAAAAAAATTAAAGGACTAACCTAAGCATTGAGAGCTAGTCATAGTGATAGTTGTGTATTTTTCCTAAATAATGGCTCTGAGAGCACTATTTAAAACAAAAAAATATCTAGACAAGTGTAGGAAGTAAAAAATCATTTATATTAAGGGAAAATCCAAGCCATTTAGTTAATATTAAGAGAAAGTGTTGATGGTAATGCCTTCACACAACAACTGGGCACTATGGGATTTTAAAGAAGGCTCAAATTTAGGCTTGTATTAGTGTTGTATCACTGCAGTAATGCTCTAAAAATATTAGAAAAAATACATAGAAATAAGAGTTGTAACATAATCATATCTAGTTTAGGTAACATATTTATTTTTCAATTTGAATAGAAATTTGATGATTGTGAATGAAGTGTTGTGAAGAAGATATCTACTGAGGAGGTAGATTGGAATTGGCCTAAAAAGCATATAAGAAGAATGTTTTGGGAATAGAGAAGTAGAAGAAGGAAGAATTGATTCAGATAACCAATTGAAGGATATCTTGGCACATGTATGAATTTTTTATGAATTTTGTTTGGAGATAGTAGAGAAAGGAGAGATATTAGCCATAAAGTGGGAATATATAATGGGATATTCTGAAAGAATCCAATAGGAAGATGGATTTCAAAGTTCAAGGAAACATAACTTCTCCAAAAGAAGGAAGTGAGTAGCTAGGAATGCACTAGCTTGAGAAATTTTTAATTCGAGGAGAAGACATGTTAAACGAAGAAGAATAAGAGGCTCTACTTCAAAGGAATATAGTAAGAGAGAGAATTTCAACACATATAAGTTGGGTATAAGTTGTTACATGTAGTTATTCAATTACTGTGCATATAATTTCTTTGAGATAGGGAGAGAGAGAGAGGAGGAGGAGTATTGCAGCTCACAAGTGGACAAGGAGTGTTCAAAAAAGAAGAAGGAATTTCTACCAATAATGGTGTGCATGGTTCGAGGATAAATCATGATTAGATAAAGAATAATTCCAAAGAAACTCGCATAAAGAGGATGAGTGATGAATAGTACAAGAGAGAGATTATTGAGTTGAAGGAATAATTTCATCATTTGAGACAACTATTACAAGACCAGAGATATGGCCATATATTGAAGAAGAAGAATGTAATATGGGCTTCATAAGAGAGAAAAATTAAAGAAGAGAATATGTTTTAGAAAGAAGAAGGAACAAAAAGTTGTTTATTATGGGATGGAAGTTAATTATGACCTTGAAAAGGGAATAGTCCTAAGAGAAAGAAAAAATGATGAGGTTGATGGGCAAAGGTCTTTTAATGATTAATATATGGAGATATAGACATCAATTGAGGCAAGAAAATGTTATGTTTTTAAAATTGATAATTGTTGTGTGAATTCAAGAGGTTTGGTAGGTGATGGAAAAAACATTAATTTTGTTCGATACAATGAGGAAGAAAAAATATCGAGTGTTGTCATACAGAAGGAAAAGAGGAAAAAAATTTCTCGTAAAGGAAATATAGGTGGAGATTACAAGAAGTGGATACATGAATTAATGGAAGAATAGACCAAGGTGGATTTTTTTTTTTTTTAGAAGAGATGCATGAAATGTAAGGTTTTGTTTTCTTATGATAAAATTGATGAGGATGGTGAAATTTTGGTCAATTTCAAATATTGAGACACTAAATAGAAAGAGGAATAAGTTGTTGTAATAAAGGAGGTAGATGGAGACTTGATAAATGTTTTCATGTTCTCGATAATGTATGAGGAGGAGATGTTGGAAGCATCAAAAGAGACTTTAAAGTTTCATATTTTTAAAACTAACATGTATTTCATGTTTGCAGGTAATAAAGAGTGGATATATAGGAATATTCATATTTCTGTCAAAGAATATGTAGGTATAAATAGTGAAAAATTTCAAGGGAATGAAGAAGGACGAGGGAATATTTGTTGCTTTGGAGATACTTCTGTTAGAGAAGTAGAAGGATATTTGGGAGAAGATATGAAAAATTAGAAGAGAATAAGAATGGCATTGGAAAAGGAGGAAAACATAGGAGAAGAATGGAGGAAAATTGTTGAACGTCAGAATTATCCTCTCCTTGAGAGTCTTTCTCACCTCTTTCCATCACTTTCTCATAAGATCGCAGACCCCAATCAATGATAAATTCTAGTTTTTGTCTTAAGGATGCATCGAAATGATTGCCATATTATATTTTCATGTTCTGGCTATTTGGATAAATTTTTGCAATTTAGCTACAAAATTTAGCCTGTTCTGTAGCTAACTCTGGATTCTATAGCTACTCTCATGGTTTGATAGGTTCTAGGTGTCAAATGAAGATTTGGGCTAGATGGGTGTTTCTAGAATAATTTCTACATGGATTCTATCCTATTCACACGGTCTGGATCGACAGAAAAGTGAGCCTAAGATCATGGTCAAATATGGAGTCAAAGTACGTTATCTAAAAGTAGTAGGACTCTTGATTTGCTCTTCGTATCAAATCAAGAGTCCAACAATATTATTGCAATTATAATTTGGATTGGCCACCTGTAGCAAGTTTCTCTCACAAACTGTTATGTATTTTCCTTTAAATATCAGTTGTAAAAGGCTAAAAAGACAGTTCATATTTTAAGTGTTAAGATCAAGATTTTTTTTGATACTTTGTGTTCGGACTTCATTTTATCTTAATACCAAGTCCATATTTACAATGATTTTTTAAGCACATATTTAATCTGCTAGTAGTTCAGCCAAATCAGTTGCATAGGGCCCCTGCGCTGGAGGAGGTTTTTCCTTTGTTTTTTTAGTTCAATTTTAATTACACTATTTTCAGCAAATCAATTGTCTAATTATATTGATGTTCATTGCAGTTTGAAGTCAATAGCATAATATTCAATCACAATTGTGCATCCTTGTTATTTCAAGATATTTGGTGAAGATAGATAACTCTGTTTTCGGGACCAAATTAAAGATTGGAATAATAAGATTGCACAATTGTCTAGTTTCCTTACTGTTTTTTCATTTATTACATTAGACGGAATCATTAATTAACTATATCAACATATGTTTTCAAAATCCATTTCAATATGATGATGATAAACTAAATGGTTAAATGCCTAATTCACATAGTGGTTGAATTTACTTTGCACATTGTCATTTGCTTTCTAGGAACTTAGAGACTAAGGCATAGTTGATTTCTCACATAGCATCTCAAGAATTTGATTGAATGCTACAGAAAATTCAGATATACACTTCGTTGTTTTATTCTTACATGATTTTATATTTTGATTTTAGATCCTCACTTAATTGTAATCACTGATATTCCTAAAGATCATTCTAAAATAAATTGATTTAATCATGTTTCAAGGTTGAATGGATGAATGTTTAATGAGTCCAATTACCGAGTTACCTTTTTGCAAAATCTACTTAGTTTTCTAGTTCATTAAAGGTGACATTGGTTACTTAACACTATCTCAAGAAGATCACACTTCATAATTGAATATTGGAAGTAACTGAGTATACATTAGATGTTTTTATTGCATTTACTTGCTTACTATTCTAGCACATTAGAAGTTTAAGTACAGACAGTTACTTAGCATCATCTCAATAAGGTCATACCTTATAATTGAATGTTGAAGTAACCAAAAGTACATTAGTCGTTTCATTTTCTGCTTTTACTTAATCCAAGAATCGCAATTTTTCATCTTAGTTTTAGAATTAGATCCATGGAATAAAACTAATGATTGGATAAAATAGATGCTCTGTTTTCCAAATTAGGTCTTAACTAGCCAATATTTTTTGGTTTCTCTTTATGAAAAGTAGACTAACATAGGATTACTTCTTTTTATTCCTTCTTAAAATTCATTAGATTCATTTAACGCTTTTCATAGTTCTATAATAAACATTCTTATACATCAAAGAACAAAACCCCCCCAAAACAACATAAAATACAAAACATTGAAGTAAGAAATAGGTCAACTAAGCACATACAGTGCACCACACTTCATCAGATTACAAGCCCTAGTTGATAATTAATGAAAGAAATTGAAGACATTAAATTGACTAAACAAAATATATGGAGGAAAACGTGCAAAAAGGTATGATTTTTTTAGGGAAAATTGATCATTTTAACAAAATGGAAAATATGAGGTTATTGGAGCAAGGAAACGACTTGAAACTGTTGCTTAAAGAGTGCAACACAGCACACAGTTTTTCTTAACATAAATATGAATAAAATGATACGAAAATAACCATACAGATTCCTCATAAATACCAAAAACAATCAATAAATAATAGAATCGAAGTTCAACATAAATATGGTATAGAAATTAGGTAGAAGCTCGACATAGAAGTTGAGGAGTTGAGGAAGTTGATGATAAGAGTTTATCTATAAAGGTATGTTGCTGAAAAAAAGAGGATGGAAAACAATATACATTGGTATGAGTGACTATCGATCAAGAAGGAATAGGGATAACTACAAAGTAAGATTTGGAAGCCAAGGAGAAAGAAGGAAACAAGAGTAAGGAAGCAAGAACATGGAAGAATGGCTGATTTACTTCAAGTCAATAGACCGTGAATATTTCATACTTTAGGATTCTGATGTAGGAGCATTCCACATCCAAGTCAAAATTTATTTATAGTAGGATATGGGTCTTTTCATTTTCCAAAGGATTTGGTTATGTAAATTTGTGAAAGTGTTTAATTTAATTTATTTTCCTATTTTTCTAGAATAATTGTATATAAATGATTTAAAGTGAGGCTTGATGTAATTATATCTTCTCTAAATGAAATATATCAAGATTATTTTGGGGAGCTTGAGATATTTGAGGGTTAGTTAAATTTCTGAGAGGATTTATTGGGTTTGAGGATCTCGAGGTAAAATTTATTGAAGAAATTGTGGATCTGAACTAATTCTTGTTCAGAAATAGATTTTTGTATCTATTTTTTTAGACTGTTAGCCTCTCTCACAAAAAAATAATAAATCCAAAAATAAAGAAATTAATTAAATATTACAAGTTATGAATTTGTGCCTAACTCTTGGGTTGTTCCTCTAAGCTAGAAGTTAGTTTAGGTAGCTCCTATATTGGTGTGTGTTTGGTTGAGAAATTATCTCAAAAAGGTGTTCAAGATAGAATGTACTATCTTGAGACACTGTCTCCTCATCTATTTAATTGTAAAATCACATTCTTTTAATAATGAGAAAATATGTGAGGAAGCAGTGAGGCTGAAGCCTTTTTCGCCATTATTTGGTGTCTGGTTTTTTGTGTGTGTCTTGTGTATTTTTCTGATTTAGTTTAACTGTCAAAATGTGGTATTAGAGCTAGTTGGGATGCTTGTTTTGGATATATGCATAGACTATGTGTGAACATGTGAATGTAGGTATGATAATATATACAGAAGCACTAGTATATTCCAGAGTCTACGTGGCTAGAGTAACAAAACTTGGGCAATACATATGAATTAGAGCTGTGTATTAGCGTATTGGCACAAATCCGGCCTTGATGGTAGCATTGAAATGTCATTGATGATCAGTATTGAACTTCAGTTGAGTGGCAGCGTTAAGCACAAGTAAGCCAAGAGGTATTAACGTCAAGAGATATCGCAGATAAAAGAGAACATAAATCATTGACGTGATAAAGTTACAACTAAAGGAAAGAATGCAGGTAATATTCCTCAGAAAACGTGCTTATTTGCTCGTTTATTTAAAGTCTGTGTTTGATGTGATTTACCGTAACCTGTGGAATTTTGCATGGTAACACTCTAACTTCTAATGTGAGAAATGATGGGTTCAAGTCTGCATTCGATGCAAGTAATTCAACATAAATTGCAAACAATTTTGTAATTAGGTTTGACCATGGTAATTAGAATGCTATGATGTTTGATGTGGCCAACCATTTCAAACATAATGCAGAGTTATGTTGTCTGCCACCGATTCTACACTCAATAATGTAATGGGTTTTCATTAATTGTTGCATATAAATACAAATGATGAGCATCAAAGTATTTACAGCTGTAGAATGAAGTTTACATAATCAAATATTGATACCTGGAAGATGTTTATAGGGTATGTACCTCTAGAATGAAATCATCGAACCTGGTAAAAGAGGAGATAGCGGTAGCATTCGATGCGTTGAACCATCAAAATTCTAATAAAGCTTTGATTTCTAGTTGTCAAATTAGCGGCATGCCTGCAAATATGTAAAAGAATGGATAAGGCTAGAGCTTTATTTGGATTTTAATTTTCCTTAGAAGTCTATTCACCGGAAAATGAAGAATTCGTACACATTTTTACTTTTTCCTGTGGCTTCAAAGTTCAAGAGCAACATAAGCTTGAGTGTGGAGACTTGCACTATGCATGTTGCAAGAATTGAAGGCCTGCATGTGGAGGAATGTTACTATGCATGTTTGTGAAAGAGTTTTTGTAGCACAATGAATGCATGGAGCTTACTAGTCAAACTGCCATGGAAATTGACAGAAGAACATTCATATCTTACTATGAATAATATGTGGTCAAATATTCTGAGAAGCTTGCGAGTTGTATAAGGTGTTGCATTGTGAAATACGTTGTGGTGCAAAGTCTCACAAAGGAAAATCGATAACAACATTTGCGGAGTCTACACATTTTGTTTGAGGAAGAATTATTTCCATGTAGCTGAAGATTGGTGATAGATTTGGGCTCATGTTCTACAAGATATGGAGCACGAGAAATCCATTGTGTACTTGAGACTGGTGATCGAAGCTCTATAGATCTATGTGGTTGTTAGAAACCACCTGGCAGTCTATCGATCCCTTAATCCTCTCGATCTTGTTTCTCCACTATGTTAATAGATCTCGAGGGCTTTGGAAGAAAATGGCTGAGTTGGGAAAAAGAGGTAAAAGCATGAGTATTTAAGTGCCTTCATTTTCTAGCATTTCGAAGGTTGGAGTGATAAGTTGAAATTTGAGAGTTTGAAGTGGGCATAAAATTAAATAAAGTGTTTCTTTTTTGGAGTGATAAGTTGCATTAAATAAGGTGTAACTTGGATAAATAAGGTGAAATTATTGTTTTTGTAATTTTGGAGCAATAAGTGATTTTGTGGAGTGATAAGCATTGATTTTTTGTAAATTTGGAGTGATCAAAAGAAAGTTCATTGTTGTAGGAGGTTGAGTTTATTTTTGAAGTCATTTTTCTTCCAAGAAGTTCTGAAACTTTGATTCCATGAAGATGTTGTGAAGCTGAGCGATTATGTACTCCAAATTTGAATAAAGATATCATTTTTTGGTGATTGTGTCCTAGATCTGCCCGAAATTGAATAAGGGGATCTTAGGTACACAATGTGTGTTTGTGATGGTGAGTGTTTTTTATGGCTTAATGATGTTGCTTTTGATTTATGTCTAGTTTTGACACATAAATGATTTCATTTAACCCATACATAATTTTCAATACAAACAAGCACAACATCTATAACAAAGTCGCTACAAGGAAGGATAATTAAGATCAACACATGCATTTGTGTCCCAACAACAAATAATCAAAGTTTTCAACATTGGCATTCTACCTCAACAAGTAAATTCACTCAATACAATCAAGTTCATGAATATAGAAACTTGAGTGTTTCAAAGAAAAGTGTACATCAACTTTCTTGCAAATACATTTAAGAAATTGTAATCAAATTCATTGTTTTAAGTGAATCATTAAAAATTTATTGTTAATGAATTTTTAAGATGACAAGTGAATTCATTGTTTTAAGCGAATAATTAAACTCATTGTAAGAATTTTTGGGTGCATTTTCGACAGTGTTCGACACCCTTTCTTTAAGCAGAATCAAGTGAATGCATGAGTTTTACCTCTAAAGCAAACAAGCAACACGTTCACATCTCCTACAAGCGAGCGTGAGTATTCATTCAAACAATTTGCATCAAGTCAGTACAAGGTTCAAACCATCAAGCAAGCCAGTGTGAATTTCATTGCAGCAACCATCAAAGAAACCAAACAAGTTCAACTCTAACACTAATCAAGCAAGCTGAAATCTACATCAAGCGAGTCTGAGTTCCAGTAAACTTGAAACAAGTTTCACCAAGTAAGAGAATCAATGAATTCTGAAGCAAGCGAATGTGAGTATTAACTGAAGTGAGAATTCTAGTAAAGCAATCATAAACAAGCAAGCATGAATTCAAGAGTTTAAGAAAGACAGTTCTACAACTCTAGCAAGCGTTCCAAGAAAGTGCAATAAGCAACAGATCAAGTGAGCATGCCATTCAAGCCACAAAGCAAGCGAGTCTGTCATTCAAGTAACAAAATTTAGTGAAACAGTTCAAAGTACGATATCTATGAAAAGAGAGTCTGAATTCAAGAGAGAAAGTTCAAATGGTGCAACAAATCAAGCTGATAGAAGTTCTTCACAATTTGATCATCTCAAGTGATGAAGACATGGTGCAAATTAGCAAAGAAACTCTTGCTGATCTTTCACGACATGTACAGCAAACAAATGAAATGATTGAGTTTCTTCAACTATAGTCACAACTAAAAAGAAATGAGTTGAAATTAAAGAGTGATACTTTCAAGTATTTGAACCATACAGCTAAAGATGATTCTAAGCCATTCATCCAAACAGCTTCAAATGTCAAAGTTTTTCGAGTTCAAATTTATTTCAAGCCCATCATCAAGCCATGGGAAGAAATTCAAAATAAAAAGAATCGACGAGGTTTAGGATATGTCAATGATGACACCAACTTGCATATCCTAGATTATTCCAAGACAATTAAGTTCGTCAGTGTATGATTTCTTGAACAAATCATCTCAACAAGTTTTGAGAAAGTTACAGCCAAAAATAAATTCATGCAACTTGAAGTTGAATTCAAACCAAGATGTTCTCATTGTCACAGAACTGGTCATATGGAAGATCAGTTTTTTTCTCTCCATCCTTGTCGCCATCATGGCAAGCCCAATCATTCCTCATATAAATTTGGCAACCAACAAAAATCAGCTAGATTGAAGATACATTATGAATGGATTGATCCCTGGAAATCATCATCCACAGTCAAAATATTGTCTTAGTTCTACAACCGAATACAATCACGCATAGTGCAATCGACAGTGCAAGTAATATGGTACTCTCATGCAGTTGAACGAGGGATTACACCAGTGTCAAACTCCTACACCTGAAGGGGGGAGTTCAGGAATACTTTCCAGAGAAGTGTCTCTCCTTTCAGCACACAAAGGTGGGAAAATGCTAATGAAATTGACGATGGTTGTCAGACTGAAAGTCTCGACAAAACTAGAAAAAGAAGTAAGTGGGCAGCTTATGTAGCTAGTGGGAATCTTCAAAAGCCAATGGGCATCAAAAAATTCACCAGTGGGTAATCGACAGCAAATAAGTAGTGAGCAGTTTTCAATGCAACAAAAGCAACAAAGAGTTGTTTTTGACATCATTAGCCAGTGGGCATTGAACAAATTTTGTCAGTGGACAAAGGATGTTGATTTCACGCAAAGGACAGATGGACCTTTTTTCTACTTGGCACATGATGGAGTTGTCAAGAAAAATTCAGAGATGAATCAGACATGCAACTGACTCATGGTCTCCTCAGATTGCAGTTTTTCAGCATCTAGCTTTGGCGCTTGTTCAGTAAATGTTTTTGAGGATCAAAATGAAAACTTGGAAGATGGTTCCTCGTTCTTATTCTATATTTATCATTGAAGGGGGGAATGTTAGCCTCTCTCACAAAGAAATAATAAATCAAAAAATAAATTAATTAATTAAATCTTACAATTTAGGAATTTGTGCCTAACTCTTGGGTTGTTCCTCTAAGATAGGAGTTAGTTTACGTAGCTCTGATATTGGTGTGTGTTTGGTTGAGAAATTATATCAAAAAGGTGTTCAATATAGCATGTAATATCTTGAGACACTATCTCCTCATCTATTTAATTGTAAAATTACATTATTTTAATAATGATAAAATATGTGAGGAAGTCGTGAGGCTGAAGCCTTTTTCGCTATTATTTAGTGTCTGTTTTTTTATGTGTGTTTTTCTGTATTTTTCTGAGTTAATTTAATTTTCAATATAGACAAAAAGGCATAGAGGTTCATCTTAAGAGGATTATAGATAGGTCTTGAGAGATGAGAGTTGTGATCAGGCTAAAAGGGGAAAATGGTGTATTTTCAGGCTAATGGCCTTTTGTAAATTATTGTATATGTATGTTAACACTTTCTTGAACTATATGGACCGAGAATGTGAGTTATTTTCATTTAATAACCAATGTGATATATATATTTTTATATTGAAATACTTAATCTCAGAAAGGATTCACACACTTAAATATATTATTTGTAGGGGCTAATACATAGGGAAATCATAGAGGAGTGAGAGACCTAAAGATATTGGAGTGGAGCGATAGATGACAGAGAAGTGAGAAGGTAAGAGTTATTTGATTCTTTCAATACTCAGTTGGGAATCTGATACCATTGATTAGCAGATTGATCAAAGCTCCAGTTGTAGTGAGGGATTATATTAGCGTAGTGGACAAAGCATCAAAGTGAGCAATGAAAGTAGTGGCACAAATAGGAGATAGGGATGAGTGATGGAAAACAAGTAGAAGGACTATAAAATAGTCACAACACTTAGGAAGTTTTGGGTCTCGATGGAAGTCTGTCACTTAACAACTCTGGGAGATAGGACTTGGAAAAACTGGGTGATAAAATTAATATCATCTGTCTCAATGGTCAGAAGCCCGTAAGAACTATGATTTTTTGTTATAAAAGTATCATGGATCGGGGATCAAATAGTTAATTGTAGAATATGGCAATACTTGATAGGAAATTTTCCTTTTTCAAAAACTGTTAAAGCCTAAAAGCTAATTTAATTGAGATTTGAGAAGTATTAAGTGGGGATTATAGGTGCATAGCTAGAATAGATAAAGGATTTTAGTGGTAAAAAAGTGAAAAGTGGGACAACTAGGAAGATAAGAGTGGAGGAGTTTAATGTAAGTGGCATGTGCGTTGTAAGGTGGGTCATTCCAGAAACTCGTGATCCTATAAGTTTTTTGAAATGCACTATTAAAAGGAGACTTGGGAATCTAGGCATCTGGGTTAAACTCTAGTGATTGTATACATATGTATTACATGGATAATTTTAAAAGTGATGCTCATTATGGAATAATGAGGCATATCAAACCATAATAATTGTAATTTTTTATCATAATAAAGGACCGACGTAAGTATCGGGAGATGGCTATAGCACTAGTCACATGTTTTGCATAAATATTGGATCTAGGGGATATTTAAAACAAGGAAAGTGTTAGACAAGTGGAGGAAGTATATGAGCCTTTGACTTCAAGGAAAATCGAAGTAATGTAGACAATGCTGAGAGAAAGGACTAAAGGAAGTGCCTTCACAGTGCAACTAGGTACTATGGGTTTTTGAAGCATACCTAGATATAAGCTTGCATCACTTTGAATTTCCATGGGTCATTGGTATAGCTCGAGGATGTATTTGGCATAGATGAGATTGGTATGATCGATATTGCTTCTTGTGTTGGACGCAATGTTTGAAATATAGTTTCATCATTTGATCCTGATGTTGCAAAAAAACGAATGGAGGCATGTGATCATGTTATATTTATCCAAGAGGATAAGTGATTCTGAGACTCAGTTGAAGTGATGATGTCCCATTTTTTAGTGAAACTCATACTGACCTTATGGGGTAGAAGGTCATTAGAAAGAGTAGCTAGTAGAGATCTCATAAACTCAAAGGGAGTCTAGCTATAGAGGGAGTGGCCGTATCTAAGTGTCAATATCTTCAAGTTCATATGAGATGAGGTAGAGGTAGTACGAAGATACCATGGTTCATCCTATATAGTATGTTGCAGTGGTAGACACCAGATGGAATACTATCACTAGTGACAAGTTATTTTTTGATGTTGTAAGTACCTCCCTTGATAAGAGAAAGTGTTGATATCAGTAGCTTTGGAGGTACTAAAAACTCTAGGGTATAGGGTTGTGGAGGAATTTCCAATGCAAAATGGCCTTGTGGGATAATAACCCAAGATGTGGGCTTTGTATCCAAGTTTGTTGCTATGAAACTAAGAAATATTTTCATGATTTTTCCATGGAGGCATGTGGATAATCCTAAAAGGAGCTTAGATATCCAAAGAAATCCATGGAAGATAAGATCGAATGGGTGAAATAATTTTTATTTATATGTTGGAGGGAAAATTGCATGAAAATTAAGGTCAGCTTGACCTTCAGGTATCCCTATAAATTGCTAGACATGAGCCTAAGAGAGAATATAAATAGAGGAGCCTAGGTGTTTTATAAAACACATCCAAGGGGCAATAAGTCATAAGGAATAAATCTAAAATAGGTTGCAGATGAAAAGTGGTTCAAGCAAAGGTGAGAGGGGAATATTATGTAATTTCTTGTCACTATCTTGAGGGTTGAGTTGATAAGGAGTTGGGCCAAGTAGGAGAGGATACATTTTGGGCATGCTTTGGACATGGATCTTGGAGGAGCATAGGCCAAAAATTATCTAAGGTGACTGTAGGTAGGGATGAGCCTAAGGTGACTTGACTGGGGGCAAAAAGGTCATATTTGTATGAAAAAACAACTAAGTAGTTGTGGGAAGGCTAAATATCAAGGAAGTAAGGTAGGTTTTTATGGAAGGTTATAGTGTAGGTTTTCTTGGGTAAATTAAGGAAGAATGAAGGGCTATTAGAGTTCCATAACTAAGGAAAAAATCATCTCATACTTGTACATATTCAGAGCCAAGTAAGTGGAAATTTTGAGAGGTATGTGTTGGTGATTTCAATTTGATTTGTTTGCTGGTGGATGAGATCCTAGTTAGTACATATTCGAAGGACATCTAAAGGTATATTGGAATGGTATACATAATATTTATTTGATGCCTCATGTTAGCCTATTGAGAATAACTTTGACAAATTTTAGAAGGGAAAATTTAGAGATACCTAAGGGTTTGTCTCTTGAAGGAATAAGGGCATCGAAGTGGGCTTATGAGTTAGCCCTAATTTTCTTATAAGAGAATGTTATCTACAGCAAAAGAGGGCAACCCTCCATGCCCCAAGTTTTTCTTCAATGGAGCAGTACACGAAGGAAATAAAGGGAAGAAGTCCCTAAATGTTGAGGAGAAATAGTGGGTACTGTAGGAGTTGTTAGAAAACGAAGTTGGGAACAACTCACAAGAAGACCCTATTTGTTGATTCGTTGATGATTTTATGATAAATTATAACGAGGATTAGTGAATCATGTTTTGCGGAATAAAGGGGAAGGATTAATATATAGAGTTAGACTAGTTGTCCTTTAGATTAGGATCATAAGTACCAGCAAATTTGTTCATGGTATGAATGAAGGAATCTATGAGGTGTACTACATTAGCTAGTAGGTCAGTTATATCTTGTCGAGGTATATTGGTTGTCATAGATGTGAACACCAAACCCTATTTTTTATTCTTGTATTAATGATTGTACGAGGGAGATTATCCTTTATAGTATATCCCTCAAGAATTATATTACATTTTTTATATATAACAAAGTTGGGTTGTTGAAAAATTAAAAAACATTGTCTATTTTTGCACTATTTGATTTACTGTTGTATTTATTCCACTATGTAAAGTATTTTAGTGTGGAATTTGAGTTGTTTGTGCTAGATATTCTTAGATCCTAACCTATATTCTCAATTTCCATGGAAAAAAAAAATATTATGCTTGTTTCATGGTTATTTATCTCCATTAGCTAGGTTTTTTTTATTACTATTCATGAAATCCTTAGATGGGTAAAATGGGAATACATAACCAAATGTAGTTATCGAGATGATTGATCTAGTCAAAATGTTTTCCTATTTATGTAAAATTTGGTGCTTACTTGGGTTAAGATGAGGTGGTGACTTGCTTATTGGTGGATCTTTTATTCTTTACTTGTAACCACTAGTCATGCTTATCTTGAATTCCTTTCTTAGCAGGGGATTTTTTTTGCTCTTTTTTGGAAATGTGGCTTTATTAATGGCACACATTTTATCTCAATGAAATTCCCTCATTGTCGAATACTTGAGTATATTTTTATTTGTACAAGGCCAACAACATTTCTTTTAGTAAACTATTCTCTATATCGATGCCAACATAAATTTAAGCACAAACAAAAATATCTTCCCTTTTTTGAGATCCATAAATAAAATTTCAAAGGGTATTTATTATATACCATATGATGTCCTCATTCCAATAGAGAAGTGAAATGTGTCACAAGTGGATCCATATAAAAACCACAAACGGTATATCATTTATAGCATGGAGATATAAAGTCCATCTTCAAAATCTCATCTTCACAATACCAAGAAAATAAGGTCTCCTCTAAAGATAATGTTCCAACCTACCTTGCTATCAAAGAGAAAGGAAGGACATAAAACCTTTGACCATAAATAAATGGGAGCATATCCTTAGTTCAAATGTTTTTTGTTATTGTTTACCTAAATCTCCGTTACTTATAAGGATGGTCATTCTAGTGAATTAATAAATAAACCCTTTCTTCGCAAGATTTAAAACCATAAGATAAGAGGTTTTCCACAATATTCAAGGCCATACAATTAGAGGTTGTATAACAAAAAGGAACTTAAGACGTATGAAATTTAAAATTTCATCTTGTTTTATCACAAAATATGTGGGTGGTTCTCTTGTTGATTTTCTAGCAGAATAAATGAGACTTTGAACAATGTTTATGTCTTTTATCTCAAATATAAGAGATGATGGGAGCCCACAACCTTTAGTGATTGAATCTATGGATGGATTCAAGGCACTTGAATAACTAATGTTTCAAAGATCGGAGCACATGTTTTTTGTAATTTAGCCTTCTTCTTTATTAAGCAAATAATTTTCAATTAACTTAGTTCTATTAATTACAAAAGATGATATATATTTAATAAATAACTAAATATTCTAATCTTTTAGGAAGAAAAACACGCATGTCTTTTGTTATGTCTAAGTTTGTTCTTTTTGCAGTGGTAGACACATCCACTAAGATGAATAAGAAATATAAGAGGAAGTGTTTTTTATCTTTAACCCTCTTTATATCACAAAGGAGGAAAACACTTTCCTCCCAAAGTGTATTGGGAATAGAGCAATGCTCAGTCTCACTTTGAAAGTCAGAAAAATTAATTCTTATCTTTAAAATATCCATTTAATTACTATTTACAACAATATAATAATAAATTAATTAATACTAAAATAATTTATCCTAACTATTCCTTAACTAATACTTAAATGATGCAAATAAATTAATAAAATTAAATTTTCAAACCAATATAGTGATACATGATTTTTTAATTTAAGAGATAACAATAATGATTTCATATATATATATATATATTATAAAAGTATTTTCCATATTTTCTAGTAAAAACACACATCATTGTTATAATTTTTATTGTTTTTAATAAACATATTCTCCAAGTTGATAACAATAATGATTTAATTGAATTATTTATGGGTTTTCATATTGCATTATATTATATATCATTTTTTGACATTCAACTAGGTTAAGTCATTAATCTATGACTATTTCTATGAGAGATAGTAGTAGGTGAGACATTTCTCATGATTTATGAATAGTCCACTTAACACTTAGTATTTTTTTTAATTTATTAAATATCAATATATTATTAGATTATTTTAAAATTACAAATTACAAATAAGAAAAACTTGTAATATACAATATATTCATATAAATTAACCTCTGTTGCACGGGAACTACTCCCGAGAAATGGGAAACTCGTTCCAGAGGTTCCTCCATTCCCAGGAGCTTTGGAACTGTGTGGGAACTTATCATTTTCGGTAGGAGCTACTACGACATCCGGGGCATGTTCCGAAATCTTTTACCACTATGATGATTGACCTACCGGCGTTTCCAACAAAACTTGCCACCAAAACAAAACTTCGTTGAACATTTTTAGTAAATTTTACCAAAAAAGAAACTTCATTTCTGTAAATTTGCCCCAAAATCCGCCAAAAAAACTTCCCTTCTCAAAGTACACGCAAAAAAAAATCTTTTTCTCGCCAAACTCACTCACAATCTCGCATAGAGTTTTTCCTCCATTCACTCCATCACTGTAATTGTTAACTTGTTTAAGAGCGCAACCTTGTATTCATTTGCAAACAGTGCCTGAAGCAGCGGTTCTCTGCGGCAAGTAGCCTCAATGAGTTTCCAAATACGTTGTTTTTTCTAGACATTTAAACTCCAATAGTGAGGGCTTTAACTTTTCAAGGATTTCTTATTTTCTGTCCTTTCTGTTTGCCAGCTCTTCTGGTGGGCTATTTCATTTTTGAGTCCTATTTTATGTGATGTATGAACTCTGGTTTCTTGCTTCCCTTATGTGAAATTTCTCTTGCCATTAGTATGTTAGTTTCCTTTTCTTTTACTTTCAGAGAGACTCTCTCGACAGGTTCTTGTAAAGATATTATATTTTTTCATAATAAAAAATTATATTAAATTAGTAAATGCATCAATGATATGTCTGACATTTCTAGAATTAGTAACATTGACACTCCTTTGACAAGTACAAAGTATCAGACCCATATGGCACATTACAATATTCTACAAATAAATTATGTAATTAAAAAAACATTTTTTTTATTATTATATAATATTACCGCTCCCAATTAGCCATTTTCTATAATTTCTAGGGAAACCTCTAGCCGTTCCAGACACCCGTATCCAAGTTCCCAACGTTTCCACGTTCCAGAAACTCATGCAACATAGAAATTAACCCATGAGAAACAGAATTAAAATATGCTACTTTAAATTTAAATTTAAATTTAAATATATATATGTAAGATAATATAAAAATATATTAATTTATTTTATTATAATCATTTTTTTTAATATTCTTTGTTTGGTTAAAATTATATATATATATATATATATATATATATATATATAATTTAAAAAATTATAAACATGTAAATTTGTTTTTTTATTTCTTTTAGTTGCAGTTATGTTTAAACTCACGGTATACATGTGCATCTATACCGAATAAATTACAAGTACACAAAAATAAAATAAACGTACACAAACGACAGATTCATCTCATGCCTTGGTCGTTTGCATTTCTTATAATGACACAGAATATGAAGCTGTGTGCATCATGCATGATCATAACTAGAAAACTAAAACTAAAAGTGTGTACAGTAATACATAGATTCGTTTAAAATATCCGGTTCGAGCACTAGAAAAAAGCGAGAGTAAGAAATAGAGATATTGTAACGATTGTTGTTAAAATCATAAACGATAGAAATGAATTCATGTAAGCTAATAATATCACAACGCATGATACAATTTTGGGTGTTGATTAACATTTCATTAATTTAGGTGTACATTATAGTTCTGATAAGCTTCATGTGTATTTGGCGGAGGTGTAAACTACAAAGCTAGATCTGGATTAAGTTGAGGTAATCTCTTTTAAGTATAAGATTGGTGGAAAAGTATACGCATAAGTAATTATATATTTGAATTAATTTCAATTTGTTTTATATTTAGATTTAATAAATATTGTGAAACATGTTAATAATTTTAGGGAATTGGTAGTTTCATAGGATCTATTATTATTATTAGTATATTTTATATAATTAATTGGCAGTTATAACAGGTTTCTAGAAACATAAATTTATAATAGGAAACAAATTATTCACCAAACCACTTAATCTCATTTATTTGAGTTATATATATATAGATAATTGTTTTATATTAGGTTTAAAATGGATTTAAGTTAATAACATTATGGATGGATTATTTTAATACATATTCTTATGTGTGCTTTTTTGTTAATAAATTTTGTTTATTATCTCATTGGGCTTTCAATAAATGACCATTTGGTGTATTTTTAAGGCATTCCTTGGTACAAGATTATTAGTTGAATAATAATAATAATAACAATAATAATAAATATACGTGAATTATATGATTCTTATATTTGAAACATGTAGTGTGAGATGGAAGTGTGTATGTAAAGTTAACATTCTTAAAAGGTAAAACAATAAAATTATAGGTTAATATTCATAAGAAGTAAAAAGTGTACAATTATCATTGTAGTGAGAGGTTGTTTATAGATTAGTAGTGAGAGGTGCATTATAGCTTAGTATGGGGGAGATGTTGTAGTATCCATAAATTAGTTTAAACATTAAAATGGTGAATCAATAACAAATTTGTGTGGGAGAGGTAATTTTGTGTTCCTAAACTAGCATAGATCGATGTTAACCTTAGGTCTATCAAGTACGGAGAGGGATAAAATATCTTGAGGTGCAAACCTTTATTGAGTGGAAACCCCGAGGAAAGGTTCTCACCTCAAGAGAGTCACTCTCACCATTTGATAGATCAAGAGTTGAGATGGACCTAGGTTGGTTTGACGCATGAGCGACCACAAAATATTGGTCAAACATATAATTACGCTAATCATTTCAAATATGTTAATACTTATAAAGGTCAATCTTATAGTTCCTTATCTTCTACATCTCATTCACCTAAATACCTAAATCCCATCATATCGCTCCTCTCACATGACACAATTTAACTTGATCTAATAAATAAATCCTATCAATTTTTTTTTTGTAACAATATTCATATTAATGAGCTATATGTTAAGCATGGGAATACATATATTTTAAATTCTTTTTTTTTTTAATAGGATTTTATTCTTCATCTTTTACTATGCCTTAGTTGGTTGAATACTTTTTTTCCTTGTTCTTATGTGCTTTGTTGTTCAACTTTTCATATCATGTACTCTTCAAGCTCTTGAACTATTATTTCCATTGCATTTTTGATTGATTTCCTCCTTATTATGAATTTTCGCGCATTATTTACTCTTAACACTCTTCAATTTTCATTTATTGTGCCCTTGTTTGTAAATAAGTTCTTTCATACGCTCTTTGATATACTCTTTGTTTTTCATTTTTCTTCTTCTATGATCTTGTTGTTCAATTATAATTTGTTGTGACCGTGTTTGTTCCTCCATTTTCTGTTGAAACACCCTAATTGTCATAATTTATGCCTTTATCTATTGACTTTATTTTTGTTTTTCATTTAAATTTAAAATAGATCTAAGTTGACAATTAATATGGATCTGGGATCTTTCTTGTTCAAATTGTTTCAATGTATGTGTAGGGTGATGATTACTATAACATAGAAATCATTGCATCTTGTTAATAACTACTTTTTACATAAATTAAAATAAATGCATTTAACCCAAAGAAGTAAATAGGATTAGAAAATTTGGATGTGTGATATTCATATAAACGAGATTTACTAGTTGGGATTAGTCATATATATCTTCTAATTTTTTTTTCTCATAGTAATTTATCTTGCATTTTTTACAATTCCTAAGTTGGTCAAATATTATTTCCTTTGTTGGTATACTCTTTGTTGTTCTTATTACTTTTTCCTTTATTTTTATATGCTCTTGAGTCATCATTTCCATTTCCTCTTTTTCTTTCTCTTCATTGTGTATTTTCCTGTATTATTTTCTATTGGCACTCTTTAATTTCATTTATTGTGTTTTTCTTTTTTGATATTCTCTTTGATATACTATTTTTAATTCAATTTATTCTTTTCTATGATCTTATTATTTTTCGGTTTACATTTTTGATGAATTTCTATGTTTCTCCATTGTTTGTTAACACTCTGCAATGGTTTTTTTTATGCATTTCCCTATCGTCGTCATATTTTTTTGTTTGTTTTGGTTTAAGATCGATGTAAGAGGATGATTAAGATGGATCCAATATTTTTCTTGTTCATTTATATTCAATATATATCTAAAATTATAATTATTGTAACACATAAATCACCACATGACATCAAAATCACTTTTCTGATGCACTTAAATAAATCTGCACTATTAATCTAATTACATTGAAAACAATGAAAATCATCCATGTATTTATATTGGAACATAAACTAGCATATACACATAAATAAATGCATCTGATGCAAATCAAATAAAATTTGTACAAATTTAGAGGGTAAGTTCCTTAGATCAAACACCAAAGTTCATCACTCACAAATAGATCAAAAATCAATACAGTAGTACTTGACGTCATTAAAACCGTCAAATATGGAAATAGTCCAGCCAACATGGCCACTTCAAGAAATTTATTAATATAAAGAAAGAAAATTTACATAAGCTTCTCTCATAAACAATCACTGAAAAAATGACTCTCCATGCTCTTTAAATAAATATCATGGACCAATCAGGTGTTAAGCAATAGATCAAGTGTTGATAATAGCAAGGTGATAATGAACTTTCAAATCACTAGATATCATGTTCCTTAGATTATAAGTTACAAAAGTACATAGTAAAGAAACACACTTTACCAAAATCTACGCTTGACCAAGTTATACTTAACTATTTCCTGTGTGTTGGAATATCCTGATATCCCCCCTTAAGAACAACTTGGGATTAAATTGAAGGGTTTACAAAGGTGACAAAATAGGAGAAGGAAGGAGGTATTAGAGCCTCTACCTCCTTAATGATAACTTTCTTGAACCCCAAGCATATATCAATGTTTGGTAAAATTATCTTTTGTGAGAGCCTTTGTAAATATATCAGTAACTTGATCATTGGTTCAATAATAGTGCACATCAACAACACGATCATGAATGAGCTTTCTGAGGAAGTATATGTGTACCTCAATGTTTTTTATGCACTGATGTTGAAATAGATATTTGTATAGCTGAATGACACTTTGATTATTACATAAATTTCTAGTTGGATACTACTCATGAAGACTAAATTCAAAAAAAATTTGATGTAGCAACAGGCCTTCCTTGTTGGATTCAACAACACCACGATACTCTTCTTCTGGCGAAGAAAGAGAGACGACACTTTGTTTCTCACAATACGATGTAATAGGTCATGAACCAAGAGTGAGTACATAACCTACAGTAGACTTTCGATCACTAGGGTGACCAACCCAATCAGAATTAGTGAAACCAATTGACAATGGATATGATCCTGCACTGTAATGAATCCTGAACTGAAATATACCTCGAATACATCGAAGTATTCTCTTAGCTTCTTTCTGGATACTTTCATGAGGTTTGTGCATAAATAGAGAAACAAGACAAATGACAAAGGAAAGGTCAGGATGAGTATGGGTTAGATACAGAAGTTTTCAACAAGTTGAAGGTATAAGGTAGCATCAACTTCAGGGGAACTACAAGTGACTGGAGGCTTGACTCCAGAATGAAAGGGAGAAGGGGTTGGCTTACAGTCTTCCATGTGAAAGTGTCATAGAAGATCACATGAATACTTGGACTGAGAAAGGGTAATACCTTCTTTGGATTGCAAGACTTGAAGACCAATGAAATAATGAAAGTTTCCTAAGTCTATCATTTCAAACTTATTTTTTAGGCTATAATTCACATGGTTTATATGGTTGGGATCACTACCAGTAAGGATAAGATAATAAACATAAATATAAAGATTATTAAGGACTTACCCACTTTCTTGGTGTAGACATTGTTGTCAGAATGACATCTAGAAAAGCCATTATCTAAGAGAAAGCTATCCATTTTATCATATCAAGCCTGAGAGGCTTGTTTGAGACCATAGAGACACTTGTTAAGGCAAAAAAAAATCTACAGTCATTTTGGATAAATTCAGGGTGTTTTTCCATGTAGATTTCTTCGTGTAAGTCCCCATGTAAGAAGGTGGATTTAACACCCATATAATGGACATCCCATTTAAATGAGGCAACAAGGGAAAGAAAAAGGAAGATAGAATTCATTTTGGAAAAATGGGAGAAGGTTTCAATATAGTCAATGTCTTCAACATCTGAAAATCCTTTAGCAACAATATGAACTTTATGTTTATCCATTTTTCCATCTGGTCCAAAATTTGTTTTGTAAACCTATTTTCATCTGATGGGAAATTAAATAAGATGGGAAGTCTTGTTTTCAAGTAAGGAAATATATTCTTCATTCATAGTTGCATCCCAATCTGGAAGACCTGAAGCTTCTTCAATGATATCTGGATTAGGATTTTCTGTAACATGAGCCAATAAGGAAGAAGCTCTGTCAAACTAAGAACATGTATGATGTTGATCTGCAGGGTCACTTGTAAGATAACTTGCTACATCTCGAGTAGAGTGGACCCATTTTGGATGTTGTGGAGCTTAAGGAAGATCCCAAGGAGGTGGAGGATGATTTTCATCTTCATTGTCATCATCAAAACTAGAAGCAATGCTGTCAAAAGTAGAAGAGATAGAGAGAGGTGGCACATATGTTGAATCATGCTCGAATGCCAAAGGTGGCACACCCGCCGAACTAGGCTCGCAGGCCGATATATTTTCATCAAATTTTACATCTTTTCTAATGATTACATTTTTGGACTTGGGTTGAGGAAGTATATATCCTTTTACAACTTTAGAATATCCAAAAAAATTTCATTTTTCATTTTTAAGTTCTAAGGCTTTATGTTTCTCATCTGTAATATGGGCCCAATATTCACTTGCAAAAACAAAAAAGTGACTTACATATGGTTTGATTGAGCTCCACACTTATTCCAGAGTGATATTCCTTAAAACATTAGTATGAGTGTGATTTACTATGTAATTTGCATATTTAATTACTTCTGCCCAAAATTTAAGACTAAGTCCTTTAAATTAAATTATACAATTAGCCATTTATTTTAGATTATGATTCTTCCTTTCATCTACACCAATTTTTTGGTGAGTATACAAAACAATATGGTTCAATTGAATGCTATGCTCAGAGAAAAATTTGATAATTTTTTTGTTAACATATTCTCCTCCATTGTCAAATCTTAACTTAAGAAATTGATGTCGATATTGTTTCGCAAAAAACTCCTTAAATGCCAAGAACACGCTAAAAAGTTCACTCTTGAGTTTGAAGAAGTATACCCAAGTGTGTCTGGAAAAATTATCAATGAAATTTAAGAAGTAGTTATTCCAGAGAAAGCACCAATTATAAGTGGACTGCTAGAGGCATGTCTTTCAAAAATATCCCAGTGATGTTTTCTCTGTACACAACTGGGAAAAACACCATCTCGGCAAGATACTATAGGAAAACCTGTCACCATGATTTCTTTACATATAGTTTGAAGAGAGCGATAGTTTAGATTACCAAATCACTCATGCCAAATTTTTCTCGCTTCATCATCATGAGCAACAAAAACGAAGGGAAGACATGATGATCCAAATTTTTCTAACTTATACAACCTTGTGGAATCCTCATGAATGCGAGTAGCTACAAAATGTATAGGATCTCTTAGGTTCGTAATTATAACATCACGAGGTTAGAATTCTATGGCTTTCCATTCACTTGAATGAGTTATCTAATAAATAGATAGAAGGTTGCGAGACAAGGTAGGAACACATAATACATCACTAAACTGACCATTATATAGATGAATGGTTCCAGATCCCACAAAATTGAGAGGTCTATCATCACCAACATAAATATTGTTGCTCTTACAATCATTTAAAGAAGAAAATCTAGCTTTATTTTTGGCCATGTGGTAATAGGCTCCAAAGTCAATGAGACACTCATGAGAATGAGAAGAATAAGATACATTCAACACATAACTAGATCTTCATGCTTGACAACCACATGCTGAAAGTGTCATTCCCGAAGATGAATTTAAAGAGTTCTCTAAATGGATGTTGTGCTTCTTCATTGCTGCATGGAAGTGTTACATCTTCTTAAAACATTTTGACTCTACGTGGCCATCATGATTAAAAAATTTGCAATGTCTATATGTCATATTAACTTAGTTTTTATTTTACTTATTAGTTTTTTGAGTTTCTTTTTCAGTTTGCAGCTTAGATTGCTTAATAACCTTATTTGGTTTAGGACCATTCTTTTTATGATGCTTATTTTTACCATTATTTGGATATGGTTGTTGTTGGGCTGCTAAGGCTTTCTTAGAAGAGTTTCCAGTATTAATAATAGGAGGGTGTAAGATTTTTTCTTGTTCTCTTATGAAAGAATCATAAAAGACATGAAAAGAGGGGGACTTGTAGGTTGTTCCTTGAGAAATGATGGCTTCTCTAGTGGAATGGAAGGTGGAAACAAATATGGAGTATGTAAGGCCTAGCTTAGCAACAATGCAACAGATAAGACTACCATCTTCCTTTTTGATGTTACAACCTTCTAAAAGAAGGCTAAGGTTCTTTAATTTGGAAAAAAAATATTCAATAGAGAAGAAATGGTTGAGGTCCAAAGTAAGCAACTCATTTTCAATCTCACGGGCTCTAATTCATTTTGAATGCCAAAAAAAGTATTTATCTTTTCATAGCTTCATAAATGGAATCAACTTCTTGGATATGAAATAGAAGATATTAAGAAATGGGCATTCCTATCAACCCTTGTGCTTGATCTTGTTTATTCTCCCATTTAGCCTCTTTGTCTCACCATTAGATTTAGATTCTAGTCCTGAGGCTATTCTATAAATCCCTTAACTTCTAAGTAAGTATACCATGTAGGATAACGACGGTAGATAATTGGGGTTGTTAAGAATTACCAGACATGCAATTTCCATTTTTAAAAACTAAAGCTATAAAGGTTGAAACTAACTTCTCGAATGGAAATATCTCAAAAAATTAGACCAGCTAAAAAGAAACGGCTTCCGGATGAAGAAGTTATGAGTTTTTGAAGAAATGTTGAAGTAGATGTGAGGTAGTCACATGATAGGTAGAAATTTGATGATGAAGTTTTACCCCTATTTTTTAACCCCCCCCCCTTCCAAACTTAATATACTAATCTCACTTTTTTTTTAAACTAATTTATGTGACCCACTTTTATAAATAATTGAGACTCACTTTTACGATGTTACTTTAAGAACAAATGACTAGGTAGACTGTAACTTAAATAAAGGATAAAGTTACTTTAGACTATAAGTGACTCACATTTTATAATGGATGAGAAACACTATTACATAAAGTAACTTTAAAACATAAGTTATATTTGCCTAAAAACTTGAAAATTTTTCTTTTAGAAAAAGTAACTTTACAAACAACTTTTTAGAAAAAGTAACCTGACAAAGAGACTTGAACCGAAGACCTATATTCTCATAAAGTAATTTTACACCAAGTGAGCTAGTAAAAGGATTTTGTAATTGTTGGAAAGGAGCAAGGGGTTTATTTATTTAGTTTTTTCCTGCAAAAATCAACCCCACAAACAACAAACATAAAAACAAATACAACCCTTCTAGCTTGTTAGATTTCTCGTTAGTCCGTTTGGAAACTACATATTTTTCTCTTTATTTCTGATTTCCGTAGATCACACAAAGTTTCATGGAAAGAGAATATGTAAGACAAAAATATCTTCTTTCTGTTTCTAGTTTTCCAAATCGCACACAACGTAGAGAAAAGAGCATCTAAAAAGAATAGGATATACACTCGGTAATAAAAAAAAATGACCATAAACCAAAATAAATAGAAGGATATTTAAATATAACTACAAAAAAAAAAATTATATCTCCAAATCGAAAATGACATAGCTTGCTAAACCAGAAACATTTTCACATGAAATGAAAGGGATTACTCACTGTAATAGAGGCTATGGACACAAAAAAGTAGTTCTTGAGGCCCAAAAGTGGTTAGAAATAATAAATCTGGAAAACGAGAGTCACATTCAATAAAATCATCTTCAGATTTGGATGAAAAACGTATGTGGCCCTCAAAACAACTATGATACCATGTAGGAATTTACAGGGTAAGTTCCTTAGATCAAACATCAAATTTCACCACTCACAAATAGATCATGTATCAGTACACTAGTATTTGATGTGGTTAAAACCCTCAAAAGGGGAAACAGTCCACGACTTGAGCCAACACGATGAGTTTAGTAAATTTATTAATATAAAGAAATATAATTTACATAAGCTTCTCTTATAAATGGCCACCAAAAAAATTACCCTTGATGCTCTTTAAATATAGATCATGGATCAATTGGGTGCTAAGCCATGGATCAAGTGTCAGTAATACCAAGGAGAGAATGAACCATCAAATCACTACATATCGTGACCGTCAGATTATAAGTTACAAAAGTACATAATAAATAAACACGCTTTACCTAACTCTATGCTAGACCAAGTTATCCTTAACTATTTCCTATGTGTGAGAATATCCGAACAATATTATAATTCAAAGTCTTCACTTCAATCAATACATCCATAGTTGTCATTTCCTATGAATTTCTTTTTTCACTTGCTAAGTGTTGTCTATTTCTATTTCAGATTGATCTAGGCCTTTTCTTGTTTATTTCTATTTTGTATGAAGGTGGGTTGATGATGATTTTAAAACGAAATTCAATACACATGATGAATAATTACTCTGTGTAGAGAGTAGAATTAATAAATTTAATGGAAATAATCAAATTGGATTATAAATCAACATCTACATTGAAATCAATATATCGACGCAAATTATTAAAATGTGATTAGAAATTAATATATACTCTAAAATCAATGCATTTTTTTAATAAAAATACAAAGCATTTTTTTTTTCTTGTTTTTTTTTTCTTCTGAATCTGTCTACTTCTATATTAATACAAAAAGATTACAAAGAGGCTGAGGCCTCAGAATAGCTAGCCCAGAGATATGGCATTCTTACATTACATTGCTGATCATTGACATAAAAAGACAATAGCTGTTTACTGTCTGAGAAAACCTTGATGACCAGGACCTTGTCCTCCTTTCTGAACAGCTGATTCTGGAATGCAAAATGATGTCTGGAGTATGGGACTCTCCACGACATGTAAGACCGAAACAAACACTTTCCATAGAAAAAATTACAAACATTCGTTTTGAAGCGCTGGAGCGCTGACCTGAGCATAGTGACATGGATAGCAATGCTTGGAAAAACAGTAATTCGGCGAAGGAGAGTGACAACATAATTCCTGCAAAAACTGTGAAAAAGAAGGAGGATGAACACCTTCTGAGTACCTATGTTCAAAAACTGTCGAGCGAAAACCATTAAGCATCATTGGTGGGCGAGGGCGCTTCTTCCACCACTGGGCATGCATACGGGTTGAAATCATCATCTGCTGGAGGAGGAGGAGCTTTGCCCGAGAAGTCATTGCCAAAAGGAGCGCTGGGCCTGGCATGCTGAAGCTCGTGCTGAGAGGCCATTGCCCCTTGAACACTCTGCAGACTAACCCCTGGGGGGCAAAATAGAATTCCGTCCTCAGATTCCGGAGCAATTCCAGAGGGGGCCGAGGGCTGAGCCTGAGCAGTCGGGTTGGTTCTGAATTTAATGGAAACAAAGGCGATGAACTCTTGGTGGTTGATGGAACAGGGGTAATTGAAACGGGCGGAATGAAAGTGCGCATTAGAGGTGAGGCGGACATGCGCCGCAGAGGTGGATGGACTGCTGCCGCGACCACGACCTCGGCCTCTTCTGGGAGTAGCGATACGACCAGCACCGGAGTCAGAGGAATCCGACGAAGAGGCAGAATAAGGGAACGCAGGCGGCCTAATGACTTGCCCACGAGATGAGCCGCGCCTGCAAGTCATTCTTTGTCTCAATCGAGGCATAATGAGCTTGGCAGGGAGGTCAGGGCAAAAAAACAAGTTTGGGATGGTGAACGAGTGCAGAGACGGCCTGTAACCAACGGAAGAGCTACTATAGTTGCAATACTGACCAGAAGAAACGTGAATGCCGGTCGAGAGCTCAAGGCAACAACTCAAACGACACATTTTCCCTGTACTGGTGCGCACACAGGGTTCAATATCTACCTGTGAATAGCAAGAACGCAGAGGAGAGACACAATGGATCGAAGGAATGGGCGCCATTGCAATGGAGAGGTCGTGATAATGAGGCAGAGAAGTCTGCATTAATGCAGCATTAACTGTGATGGCTGGCGAAATTAACTTGTGCTCGGAGCGCAGAGGGATGGCGGTGGTGGTAGACCACGTGCCCACCCACCTCCCGGTCAGCAAATTATGCACGATCACGTACACCTGCATCCGGGATCGAGAGATCATGTTGCACCAAGAGTGTGCAGTCTCTTTGGAGTTGTAGATCATTGGAACTGTTTAATGGACCAGAGTAGAAAGGGATCTGCTGATTAACACCTTGATTAGCCAATCTGTCTGCAACCTTATTTGCAGTGCGTCTGACATGCCTGAAGTTGATACTTCTGGGTGTCTTGAGCCAGTCTTCAATTTGTTCTAGTCTGCCTAGTAACCTCCAACTTGAAGCAATCTTTGCTGCTGAGGTTCCGGATTGAATTCTGATTGCTTCTTCTATTAAAATTTGAGAGTCCCCCTCTATATCTAATGGGAAGAAATTCTCATTTTCGGCAATGCTTAGACCTGTCCATAAGCCTTCCAGTTCGGCTGCGTTGTTAGTGTCCCTGCCTATTGATCCATGGTAGATATGCATAGGTGAACCCTCTGAGTTTCTAAAAATTCCCCCATAGCTAGCAGGGCCCGGATTTCCTTTGGCCGCTCCATCGAAATTTAATTTGAAAGAGGGCGGGTGAGGAGGCGACCAGCAGAGAGGAGAGTCCTTGTGAGTGGAATGATTGGGACTTCCTTGAGCCGAGGAGGAAATGTTCAGGTTCCAATTTTGCATTATAAGGCGCTCCTGGGGGGAAGTAGGCATGTCCGATTCCTGCCATTGCCTTAAAGCCAGATTTTCTTGAAGGTACTGTTTGAGTTGATACCATAGGGTGTCGAGCAGAGAGCTGTGATTCTTGAAGATTCTACTGTTGCGCTCTTTCCATATTATCCAGTAGATGAATCCCAGAAGTAGCTTCCAGAGTGTATTGAGAAATAGACATTGGAATGGATTTCTGGGCCAATTCCTTATGGTGTTGACTATATCTCCCACTCGACGACCAGTTCTTCTATTGCATTGCTCCATTCTTTCCCAAAGTTTATCCGCAAGGGAGAAAGTGTCCAAGAGATGTTTGATGGTTTCTGCCTGAAGATTGCAATTCGGACACCTCGACGGGCCAATAAATCCTCTTTTTTGTAAATTGTCCCAAGTAAGGATTCGATGTTTACTAAGCATCCAGAGAAAAATAGAGACTTTAGGCCAAATGAGTGGTTGCCATATCTGGTCCCATAGCTGATCTTTAATGGGCTGCTCTGATTGGTAGAAAAGACGGTAAGCTTCCTTGGTAGTGAACATACCTCTGGGGGTGTAACCCCATCTGACTTTGTCTAGTTGATCAGAGAGTTTGATTTCTATGAGATTGAGTTCTTGATCCAGATCATTGTAGGTTTCCTCCTGCCAGTTGTCTTGCCAGGATCCTGCAGGACGCCAAAGGTGAAATCCTTGAGAGGGCTGCTGCTGCCAAAACTGTGGAACGTGGATTTGACCAGTGTCTTGCATGAAAGCCTGCCATTTGGGTTTGTGAAAGAGTGAGGCAAGTTTGGGAGATTGTTGCCACGAGTCCTCCCAAAATCTTGCCAAAGATCCGGTGTGTATTTCCCAAAAACTGTGTGCTTGTATAAAAGAGCTATGTTGCTTGGCCGCATTCCAGATTAGAGAGCCTGGGGTGGTTGAGCTGAAGCGAATGAGAGATTCCTTCGGACTACCTGCAGCATATTTGGCATGCCAGAGACGAGCCCAGGGGGAGTGGGGTTTGGAGATCCAATTCCACCATATCCGGGCTCCCATGGTGTTGTTGCTGTGGAGGGGATCTCGAAGCCCCAAACCTCCTGCTGTCTTTGGAAGACAAACTTCGATCCATTTTACAAGTGCCCATTTCCTGTTGAGACCTGAGGAGCCCCAGAGAAAGTCTGTTTGTAGATTGCGAATTTTTTTAAGCACCCATTTTGGGGCAGCCAAAATGGAGAATAAGTATAAGGGCATAGCTTGTAGCACATATTTTATGAGGATAAGCCGGCTTGCAATATTGAGAGAGCGATAGGTCCAAGAGGATAACCTATGCTCCAATTTATCAAGGAGAGAACGCCAGGAAGCATGTTTGACTGCTGAGTCAAGGAGAGGGGCTCCAAGGTATTTCGAAGGGAGCAACGTAATAGGAAAACCTAGGATTCTAGCTATGTTTCTCTGCGTTATAGAGGGAGTGTTGAAGAAAAATAGTCGAGATTTGGAGGCGTTAATAGTAGTGCCTGAAGCTTCTGAAAAAGATCAAGCAGGGCCTTGAAAGCAGAGGCTTCTTGAACCGAAGGATGACCAAAGAGCATAGTGTCGTCAACGAACTGTTGATGGGAAATAGGTGTTTGACCATGGAGGGAGATACCTTTGAGAGAGTGGGAAGAGATGGCAGCATGTAGAAGGCGACCAAGACCTTCCGCCATAAGGACAAAGAGAAACGGGGAGAGGGGATCTCCTTGCCGGATACCCCAGGTGGGACGAAAGGGTGACGAAGGGGAACCATTGAGAAGGATGGAGAAACTAGGAGAGGTTATAAGATTCATAATCCAGCGAGTCCATGTGGTGCTGAAGCCAAATGCTAAGAGAAATTGATTGATATAATTCCAGCTGAGCTTGTCGAAAGCCTTTGAGAGGTCAAGTTTGAGAATCATACCTGACTTTTTCAGCGCCTTGAGGGAGTGAATCACTTCATGGGAGAGAATGATGCCGTCCAGAATTTGTCGACCTTCTACATATCCTGTATGCTCTGGCGAGATGAGGCAAGGAAGGAGAGGTTTCAACCTGTTAGCCAAAACTTTAGAAATGAGCTTGTAGATTACATTACACAGCGCAATAGGTCTGAACTTATCCGGTGTGTTGGATTCTTTCGTTTTGGGGACGAGTGCTATAAAAGTGGAGTTTAAGGAGGGAAGGATCCAGTGCATCGTCCTAGATTCGTCCACAAGCTCCCAAACTTCAGATTTGATGAGATCCCATAAATTGTGAAAGAAATTGGCAGTAAAGCCGTCAGGGCCAGGGGCTTTACCATCCTGGAGTTGGGCCATAGCATCTTCCACTTCTTGTTTGGAGATAGGTTGTAGTAATTTACTGTTCTGATCCTCTGTGATTATCTTTGGTATATGCTGCGTAATGGATCTGATGGCTTGAGTTCTGCAACCTGGAGGCTCCTGGAGTATGTCCTAAAAGTAGTCTTTGAATTCCTTCTCTATTTCCTCATGCTGCTCCAAGCGTTCCCCTTGTGTATTGTTGATGAAGGCTATGTTATTGTGCATACGCCTTTGTATGGTAGATCTGTGGAAGAATTTAGTGTTCTTTTCTCCCTCCTTGAGCCATCTGATCCTTGATTTTTGCCTCCACAAAATTTCCTCTTGTAGTCTCCTTTCTTCGATCTTGTCTGCGAGTGCCTGCTCCTGGTGAGCGTATTCCTCCATTCTGCCCTCAATGATGATGCATTGTTGCAGTGTTTTCATTTTCTGCTCCAGCATTTTCTGATGTTCAAAAATGTTACCAAACTGATGGCGATTCCAAGCTTTGAGAGTTTGTTTGAGGTGTTTTAATTTTTGTTGAAATTGATACATTTTTTCTTCTGCAGGGGGACTGAAAGTGTTCCAAGCATCTTTAACAATCTCTTTGAAGTTTGGGTGAGAGAACCAGAAAGCTTCAAAGCGGAAGGGCCTATTGCATCTGGTGTCTGGGTGCGTCCATTGCAGCATAATGGGCCAATGGTCGGAGCCCATCTGGGGCATGATAGAGGCATGAAAGGCCCCACCAAGATGGATGGCGTTGTCCGACATGAGGAAGCGATCCAGCCTGGAAGCGATGTGTTGTGGTCCCCTTATTTTGTTGGTCCAGGTGTAGGTGCCGTTGGAGGTTTGAAGATCGATTAACTGGTTTCTGTGGATGAAATCTCTGAAGCCGATGCTGTCTCCTTCTAGTCTCATTCTTCCACCAGTTCTTTCTTCCAGAGCTGAGATCATATTGAAGTCCCCACCACAAATCCATAAGGGGTATCTTCGTACTGAGTTGAGCACGGAAAGAGTATCCAAAAGATCCATTTTGTTTTGGAATTCTTGTGGGAAATACACATTGGAGAGGTGACCATGGATGTTGGTCCCTATAAGGTGGAAAGTAGCTTGTATGACAAAGTGAGAGGCATGAAAATCCTCTAGGTTGTAGACTTGGGGATTCCAAAGGATGGCAAGCCCTCGTGAGGCCCCTGACGCATCCACAGAAACCGATCGACAGCCTGGCCAGATTCTGTTGAGGATGGTTGCCAAGACTGTACTGTTACATTTCGTTTCTTGAAGAAAGACCATTGCAGGCTTATCTTGCTGTATCATGTTTTTTAAGATTCTTTGTTTTGCAGGGCTATTGAACCCTCGCACGTTCCAGGAGATGAGTTTCATGAGGAACAGTGGGGGAGGGCTTTGTAAAACTTGGTCAACTTGGGGAATCTGCCTGAATCAACAAGCATTTCTCCAATGATAATGGTTCTCTGCAGATCAGTTTTGCGCCCTCGTTTTTTTTATTCTTTCATGATTTTCTTCCCATCCCAAGGGCTACCTACTTGTATGCCTAGACACTTGTGTTGTTGCGCTCTGGCTAAGACTAATTCAAGACTTTCTAATTGTCTGGGAGGTATGGTACTATACTCCTTCTGTCGACAAGCTATTTCTAGACCCAAGATGTCCAAATCCCCCAGATCTATACTCTCAGGTTCCTCCTCCATGTGAATGGGTTGAGATTGATCGTCCTTTCTTAGCTGATGATGAACCGTAAGAGCCAGAGCTGAATCTGTTTCCATGCTGGTATCTTTGAGACCTGTCTCGATGCTAGGGTTGACAGAGGAAGTAGAGGCAGGAGTATGGACTTGGACGGAGTCCTTGGGCAGATCTGAAGAAGTGGGAATGTCAGATGGAGTAGGAAGATCTGAGGAGGAGGGAATGACCGGAGTGTTGTCTTGGTTGTGTAATGCAGACAAAGATTCAAAGCTGTTTTTGGTTTCTGGAATGATGGGAGTATTTGACACCACAGGAGATTTCTTTGCATGCTTTCTTCGACCTGAGACCTTGGTGTAACCTTCCGCATCCTTGCTGGTCTCCATGACAGGGGCTTTAGCCTATTGATTTAGGGGGCAATCCCTAAAAAGATGGCCATGTTCATGGCATTTCCTGCATCGAAAGGGAACATGTTCGTAGTCTATAGTCTAGATCCATTCAAAATCGTCATGGAAAAGACTTACCGAGTCCGTCAGTGCCTTGGCCAAGTGCATGTGGACGCAGATTCTGGCGTAGGAAGTGTACCGTCGATTTTTTGTTTCCTCAGCTACTTTGATGAAAACCCCCAGCCCATTTCCTATTTCCATCAGGGTCTCCTCGTCCCAGTATTCCAGAGGTAGAGAATACATGCGGATCCACACAGGAGCCCAGTTAAAGTCTTCTTTGTCAGGATGAAATCTTTCCACCCATTCCCGAAGGTAAAGGCCTGCCGAGTTGAAGAAGTACGGGCCTCCGTCGAAGATGCGCGTTTTGTCTTCCAGGCAATGAAAAATGGCTATGAAGAAGCCTTTGGGCCCAAGTTGTAAGGTAACTTTTCCTTTAGGTTTCCATTTTGAAACGATCCAGCCTTGCAAAGCCTTTTCAGTGGGCCAAAGGCCTAGGAACTTTCCGATGAGGGCATGATCCCTCATGTATTGGATTCGGCCGTTGATTCGGTGACTAGGAAGATCGATTTTTGTTCTTTCAGGAGACTTTGGAATGCATGTTGCAGAAGAGACTTTGGGCCTGCTTGAAGAGTCGTTTTGAGCATGTTCTTTGCCTGTATCATTCGTGGTGCCCTGATCCGTATTGGGCGCTTTGTCTTTTGCTTCCTTGGTACGTTCATTCAGAGAATCTCTTTTGTCTGTGGCGGCCGTAGAATGCCCAATGGGGGCCGCGACCTGTGAAGACAGGGGAGTGGAGCCCGTCCCATTTGTGGGATTCGATGAATCGGATTTGTCAGAAGAAGCACCGGGGGGGGGGGAGGGGGGGCCGAGCCCGCCCCTCCAGAGACCTGATGCATGAGGAGAGAGTTCAGGGAAGGCGGCGTATAGCAAGCCACCGAGGTGCGTGAAGGTTCAAAGTTGCAGGGTTTGCTCAGAAACCCTAGCAGAGCG